>JARFIZ010000320.1:0-600000 GCA_036325965.1 Sinopyrophorus schimmeli
ACTCTGGTGCATCAAAGCATATGTGTAACAAATTAGAATGGATGTACAATGTCAGCGAATCATCAGTTAAGAAGATTACAGTTGCGAATAGTGAACCGTTATCTGTAAAAGCAGTAAGGGAAATGTAAATATTAATAGCACCTGTGGTAAAATTCAGGTAAACAATGTGTTATTTGTACCTGGACTAACAGCTAACCTGCTGTCAGTTAGTACGATTGTCAAAAGTGAATTCAAAGTGACATTTACGAGCAAAAAATTTTGACGTTCATGATGCTACTGGGAAGTTTGTATGTTCTGCAACGCTATTAAACGGTTTATATGTTTTAGATGAAGAGAAAGGTGAAATGGCAGCTCATTTAACTTCTAATAATAAAGATGTTAATGACAATGACTTATGGCATTTGCGGATGGGTCATTTAAATTTTTCAGATGTCAATAAGTTGCCCAGCAATACCAAAGGTGTGACTCTGATCCAAACGAAGGATAATGTCACAAATTGTATCAGTTGTCTTGAAGGTAAACAATCAAGGTTGCCGTTTAAAAAAATTGGTTCCAGAGCTACACAACAGCTAGAACTCATACATTCAGATATATGTGGCCCGATGGATAATTTGTCTTATGGAGGTATGAAATATTTTATTACTTTTATCGATGATTGCACACGTATGGTGCATGTATATTTCATGAAAGATAAATTAAATGTTTTGGAAATTTTTAAAGACTTTAAAATGAAAGTTGAAAATAAATTTGAAAAAAAATTTAAAAATTTTTAGAACTGACAATGGTACAGAATATTGTAATTTTAATTTTGATAAATACTTATCCCATTGTGGAATAACCCATCAAACTACAACTCCTTACAATGGGGGCTAGCTGAGCGAATGAACCGTACTTTAGTGGAGCGGGCAAGGTGTATGATATTTTATGCTAATTTAGAGAAACGTATATGGGCCGAAGCAATAGCCACTGCTGCATATATAGTAAATCGTTCACCAACTAAAGTTTTAGGGGATAAAACACCTTATGAGATATGGACGGGTAAAAAACCTAATCTGTCTCACATGAGAATATTTGGTTGTAATGCTATGGTTCATATTCCTAAGGAGAAACGTCAAAAATGGGACAAGAAATCAAATAAGATGATCTTGGTGGGGTATTGTGATAACACAAAGAGATATCGTCTAATGAATTCGAAAACTAATAAAGTGTTAAAGAGCAGAGATGTCATTTTCTTTGAAAATGTTAATAATAATAATAATGATAAACCATCATTGTGTAAAAATGGTGTTTCAATTGAATTATCTGTCAATGAAAATCCTTCAGTTAGCAACAGTTTAGAGGGTAATTTTCAATCTCATCCTTATTCGAGTGATAAGTCTAGAGAAGACACTGACAACTTAAGTGAGTGTGAAACTGATGCAGATGATATTGATGAGCCATATCGTCCTCCTAAGCATGTTCTAAATTTACAAGATACTTGTAAAAGCATGACATTGAGACCGCGTATTAGAGAAAATCAAGAAGTTAATAAACAGAGTTTATTTTGTTTATTTACCAGTTTAAGTAACTCACAAACAGTAAAGGAAACACAAACGTCTTCACATGCCAAAGAATGGAGAATAGCTGTGGATCAAGAGTACAATTCTTTGATAAAAAATAATACTTGGTGCTCGCGTAAACAACAAACTGCAGCTTTGTCAACAGCCGAAGCTGAGTATATGTCTATGTCTTCTGCAGCGCAAGAAGCTCTATGGCTGAAACAGTTACAGAACGAACTTGGGCAACAGCAGATTCCCTTTATTATATTTAGCGACAATCAAAGTGCTATAAAACTATCTAAAAACGATTGTTATTTACCTAGGTCAAAACATATAGATATAAGATATCATTTTCTTAAAGATCATGTGAATAACTCGGAGATAAAATTTTCTTATGTTAAAAGTAGTGAAATGACTGCAGATATTTTAACTAAGGGAACAACTGCTGATAAACATTTATATTGTGTACAAAAAATGGGTTTGCGTTCAAGAGGTGGATGTTAGTAATTGAACGCAAATGTTTTGTAGTTATTAGTAACCGTTTATTTATTTTGACTACCAGTTCAGTTGTTGTTATATTATAGAATGGATGTACATTTTATGTATTAAAAAACTTAAATATTTGTACTAAATATTCTTTAAATTCGTCAACTTCTTACACATTTTAATTCAACCCATAATTTTTAATTTATGAAGTACATGGGACATGGTAAAACGATATATTAAAACCTCAACGAATTGGGTCCTACCTGTGAGTTTCACAAAACTGCGGAAAACGGTCATCCCCCGATCCAACGGAAAAAAGTCCAAGAGAAAAGCGGTGAGCTTATGCGACATCTTTGCCATGCTGGCTGGGAATATTTTTCGAGCTATCGATGACGACTTCGGCTACTCCTAAACACAAGAAATAAGTTTAAGAATATTTTAAAAAATTATTAACACGTCGTCTTCTGCATACGAAACCAATGAAAGTCTTATTTGCTAAAATATAAATATGTACAAATAAATAAATTGCAAAGATAAAAAGTTAATTGCCATAAAACGATGTCCTTGCATATGTTATAAAAGATGTTACATCAAAGGTGGATGTTGGATTTCGATCCAATTAGTCATAAAAATAAAGCACATAAATAAAGTATTAAATTGCTTTAATTCAAAGCATGAAATTTTGATCTTTGAATGCAAGTACAAAATATATAATTTTAATCAACTACGAAAAAGCGAAATTGATCATTTGTTAAGGTTCCTTGTAAGCAAAAAAAATTATTAAATATACCTACCAATAAAAAATTGTTATTTCTCTGGCATGGCTGATGTAAAGTAAAATCCAAATTTGAAGGGGTATTTTAAAAAGACTTCCCATAAATAATCTGTAAAAACAAAGAAAATAAACTTATTGGCTCCCAACCCTTTTACCTTTCATAATTACCCGGAAATTTTTCATTTCCGAACGTATCGAACTTTGGCACGTCGGAATCCGGTCGCAACCCAAAATCGGCCAAAATCTAGAAAAAACATGCTTGTAATGATTGCACCGAAAATGAGAGCGCTACTATTGTTTTTGTAAATCAAGGGGTACGTTTTTTATAATTATAGTAAAGCTTTATTAATAAAATAGATTGCAGTTTAATCTTTATTATTTATTTGGACTCAAAAAAGAAACGAATTAAATGTGTTGGGCAAAATATATAATGATTTTCGAAATAAATTATTTATCAAATTTAATATTAAAAGTATTAGTAGTCATTGGCCGAATTAAATCATAACATTTATTTCTACAAATAATCCGTAATCGTATTTAAATTTAGTTTAGAGATTTCATTTTGTTCTATCACTTATTAAAAATCTACGATACTTTATTTTTAATGATTTCTTATTAAAACGTAGAATGGTACCGTTTGGCTTGTTTCTCAACAGTTAATTGCAGTAATAGAAACATCCAGTAAAAAGAGATATTAACAAATCCAAATAACTGGGACCTACCTTTGAGTCCGTAAACAGCTAGCAAACATCCTTCCAACCAGCCGACCGAAAGAAGTCCGATCCCAGAAGTGGTTACTTTGGCCGACACCTCTGCTTGGCTCGCCGGGAATTGCCTTCGAACCATCGACGGTGAACTTCGGTTCCTCCTGAACACATAAGAAAATAAAATTAATAAAATGCACAAAAGAGCTGAAAGAAATAATTATTGGCTGAAATCTTTTACGAAATGTGTGAATTTTAAAATAAATCGTTAGAATTACTATTTACCTTAAATGAACAGTTGTAATGAGAATTAGATGCACTACTTTATAATAATAAATAAGACCCAACCGTTCGACTTCGTTGTTCATTGCAAAATGATTCAGAAATCGAAAGTTTTATGTAAGCACTCATATAAGTTATATCCGTAGACCCCGAAAGCTAAGTTACCTGATATCAAAAGTGATAAAGCCAACTAAAAGTGCCCAGATTATTTTAAATAAAATTATCGATTTATTTAGTTAAAGGAAAAACATAATACAGGGTGTTACGAACGTATTGGTTCTTGCTTCATTTTGTTAGTAATTGAACGCAAATGTTTTGTAGTTATTAGTAACCGTTTATTTATTTTGACTACCAGTTCAGTTGTTGTTATATTATAGAATGGATGTACATTTTATGTATTAAATAAACTTAAATATTTGTACTAAATATTCTTTAAATTCGTCAACTTCTTACATGGTAGCAGAGCGTGGTTGCTACGAATAAAGAAATATCAGTTGTACATGACATATTCTGAAGTTTACTGGGTAAATGCATAAAATATATAAGCCAATGATAATGGGACTCGAGAGCTCCGGTGTGAAGATTAATGCTGATCTAGTAAAAACTAAACTCTTGCAAGAAGTCAAAACGACAGATTCCAGCACTGTTTTTCACACAAGTTCAAATACTGTCAAACCAAAGGGACCTAGATGTTATAATTGTAATAAGTTTGGACACTTTGCTAAATTTTGTAGAAATTCTAAGAAAAATTTTGATAAAGTTTCTAATAAAGAAGATAGTTCAAGTTTTGCTACAGCTTTTACTGCTAATTCTGGAAGAGATAGCGAAAAATGGTACGTCGACTCTGGTGCATCAAAGCATATGTGTAACAAATTAGAATGGATGTACAATGTCAGCGAATCATCAGTTAAGAAGATTACAGTTGCGAATAGTGAACCGTTATCTGTAAAAGGAGTAAGAAGTGTAAATATTAATAGCACCTGTGGTAAAATTCAGGTAAACAATGTGTTATTTGTACCTGGACTAACAGCTAACCTGCTGTCAGTTAGTACGATTATCAAAAGTGAATTCAAAGTGACATTTACGAGCAAAAATTGTGACGTTCATGATGCTACTGGGAAGTTTGTATGTTCTGCAACGCTATTAAACGGTTTATATGTTTTAGATGAAGAGAAAGGTGAAATGGCAGCTCATTTAACTTCTAATAATAAAGATGTTAATGACAATGACTTATGGCATTTGCGGATGGGTCATTTAAATTTTTCAGATGTCAATAAGTTGCCCAGCAATACCAAAGGTGTGACTCTGATCCAAACGAAGGATAATGTCACAAATTGTATCAGTTGTCTTGAAGGTAAACAATCAAGGTTGCCGTTTAAAAATATTGGTTCCAGAGCTACACAACAGCTAGAACTCATACATTCAGATATATGTGGCCCGATGGATAATTTGTCTTATGGAGGTATGAAATATTTTATTACTTTTATCGATGATTGCACACGTATGGTGCATGTATATTTCATGAAAGATAAATTAAATGTTTTGGAAATTTTTAAAGACTTTAAAATGAAAGTTGAAAATAAATTTGAAAAAAAAATTAAAATTATTAGAACTGACAATGGTACAGAATATTGTAATTTTAATTTTGATAAATACTTATCCCATTGTGGAATAACCCATCAAACTACAACTCCTTACACACCTGAGCACAACGGTCTAGCTGAGCGAATGAACCGTACTTTAGTGGAGCGGGCAAGGTGTATGATATTTTATGCTAATTTAGAGAAACGTATATGGGCCGAAGCAATAGCCACTGCTGCATATATAGTAAATCGTTCCCCAACTAAAGTTTTAGGGGATAAAACACCTTATGAGATATGGACGGGTAAAAAACCTAATCTGTCTCACATGAGAATATTTGGTTGTAATGCTATGGTTCATATTCCTAAGGAGAAACGTCAAAAATGGGACAAGAAATCAAATAAGATGATCTTGGTGGGGTATTGTGATAACACAAAGAGATATCGTCTAATGAATTCGAAAACTAATAAAGTGTTAAAGAGCAGAGATGTCATTTTCTTTGAAAATGTTAATAATAATAATAATGATAAACCATCATTGTGTAAAATGGTGTTTCAATTGAATTATCTGTCAATGAAAAAACCTTCAGTTAGCAACAGTTTAGAGGGTAATTTTCAATCTCATCCTCATTCGAGTGATAAGTCTAGAGAAGACACTGACAACTTAAGTGTGTGTGAAACTGATGCAGATGATATTGATGAGCCATATCGTCCTCCTAAGCATGTTCTAAATTTACAAGATACTTGTAAAAGCATGACATTGAGACCGCGTATTAGAGAAAATCAAGAAGTTAATAAACAGAGTTTATTTTGTTTATTTACCAGTTTAAGTGACTCACAAACAGTAAAGGAAACACAAACGTCTTCACATGCCAAAGAATGGAGAATAGCTGTGGATCAAGAGTACAGTTCTTTGATAAAAAATAATACTTGGTGCTCGCGTAAACAACAAACTGCAGCTTTGCCAACAGCCGAAGCTGAGTATATGTCTATGTCTTCTGCAGCGCAAGAAGCTCTATGGCTGAAACAGTTACAGAACGAACTTGGGCAACAGCAGATTCCCTTTATTATATTTAGCGACAATCAAAGTGCTATAAAACTATCTAAAAACGATTGTTATTTACCTAGGTCAAAACATATAGATATAAGATATCATTTTCTTAAAGATCATGTGAATAACTCGGAGATAAAATTTTCTTATGTTAAAAGTAGTGAAATGACTGCAGATATTTTAACTAAGGGAACAACTGCTGATAAACATTTATATTGTGTACAAAAAAATGGGTTTGCGTTCAAGAGGTGGATGTTAGTAATTGAACGCAAATGTTTTGTAGTTATTAGTAACCGTTTATTTATTTTGACTACCAGTTCAGTTGTTGTTATATTATAGAATGGATGTACATTTTATGTATTAAATAAACTTAAATATTTGTACTAAATATTCTTTAAATTCGTCAACTTCTTACACATTTTAATTCAACCCATAATTTTTAATTTATGAAGTACATGGGACATGGTAAAACGATATATTAAAACCTCAACGAATTGGGTCCTACCTGTGAGTTTCACAAAACTGCGGAAAACGGTCATCCCCCGATCCAACGGAAAAAAGTCCAAGAGAAAAGCGGTGAGCTTATGCGACATCTTTGCCATGCTGGCTGGGAATATTTTTCGAGCTATCGATGACGACTTCGGCTACTCCTAAACACAAGAAATAAGTTTAAGAATATTTTAAAAAAATTATTAACACGTCGTCTTCTGCATACGAAACCAATGAAAGTCTTATTTGCTAAAATATAAATATGTACAAATAAATAAATTGCAAAGATAAAAAGTTAATTGCCATAAAACGATGTCCTTGCATATGTTATAAAAGATGTTACATCAAAGGTGGATGTTGGATTTCGATCCAATTAGTCATAAAATAAAGCACATAAATAAAGTATTAAATTGCTTTAATTCAAAGCATGAAATTTTGATCTTTGAATGCAAGTACAAAATATATAATTTTAATCAACTACGAAAAAGCGAAATTGATCATTTGTTAAGGTTCCTTGTAAGCAAAAAAAATTATTAAATATACCTACCAATAAAAAATTGTTATTTCTCTGGCATGGCTGATGTAAAGTAAAATCCAAATTTGAAGGGGTATTTTAAAAAGACTTCCCATAAATAATCTGTAAAAACAAAGAAAATAAACTTATTGGCTCCCAACCCTTTTACCTTTCATAATTACCCGGAAATTTTTCATTTCCAAACGTATCGAACTTTGGCACGTCGGAATCCGGTCGCAACCCAAAATCGGCCAAAATCTAGAAAAAACATGCTTGTAATGATTGCACCGAAAATGAGAGCGCTACTATTGTTTTTGTAAATCAAGGGGTACGTTTTTTTATTTATTGAGTTTTATCGAAAATTTTTATTTTAGAGCGAGAGCACCGAGAAATGGCTCCGGCTATAGTCGCATGGGGTACGTAGGAACATCCCCTCGCAATATAAAGCAATTCTATTTTTTTCATTTTTTGCCCAAAATACATGGGTTAAAACCCATCGATTTTGTTTTTTCAAAACGTTTTCCCAAAGCTTTGGAATAGCACGCCAATGATTTCTTAGGCCTATCCGAAGCCAAAGAGGCTGCCAAATCCGAATCTAAATAGTTTTAAAAGATCCGTCCACAAATAACGGCGCTAGAATTTTTTTAAAGTTCAAAATCGTGCCAAAATGAGCTCAAAATATTGCGATTTTTAATTTTCGAAAAATTTTCGTTGCGCCCTATACTTTTTTTACATGTATCTTATGTAAAAAAGCCTCAGGATTCCGAATCCGTGTCGTTTGTAATGATTGGATCGAAAATAAGGGCGCTACGATTTTTTTTGTGAATCAAGGGATACGTATTTTTAATCATTTAGTTTGTATCGAAAATTTTTATTTTAATAATATTTATTTTAGATGTCAAACTATTTCCCTCCGAGTTTTAATTATATTTCTACCGTCATATTAAATAATCAATCTTAAATTAAATGCATTAAATTATTTAAAACTTTCTTCATATGCTAAAAGTAACTAACGATAAAGATGAGATGATTTCTTCCATTTGTTTCCTTTGCAAGACAGTCAGTCTAGGTGTCCTCAACTCTTGGTATTGGAGAGTGACGAATAAGTTGTGAAAATTGCAGCAACTCATGCGAGAAAAGCTCTTCGGAAGAATTGACCCAAAGTGACACCTGTTAAATTGAAAACATTGTAATTAATATAAATGTATGTAAGTCTACATAAAATCTTATAGAAATTTAAAAAAAATTGAAAATAAAAGTTAATTCAGTACCAGAATAATTAAATACTTTAAACTAATTTCAAAATGCTCGCTGCTTTTTAATTATTTATAAATGACAATTGATTAATTAATTTAACACTAATACAATAAAGATTTAATTTTAAAAAAACAACCAAATGTTTTACTCACAAGTAACTAAACCCTAACTGAAAAGAACGCTTCTTATACATTTCAGCCTGGATGGAGCTTTTAAATATCAATAATAATAAAAGAATATAAATATGTGTAAGTAGTTTTATCATATTTTATAACATTAGTTGTTTAAAGTTTAGTTATTTAGAGTACTGTATTTAAGTTTAGTAATCCACCAATTGTTAAATTGCAACAAGACATGCATGGAGTAAAGTGTTTAGAACATAAGAAGAAACTACAATAATTTACAAGTGCAACTCAGCTTAAATGAAAATCGTCAAAGATTTATTCCTTAGCCAGAAATTTTTATAATAAAACAGAGAAAACAATCCAACCGAGCTAATGCAAAATAATTTAAGCTATTCTTTTCTTTTAAGTGTGTTATTTGAGGTTTTGAAATTGAAAATTCATTTTAATGGAATCTGTAAGTTAAGCTCCTTCCTTAAAGAAATTATAGTCTTTCTTGAACTTGAAAATGTGTAAGAAACTCTTGAAAGAATGAACTGGTCTTTTTATGTTAGTACAAGCAGTAGAATTGCAATACATTAATAATTATTTATTTTTAGTAAATTAAAACACAATGATTAAAGCACAAGTTTCAAAATAAATTTGAATTTGACCAGCAATACATAAAAGCATACGTAACTAAATCATAAAAATAAGTCTGATTACTTTCCATTTCACTTAATTGTAATTGTAATTATGAGGAAGATTATATCTGAAACCTTATTTAAGTATGTGCTGGTAAATAATTTTAATAAATTGCTATTTAAATATAATTTACTTTTAGCACTGCATTTAAAATATTTAATCAATTAGAAAGATATATTGGTAAAGTGTTAAGCCCAAAAGAAAAAAATAGAACTATGTGTTGATAAAGTAAAACTAAAAACTCACCATAAAATAATTTAGAAGTCTTGAGTAGCCAATTCCGCATTTATGAAGATAAAATAAATCCAACTGGGACGATGAAGAAATATTAAAACCACATTCAACTCCTGGTAAAGCAGACTTATTTGCTGCCTTTATTGGATTTGAAACTGAAAGGGCCTTTCTACACCATCTTCTGAAGTGTGATCCATTTAAAAAGATCAGTACGTCTTTATTGTCCTCATTTCTAAAAGTTGAAGAAAACATTGTTGTATAATTTACAATTGCTCAATTAAGAGACATTTTCAAAATGATTATATGGGTGTATGTATATAGAACCATTTGAATAGACAATAAATTTGCATGTAACTTTTAAACCTTCGGATGTACACTTTTGCTTGATTGAGATTGCGATTAATGCACCTCAGGATGTTATTTTTACACTTCCCTGTGAATAAATCGACATTTAAGTACGAAACCAATTATTCTTTTAGTATATGCAATCTCCAATATACATTTATTAAGTATTTATAATTGTAAATGACTTTAGATTATTTATAAAGTTTTTCTGTGCTTAAGAATCTTTAAATTTTGTTTTATATTTAATATTAGTTATTATAGGATCGTAAATCTAAAATAATCATTTCATACGTTTTTCGACAATGAATTACTTTCATACTGTACTGCAATTTTAGAACTATTCAATAAATTTAAGATTTCTAAACGTTTGTGTATAAATGTGTACAAATAAAGAAAGAATATTTCCTTTTTTTCTCATACTACTGATTTGCTTGCTTATCCTTATAATATGCTTGCAACGTAGACAAAATTGATATTTTAAAGAAGCAACCCCTTGTTAATTAAATGTATTTATTAGAAAAATACATAAGGAATAATATCATTTATATATTAACATATCTCAGATCAATCACGTGCTTCCATTTATTCTGAAATAAAAAGAAAGTATAAACAAACACGATAAAGAATGTATTCAATTACTACCTTAAAAATTATATTCTTTCCAAATTAGCCATTTTTCGAGCATAAACGCCTAAACATGCTAAAACTCCTATTACACCAATAGTAAGACCCAAAATTAAGGCCAAAGTATCCCCAAAATCAAACATTTTAATCACTCTGTTGACTAATAAAAAAAAAATAGGTTATAACCAAATTTTAACACCCTTCTATTGCAGTAGGTGGCAGTTTAGTCACCATGGTTATAATTTTGGCGGGACAAATTTTGAGTAATTTTGACCAGTTTCAATATGTTGTAATGGTCAATTTGATTTTCGTCCATTGTAAACTTTAACGAAGAGCACGAAGATAATATTTAGATCTTACCTCCACTATTACTCTAAGCAAAGCTTTAGCTTATTTAAAATAATAAAATTCACAACCTTGGAACGGTTTTGTACGTATTTTATGTTGGGAGCTACGGGGGCTTGCGCTGTTTATTCTTCATATTTGTCCTTTCTGTTAGATTTCTTGTTAGCGTGTGTTAAGTTGGCCGGTGATATAACTCGTTTAGTACAAATTTTACCACTTTGGTGGGTGTGACCAGTTACTCATTCAATATTTTATAAGAAAATCTATTTTTTCAAATCACCAAGGTAAGTTAATTAATTTCCTATGGTCTTAATGAAATTTAATTTAAAAAAGCTATCATTTTTTATTTATTTTTACCGTACGTAAGATGCACTCGTCTTAAAAAATGAATTAAGGACAAGGTGTGTTTTTGGGTGTACTTCAGTTACTATGTTAGTGTATTCTAGTCCTATTGATTTTTCTTTCAAGTTTAGGGGTGGCTTTTATAGCTCTATATCAAGGGGATACTGTTGAGAAATGTAAGAGTTCTAATATGTTCCGAATAAAATTTAAATTTCCGCTCAAATATAGTGCAGTCTGATTTAAAAATAAATGATATAGAGGCTTTGACAAACTAAAGATTTTTACATTCCAAAAATAATCCAGTTTTCAAGCAGCTGTAAAAGGACGAAAAATCAATCATTGAGTTACTTACTTATATTTTTAATAAATTTCTAAAAATAAACCATGTGAAAAAATAAAAGCTAAAAATAAATAGAGTGCAGTTATGAGGCATTGATGGATTTCGATCAATTAACAACAATATTATTAATAATCATTAATGGTTTGAACCTTGAATGTCTTGCACAAATCATATTATTCATGAATAGCTATTACAACTGTATTTAATTTGGAATGATGATATCATGCTTACATAGTTTACGGATTTCTCATCATAAATTCTGTCACTGAAACACCGGTATTAGTTTTGCAAGGTTCCATACCCAGTTGTACTAATTCTCATGCAAAAGAAACACGTACAAGTATTTCCTTTAATAATTTTGTTCTATTTCAGTGTTAAACAATCCTAAATCGAGATGACTACCTCACAGCAATACTACCCATTCAAGGTAAACAGTTTTGTAATCTTTCAGCATTGTTCTGCTTATCATCGTACTTTTGTGCATTGTAACACTCGAATAATTATTACATAATGCTTTTTAATCATATTAAACCAGCATTCACCAAAATGTTTAGTGTTTGTTAATTTAGCAAGCAGGAAGACTTTATGTGTGCAATATTTAAGGACCTTTCAAACTTCTAAAATAAAAAAACATTAGAAACTATAATCAGAATTTAAATCATTGCAGTTTTAAGTTATACTTTTCATATATAACTAGTGCATTACTTTTTTAATTATTCCATTTTATTAATTAAGTGAAAAATAATAAAACATGCAGTTTTTATTATTACTTTAGTACTTATTATCCTAGATTAAATGAAATGCATTAAAAATAAAACGTTATATTTCCCATACAGTAGTGGACAAAAAGATATGGACACCTAATTTTTAACAACTATCTATTTTTAATTACGAAACATTTATGGTAAACGTTTTCTTAATTTCTGTTGAATGTTATTATTTGATTCAGATTGAAGGGGCGAGGGCAAGTCATTACTTGCCCCTCGCCCCTTCGACAATTTTACAGTTTTTAATTTATTTAAAAGTTTTTTTGTGGTCCTTCCGAAAACATTCGTCACTTAAGCTTTCCTTCAAATTTTCTAGTCTGTGAAATTAGTTTAGGAATACTCTAATGTTGTTATATTACCAAAATCAAGTAAATGTCTTAAAAACAGAATAAGGTATAGATGAATTATTGGATGTCCATACCTTTTTGTCCTACTATACTAACCGTAAGAAGTTCCAATTATAATAAATTAATAATTGTTGTTATACGCGCCAGTAAGGTAGTTAATTTTGTTCATTCATAAATTTATAGTGTACTCCAACTGTGTATCCAGCAGACCCATTCGACCCCGTCGCCGATGCTGCTACACTTAGAAAGGCCATGAAAGGCTTTGGGACCGATGAGAAAGCAATCATCGATGTCCTAGCCCGCAGAGGAATCGTACAACGTTTAGAAATCGCAGAAACATTCAAAACAAACTACGGCAAAGATTTGGTTTCCGAATTAAAAAGCGAATTGGGCGGGAAATTCGAAGACGTTATCATAGCTCTTATGACTCCTTTGCCGCAATTCTACGCAAAAGAGCTCCACGACGCCGTTGTCGGACTCGGAACCGACGAAGAAGCTATTATTGAAATTTTATGTACGCTTTCGAATTATGGAATCCGCACCATCGCACAGTTTTATGAACAAAGTAAGTTGAAGAGGTCAACTTCAATTTTAATGTACTGATTGTTTGTTCTTTTAGTGTATGGAAAAAATTTGGAACACGACTTGAAGGATGATACTTCTGGACACTTTAAGCGTTTACTGGTGTCTTTGGTGCAAGTATGTATTACCCACGGAATAGCTAAAGTACAAATTATTAACAATATGTTTTAGGGAAATCGTGATGAAAATCAAGGAGTAAACGAAGCTCAAGCCGTTCAAGACGCTGAAGCCATGTACAAAGCTGGGGAAGGAAAATTGGGTTCAGATGAATCTCAATTCCATACAATCTTAATCACGAGAAGTTACCAACAGCTGCGTCAAGTCTTTGCCGAATATGAGAGGCTTGCTGGTAAAGACATTGAAGAAACAATTAAAAAAGAATTCTCTGGTAATTTCGAAAAAGGATTACTTGGAATTGGTATATAATTAACACTATTCGTTAAAATGGTATATTCAACATAGGTTTTTTTTTAAAGTAAAATGTGTGAAGAGTAAAGTTGGATATTTCGCTGAGCGTTTGCATGAGGCTATGGCTGGAATGGGAACAAAGGATAAAACATTAATTCGTATTATTGTTTCAAGATCTGAAATCGATTTGGCTGATATTAAACAAGCATTTATTGATAAATATGGAAAATCTTTGGAGAGTTGGATTACTGTAAGTATTTTAATAATTGTGGTGGCGGTAGCTCAATTGCACTTTGTGATAACTATGTTTATAGTAGATTTGTTTAGTATGAAATCGCTTAATATGGCCCACTCGTCGTTAGCAAAGTGATTGCTCAATTATGAATTAATGCAATTCTATTAGATTAATAGGTTTACGTATTAAATTTATTGGCATTAAAAAATTAATTGTTTAAAAATATTATTGGTCAAACTTTTTTCCCATAAGATACGTGCAAAATAAGCGAAAGGGCGCATAGTTAATTTTTCGAGTAATTATGGTGCCTGTGTATTTTCGCAACACAGAATCGACAAAGGACATTATAAGTCTGTTATTTACAAACGGTTTGTTAAAAACTATAGATTTAGAATCGTGGAACATTTTGGCTTCGGATAGGTTTAAGGAACCACAGGCGTGCTATTTAAAGTATTCCAGAACAACAGAGTTGAAGACTAGGATTTTTACTTTATTCTTTAGAAAATTTGACTTTGAAAATTAATATCTCAGTTATGTGTAGATTATCCTTAAAAAGTTTTCAAATTCTATTTGCTGCGTACCCGAGCATAAGAATAATAAAAAAAAAAACAAATTATGGCCCAATGTTAATTCATAGATGAACCCGAGCGTTAACTTTCAAAATTTAAATCGAAATAAAAGTTTCCGAAAATCCTTTCATTTCTGAATGTAATTTTTAAAAGGAAAATTAAATTTCTATTACTGATCTTCTGAAAACAAATCATATTAATCAAAATTCTAAATTTGAACCAACAGAGATAATATTCAATTGATAAAGTATTGTGTTAATTGATAAAAGCGTCCCTTCCTCTACAATTATGGTTTCCGGTATATAATTTGAATGTCAGTCAAAATTACATTTTCAATTTAATCTTTTATGTCGAATAGAATTGAAACATTAAATTATAGAATAGAAAGGGGTCACAAGAAAAATTGATAGCAAAGAAGGGACCGCTAATTATAATGATTGATAAAAATAAAAAATATCGAGCAAGTTGTACAGAGCTTTTAACAATTTTGCATTTCAGGGCGACACTTCAGGAGATTACAAGAGGGTGCTTCTGGCTGTGGTGGATTAAAAAAACACGTATCTACCTCTATAAATGCACCATTAATAATAAATATATGTGCACTCATTCTAAGCTTCATCATACTGCCATTTTTAATTAGTATACACGTCCAAATTATTACAGCTGTGAGCGTTATTTGAAAAATAATTCGACTCAAGTCGCATGCAAAAGTAACAATGTAAAACTCTCTCTCCATAGAAATTTACTTATATTTAAAAGAGTTACCATAAAAATAAATGTGACTTCAGTCGAATAATTCTTAGAATCGAGCGCTTTGTAATTGTTATAATTATATTGCAGGACGACGTGAATAAAGAAATTAGGTACACTTTGGTCAGTTTAACTGCGTACGGCTAAGCCACTATCAGATCTTTGTTTGTATAAGGATTAAGGATAACACACCTAAATCCTTAGTAAAGATCATAAAATTCTATCGCATATAATTTTTAACGTTAGCTTAGTGGCCTTAATAATTAATCTCAGTGCTTTGTCGATAAAAGTATTTGATATATTTAATATACTCAGAGTAATTTTGTACAATGAAGTAATATTTTAAAAAGAATTAGTTAGTTTTTGTTATGCAAGATGGTGCCGGTGTCGATGTTCGTAGAAATTAATTATTATTATTACGTGTATGTATTTTTTCGTCATGTGTGCTTTTTTTGGTGCTAAAAATAAAATTGTCTATAAGCTGTAGATGTTTTATTCTTACAATTGTTACGTTAATTTTATCTTTTTTTAATTATTACTTTAACTACATAAATAAATAAAATACTCGAAAATTAAGCGTAATCTTATTTCTACACAACCATTTGCACTCAAAATATTTAAATAAATAAATTGCCACAATTTAAAACTAATTACGTACAACCTTTTCTTATTTATGTGCCGTTATCTAGCGAACTTATCACATGGAAATATCTTGTAGTCCTTTTTCTTCCCATATTGCAGATTTTGAAGTGACAAAGCGTGAGATCTAAAACAGTTGTAATTTTATTTTTGTTCTGTTATTTTCGGTATTTCAATTAAGTATTGATTTTTCAACAGAAACGTGCATTTCCCCATTCCCAAAAGGTTTACTAAACAATATTGAATAAAACATGACTAACGACTAATATAATTATTTCTTACAAATCATAGAAAAATGTTTCCATTCTAACATGCATTATTAAAATGTAAAATAGTGAATTAGGAATTAAATTTGGTATTACACACAATAAAATAATGTAATTAATGAGAATATCAAGACTGTATAAGAATATTCTTAAATTTCATGAGTTTTACAAAGTATTTAGTATTAATTTAAGTTTAAAATGCAAATAAGAAATAATATAGGAAAACAATAGTTCAGTTAAACAGTATGTTGTGTTTAAAATATGTCCATTGACTTATGTAATGTATATCTCTTTATCATTATTGATTACTGTTTGTATTTTGCCTTAATTGCATTATTTTTATATTATTTATTATTTGCTAGTGGACGATTACTTTAATAGTACAAATTGTACGTATTTATAATTACAGGTAAAGGTTATATATTTTTAATTTAATGAATTAAATAAAATAGTTTTTATATAAAAACTAGGGATTCTGTTAATTTGTCCAGGATCTTAAAAACTACTGTAGTAGAAAACTTTAGATTAATTGATTTGTAATATAGCATATGGGATATTTTTCATTGAAATTTATTTAAGAATTTTATCTATTATTTATTATTTAATGGCTATATCTCAAGCACAAAAGTACAGCAATACTGATCAGAATGATTTTCTACCAACGACTCAAAAATTAATAAAGTTATAGGAATTAAAAAAAAAATGTTAAACATAGTATTTCGTGATTTGTGGGGAGCGCATTTTTTTCTCAGAAACTATGTATGATAATTGAAATCTTTTTTTATGGAATTATTTGGTAAGAAAATCTAAGATGACCTTTTTTTATTTAAGTCTTTAAAACCGAAAATAATTTTTTAACAGCTTTAAACGTATAATTGTTTTCTTTTCAATAGTTTTAGCAATTGCCTAAGGATGACCAATAAATTTCTTTTGATTAAGTGTTTAATATTATTAATATTTTAAAATGAAAATACCTTAAATCGTTTCCAAAGATTTTGTCTAGTTTTACCGTTAAGCTTAATAAATTTAATTTTTTCGGGAGAAATGTGGCGATAAAATAATGAATAAGGTACTTACAACTTGCGTATCTTTTATTCTTCTGTTGCGTTTTAATGTGTAAATAAGCCGTCCGTTCGACCCTTCCAGATTCGGGTTTGCTTGGTTTCATTAAGTTAGATAATTTCGCTTCTTGCTGGGCTAAGATTTTGTCTAAATACTGTTTTTGGAACGAATTCAACGCATGATTTTTCTTTCCCTAAAATCGGACCAGATTAACGAGACGAAAACAAACATCGAAAATCTTATGCAAATTTAATGCAACAGGTGCAATTCATTCATATTTCAATTTCTAGACTTTTAGACGACTTTCTCTTTTCGAAAGTGGTTTGGCTGAATTCAAAATTGAAGCGGCTCAGCCTTTTTCTTAACTAAAATTTTCATAAAGACGGTGTCATTAATTTACACGATTGATAAAGAGAAAAAAGTTGTTTATAAATTGATAGAGAAATATGAATGAACTTATTAAGATAAAAATTGAGGAAATACTTACGGAGAGGGTGTAATAAGAACCGTAGACTTCGTCGATGCTGTTGCTGAGATCTTTGGAGTAAAGCATTTCCCTGGATGGATACGAATGCACAATCGACACCAAAACCAACACAAATATTATTATCATTTCAACAGTGGCGCGAAAAAACGAATCAACGAAAATAAACAATATTAAATCATACAAGGTTACTACTTGTACACTTTTGGGCAAAGATCTATCATCAACTGACTCGGACGATTCAACGAATTTATCTCAAAGAAAGCGATTTCTTTTCTAATACGTTTCGCAACAATCTGGAATAAAATGGGATCATAATAAGACGTGCCCCTGAATTTAAAAGAACGGAAAAATACAAATTAATTCGATTTCATTTAAATTTCGACCGTTATTGATGGATATTGATAGATACCTGACAATGATCAATCACTTTTCGGTACGTCTCGTGTTATAATTATTAAACAATATTCGTTCAATTTTATGGTATATCGAAGTTATCTCGCGGATTATATATAAATCCCCCTCTCGCACAGGTGAGAGAAAAGCCCCCTTGCCCCCGCAAAGAATCGCGACAAATGCTTTTGCACATTTCCCTATCAAATTAGCGCACGTGATTCCATCATTGTTACTACTTTAGACTGTTTGACGCCTATTCTAAACATTTTGTCGCTATTAAACAAAGAACAATTATTGTAATCCACTGTAATATTCCATAAATCTGTTAAGATAAGAGGTCAAGTTCATAATTTGCTCTTAAGTCGCAGTTGCTGAATTTTTCCAAAAAAAAAGGCACACAACTTCAGTAAAATATCACAAGTCACAATGAAACCAGAAAAAGCGATCCCAAAAATGTCGTTCTGCACGTCGAAAAGTGAAGACCAGACGAAAGTCGAAGAAATGTCTCAAAAAAAAAAGAAACTTTGAATTCCAAGAAACAGCGTTTTAAATATAATGTGGGGCACCCAAAAGGTTAAAAAATTGATACGTTTACTTTATTAAATACTCAATGATAGAGATCAAAAATTTAGCTATTGCTGAAACTTGTAAAAAATTGATAACATTTTTGAGTTTTGGGTATGCATCATTTTGAGAACCTCCTGTTAATTTGTTCAGTTTAAAGTTATACAATCTTAACTTTATGCTGATAATTAATTTAATTATAATAAAAAATAAAAAACTAAGTTAGTTTCCATCCTCGCTCATTACTTTTGAATGGCTTCGGAATTACCCTAAAAAAATTAGTTGTATCGTTTAATTGGCGCCTTATCTTCAAAATTTCTACCGCAAATTAACATAAATGTGTACTTTTATTTGAGTTTTTATTATTTAATGTGTTTGGGGGAAGTTTGTTTTCAACTGTGTTGGCGTTGGAAAATTTTGGAAAAATACATCAAATTAATTAGTGGATTATGTCTGCGAAATTTTGGAGATGTATTATTATGCTAAAGAGCCACAACAATGGAGTTATTGTTGGGTATATGTAAGTATTTTTAATGGAAAATTGTGTAACAATCGTTGAAGGGATTCGCTGATTCAAAATAGAGAAGCTTTAGAACAAATTATATCAAAGAGAAACTAAAATTAATTGCAAATCTTTGAATTTATGTCACGCATTGTTACAACTAAGTTACAACAATACACAAACCTACAACAGTTAATTAAAGCAAATCGATCAAGTTTCAACTTTACAGACCAGTTGTAAGTGGATATTTGAAGATAAACTTAAAGTTTTCCAGATACGTACTTAGTAATTTAATTTAAATATACCGCCCAAAATACGAATTCTAGTTGGTTGCTTAAACTCGTAACGATAGTTACTTTATAAGTAATTTAATTACGATTTACAATTGTAATTTAATTAATGTATTGTGTATTTAGACTTCATTGTTTACTTATGTTAAATTGAAATTGTATCGATTTTCTTAATTGTAAGAGACTCACTTTTGGAACCAATTAATTTACCAAAATGTTATTCTTTTACCGCGACTTACATTAGAACCATTTTTATATTTGCTACTAAGAAATGATAAGATCAAGTACAAAAAGGACACCGGTGGTATTACAGTAGAACTCCGATTATCCGAATTAATTGGGACCGGGGTCGATTCGGATAATCGGACATAGACTGGCAATAAAGAAAAACGAACTGTCACACATAGAATAAACTTTATTAAGTTTATGTACGGTAATAATTTTATATTCGAGATACCGGGTATTACGCTTAGGACCGATTTGGATAATTGGCAATTCGGTTAATCGGCGTTCGGATAATCGGAGTTCTACTGTACTAACTTACATAAGTTAAAGTTTATTACATATATTAAAACATGCCTTTTAAAAAGTGGTAATTACCTTACTGACGATGATTTTAGAGAGATGCACTATTTTTATAATTAGCCACAAAATAACACCTATTTTGTTTAAAATGAATTAAATATAACACATTTTTGGGCACCTTTACTGCACCGAAGCTGACACAATACTGACTCAGTTTTAGAAATTTTGGCAAAAAGTATATCTGGCTTTGATATCGATTATTGTAAAGTCAAATACTCGATAAATTTTTATCGTAAATGATAAAAAGGAATTTAATTATGATAAATAAGAACTACACTTGCAATAGAATTTTTAACATATGTGTAAATAATTACATATTGTAATGTAATGATTGGTAATTGAAGCTGATTTAAAAAAACGATTTTTATTACACTTTGGCTTATACAACCTTTTTCGAAATATAAACTGATAATGTTTAATTCTAAATTGATTAGATTGAAAACAATTACAGCTATTTACTTTTAAAATACAACACTGAAATGACCCAATATTGTATTATTAATTACTTTGATTAATTAATTATTTAATGGATTACTTTCAAAGTTCATAAATTTTTATGAACCACTTTGAAAATTCTCAGAAGGTTTAAATCCATCGATTAAACTACCTAAAATAATAAGCAGACCTGGAAGGTCTAATTAAAGTAGAAAAAGAAGATGAAACTACTTAAAATATAAAAAAATACAGGCCTGATATTTGTGGGATTTGTTTAATTTTGAAAAACTTAAAGATAATCTATATCGAAATTAACGTTTTGATTTCGATTTCACTTTATAAGATTAAATTATTTTCTATTCAAAATTCTTGTAATCTGTACCAAAAAGTTAATGTAAAAACTGATTTACATTCCTATTTAAAGCAATATTTAATTATATAATTTATCTAGATTAAAAAATAATTACAATTTACTGAAAAATCGATGAAGCAGAATTCGTACGATGGCCCATTTAGATTCGATCGTTATTGGTGCATTTGCATAAATAAATAAAATCAACTTCCTATAATCACAAAGTTCGAAGGGGTCGAAAATTTTATATGTAATAATTACTTTAACATAGATACATGTCCGTAATAAAGGAGAAGAGCATCGAACTCGTTACCATTATTGGTTTTTCCTACAACAACCACTAATTTAAATTAAAAGGCTTAATTAATTTAAGTACGTTCAAAGGAAATGATAAACGACCTACTTTTTTAACGTTTTATTCTCAGCGCTGTTTCGATTGTTGTTTTGGAAAATTTCCTCTTTAAGCTTATCTCGACGTACAACAGTCAATAAATAAATATTATAAAGAACCGATATTGTTTTTGAATTTTTTCCGAGTACAACCCTGAGCGCATTATGTTGTCACATTATTTACAGCCATATTTTCTGGCAATCTTTAATTATCTATTTATTATTATTTATGATTGTGTTTATGAGGAAAATCGAAAATATCGGTGTGTTTATGTTAAAATACAATTTTAGACACAGTGCACAAACTCTTATGTAAATCGTTGTCAAAAAAGTTTGAGATTGTTGAGGAAGGTCAGGGTACTCTAAGAAGGCTAGAAGATAACCCTGACGTTATTTTTTTATAAGCTATCCTCATAAGGTTATAAAATGCAAAATGTAGAACAAAACCTTGCAAAATAATAATGACCCTATCGGTACTTTTCCCTAATCAATTATTCTAATATATTTTAATGTGAAAAAAGAAAAACAAACACGTGACCGTTGGTATGCTGTTTGTTGATCTTTTTCGAATTAAATAATAATAAACAAACAACGAATGGTAAAAACCTGTGAATATTACAAAATATGTTACGTGACACAGGCAAAAAAATGTATGGCGTTTATCACCATATTGGTCGCGACAAGACCCATAAGTATGGCGTTATCTATTACACTGTAATAAATGCGACCTGCATGTTGATAAACGCCATACATTTCTTTCCGTGTAGTCGTATTATTTGAAAACGAAATGAAATGCAAATGAATGGAAATTATATACACAATTACATAAAACAGAGAGATTTGTTGCTTTATTAATTAAAGTTAAATAAAGGTAATTAACCTTGCGAATTGTCAAGGCTACAGGTGGTGTTTGTGAATTTAAATTGTGTAGTTTAAGTCTGGAAAGAAGACCTTATAAATATGTAAACGCAAAATTTCCCATTAATTCAGATTGTAAAAATTTTATCGACGGAATGTGCGTATTTACTTAAGATTAATATAATTAATATCAGTGGATGTGATGCATCTGTTATTTGCTTCTCAAAGTCCTTTTGGAAAATACCCTAATGATCCCATAAAAATAAAATACATCGCTTCGAATAACAATTGTAATTGAGATTCGCTTTAATATAAAATTTCTTAGTATATTTTCAGTTGACTAATTGAAAGTTTCATTGGTAAAACAATGTTTAAATTTCTTTAGTGGAAATCAATCTTGTTCATGATTCCAAAAAGATGAATTTAAGATCTAATGTAGAACCAAATTAATCTCAAAAACCGCAAATACCATAGTCATTCCTAAACTTGATGATCCTCAACAAAATTAAATAGGAAACAATAAAGGTTTTAAACGAATTTCTTATTCTGAAACGAATGGGTACCAAGGAAACCAAAAAGCACATTGGCCTAAAACCTTTAACATTGAATTTTTTTAAAGTATAATCTGCTAATCTAAAGCTCCATATTTAACTTCATGAAAATTATTAGTTTAGGTCCTTGAGCTTGATTTTTAATCTTACGCTAAACATACGAAAAACCTTTGCCTTGAAAATTTTGCAAAAATCTGCATTTAAAATCTATTTGATAATCATGACTAAAATTCTTATTTGTTAAATGAATAATTTTTATATTTAATCATTGTGAGGGGCCCTACTATTTTAGTGTGAGTACTTTTATGAAAATTGCTAACAATCTTCAATATTTTTTATTTTAATCGCCCATTTTACCATTTCATCCAATTTAAAAAATATTAGTTTTGTTTAACATTTGACAAAACGTAAAAGTAATGTTTGCATACAGTAAAATAAATACGAATCGTAATGCACAAATTGCCATTTAAAATGTAATATAAACTAAGTTTTCCTTTCCTGAAAGCAACCCCTTTTACCATTTTTTATTAATACATAGAAACCCTACCACAAAGGTAACTAAAGGAAATGTTAGTTTTGTGCTTGTTTATGTATTGTCAACCGCCCTTAAAATAACATTAATAAAATAGATGTTAGTCTTTGTGCGTTGTAATTTTTTAATCTGGTGGTGTGTTTGTATTTACGACTCCCCCGCATTTCCTTTAATTACAAAACGTATGAATAAATAAACATTCAAATAGAATAAAGTGGATTTTTCTTCTAAATTTAGAATAGTTTTCCCCTAATCCGCCCCAACAACAGTTTGTAGTGGTTGTTGCGTGTTATGCAACAGAAGGGGTGCGCAAGTCCACGTAGAAGTCGATAAAGAAACGCGGAATTCCAGTGTGCACGTGACGGCCTCCTAGTGTGGTGCCATGGCTACGATGAGCAATGTTAAGTGGCGATGAGGGGGTGCGAAGGCTGCGGCGCGAGCACGGCTTTCAGCTGCCGCTGCACCCGCTGCAGGTTTCAGGGTGGTTGGCTTTAATCTCCTTATCAGCGGGTACATTTCTATTCGTAATACCAGCCCTACCTCTGCACCTGCAGCCCGCAGCCCTCGCTTCGTTATCAGCAATCCTCTTGCTGCACCTAGCGGCGCACTTAAGCGCATCCTTATTGGACCCGGCGGAACCAACTCTTCGGAAGATACCTCCAGGTCCCGTTCCTGAATTGGACCGTACCAAACACGCCCACGTTATCGAAGACGGACTCTGTCACCTCTGCAGTATTCAGATCTCAGGATCCCGTACCAAACACTGCAGCGCGTGCAACAAGTGCGTCTCTACTTTTGACCACCATTGCAAGTGGCTTAACCATTGCATAGGTGGCCGAAATTACGCACCCTTCCTTATGTGCGTTTCAACAGCAGTAGCTGCTGCTGTTCTTGTAGCGCTTTTAGCAATCGCTGAACTTATTCTTCATCACATTGATCCTTCTTGGCTCTCTAGAAGCCCATTTAATGAAAGCTCCTCTTCTGAGCACTCTTTGCTAGCTCCTGCGAATGATGCCGCTTTCTTAACTGTTGTAGCTGCGCTTGGAATCCTCGCAGCCATTACTGCTGGTTTACTCCTTCACCTGTGTTTCTTTCACATGTATATCTCCTTTCTGGGCTTAACTACTTATGAGTATATCCGACAGCAACGACAAACGCCACCCTCTATTCAACCTGGAACTCCTGAAATTCAAAACCATAGATGCTCCTCGATACGCCATCGACCCATCAACTTACATTGCGACAACCGCGTAGGATCCCAAATAACAGCTGTGTTTACTTGTGCCGTAGTAGAGGAAACTTGTACCGATTGTGCTGAGCCAACACCAACGCCTCCTCCATCAACCCCTGAAGATTGTCGCATTTGCATAATGAGCAGCAACAATTCCATAAGTCCGGAAGCCAACCATAATCACGTTCAACAAACCACTCAACGGAAGTTCAAACGAAGATGGAACTGTTGTGTTTCCGTTCCTGATAGCCCGGATGATCCCCATCCCCACAGCCCTTCCGAACCAAGATGTTTAATGAATCTTTGTAAATATAAAATACGAACTAAAACTAATAATGCTTTACCAGCAATTGAAGCGAGATCTCATAGAACTCACGGGCATTGGTCCAGTGCTAAAATAAGAGTGTTATTCAGAGTGATAGGTAACTTGGGGAACAATCGTAGAAGAAATCGGACACCACCGACAAGAAGTAATCAGGTTTCGCCCCTGAATTCGGAAATGTCGAATCATCCCCAAATACAAACGGTTAGTAATATTATACCAGTGCCGTCCTACCCCAACAACGTGACAGAGAGAAGTAATTTAACTCTACCATCTCTACCGCCACCTCAAAGAAGAAGAATGGTAAGTGACATCGAATTGGCTGATGCTTTGAGTATTTTGCAACAGCAACAACAAAGAGCCGTGGGCCGGAGGCCTATACCGCAATACAGAAGAAGGAGACGAAGCACTGCTCATCGTCCGAAGACTCCAACGTTATCGCCTATTCGAGAAAGTGGCTTATCAAATCCAGCTTCTCCGTCCCGCCAAAATTGCACAATGGCAACAATTCCTGACTCCTGTACGCGTCCATTTTAAAGAATTCTTTTATATTATTATTCAAAATTAATAATATTAATGTACGTTGTTTCTTATATATACATAATTAAATGTTTTAATGCAATTACACATTGTAAATCGTTATTAAATTTGTTATACTAACAAACACGAACTGGATTTATTCGGAATCATCCTGTGTTTAATAAGAATGAGTTGAAGTTTTATTAAATTAAATTTTAACGAATATCTATTGGTAAATATCGATAAAATTGTATTACGCGCAAATACTGTGAATCAGAATTACCAAATAATGATCTAATAACATTAAAATTCCGTAGAAACGCCACGTGTTATTGTTAACAAATAGGAATATTATGCATTTTCATGATAAAGATGTTATTCTTCGAATTTTAACATTAATGTTGCTTATCTTGAATTTCTTATATCATCCATAAAAATTTTTCAGCTCACGTGCCTATGAATTGAAATAAGATTTTAAAATTTATTACCATAATTCATTTTTTAATCTATAAAATAGAAAAATTGTGATATCTTTGTCTATAACTTCATTCATCTCAAGAATTGCTTGATGTCATAGCTAAAAATATGAAATACTCAATTTCTGTATTATTCTTAATTTTCGTTTGGTTATCTAATTTTCAACAGATAACAATATTAATTGATAAATAACATTCGATGTGTATTACAAAAATTTTCATTGCATTGCACTTTATGCTTGGTCAACAGAAATATAATCAGATCTTATATACAGGGGCGTTAAACATAGTTGCCTTAAAAATCCTATAAAACGATAGTTAAGCAGTATTCTGCGTTAATTGTAGAGCGATGTTCCATTTTCAAATCACATTAATCCATTTTTAGTTTATTACAATATTTAAATAATTTTCGTTGAGATTTTTGTTCATCATTTATTTAATTTTAAAAGATGCTTTAATGAGGAATAAATGGTATATCGTTCATAATTATTTCAAATAATATCTCATGTGTAACTGTCGCATCATAATAACTAAAATCTTGATAATTAGTATATATTATGATTTAATAATCCAATGTGTTGGTCGTAAATTATTATTTTTTTCGTTCATCTGTAAATAAATTAATTTAATGAGATTATTTAGAAATACAGTTAATTAATAATTAAAAATTCGTCGTTATACTAAAGTAGTAAATACAAAAAACTAAATACTTTACAAAGATAGAAATTGGAATAATTTCTTTTAAAAAGCATAACGCGTTCTGATGTCTTCAAGTTTCTTCGAAACTTCGGCTGGTGTCCGTTCTAAATCAGCCGCTATGCTTTTTTGTTTACTGGGTTCCAAAGAGTTGTACTGTTCACACAAGTCCCCATCGATTACGTTCTAATATTAACATTTTTTATTAATACTTCTATATAAATGAAAACTACTGCATTCATACCTTAACAGGATAATAGTAACTTCTGAAGGAGAGATGATCTCGTCCGCAAAGCGGAGAATTCTCACTGCGCATATGCATTTCAAGATGTTGAAAGAAATCATGATCTTCATGTGATGTAAAAGGCACTAATACTCCTACAGTACCAGATACGGTTGTATAAATTAAAGATTCCCATCCTCCAGGTATCAGAGTAGCCTTTTGAAGCCAAGTAACTGTTTCACCAACGTGGAAAGTTGAAATTGTGTCCGCTTTCTGGGAAGCACCATTTAGAAGTCCTACAATTTCAAATAAATTGTAATACTAAAAATAAGTTTTTTCCATTATTCACCTCTATCCCAAAGAGCTTTATTCCCAGTAGGATCTTCATCAACATCATCTGTAGTATTAGGTGGAAGTCTTACAATTGCGACATTTCCAAATTTATCAGCAGTTGCAACTGTATCATAATCAAGAATGCAAGTACAGGTAATCCACCTTGGGTGAGTATCGTCAGCAAATATTATAAGCTGATTTACGTGTTTTTTATAACGAACCATGGAAATTGATTCTTGTACATCTGCTACGAATATTCTTCTACCCATTGCTTGGATATTAACAATCAAATTAGGAATGTGCTAAAATTAAATTTAAAGTTAGAAAATAAATTCTCAAACTTTCTAAAAATTGAATGAATTAATAAATAAAATCAGAACTGCAGGAATTCTCTTCAATACTAATCGGAATTGTGTGAATATCATCATTGAGTCAATAGAATTTGATTGAATTATTAAAGATTAAAAAAATACCTTATTTTCGCATTTTCTTAACAATTTCTTTACGCCAAGATCATATAGTCTTAGCATTCGTCCAACTCCAGCAAGCAAACGTCCATTATAAGAACAAACAGCATAAGGAACTCCATCAACAGGAGTCCTATGAACCAATTCCAATTCCCTACAAGATGTATCTACTTTATAAGTATTCAAATAGCCTGAAGAGCACTGGTTTGGTTGATTTAATTGTAGATCTTTAGCAATTCCCACAACCAAAAACCATTGATGCTCAGGCTGTCCAAAAAATTTTAGAAGTGTCAAAGACATAGCAGATTCATTTTGTTCTAATCGAGTTAATTTAAACGTTGTTCCCTATAATAAAGCAAAGCTTTACAAAAATCTTTCTCTTCAATGAAATTTATATACCTGAACAGGATCCATAATTCTTATAATAGAAGCCCACATGGCATGACCGGCTTTGGGCGCAGAAAAAATATTTTCAGGTAGATCTTCATTTAAAAACGCTTCAGCCATTTCCTTGGCCAATTCCTGTTCTTCTTCGCCAGCGGCTTCCGTCATTTCTTCGGCCATTTGTAACCGGCGTTGTTTCTTCGTTTCCTCTGTGTATGCATTATGTTCCGTTTCTAACATAATAATATTAGAAGTTTCCGGATGAATTACAAAGCTCCTAGGTGTGTATTCAAGAGGAAAAGAGATTTGGTTAAAAACAGCTCCAAGTTTTTCTAAAGCCAAAATACGTAATGTGTTTGTGGATATGGCCACAATTCCTTCAGGACATTGCTCAGAACTGAAACCTGAGGCGTATTCTAAACTTTCATAAGACAATGGAGTTAAATAAAATCGACTCTGATAATAATAACTCAACCAAGAACGACTACTCATTGCTAAAACAGCTTCAGAGTCTTGCATTCGAATCCTGAATAATTTAACTGGTCGTGAACCTAAATATCTGGTTCTTGTATCAGTTAAGTCGCCAGTGACAGGATCAAGAACTGTTCTTAATAATGCACCGTTTTGTAAACCAATATTTAAATATAAAGTGCTTGTTGTACTTGCAGCAGCAGCATCTTCAGGATTCCTTTCTGTGCAACCCATTTCTACAATACAGAGGGATTCTGCACAAACAGGAAGTGCTTGCATTGAACGTGGTGAAAGACAATCACTGGGATCTAGCGATATTATTCTCACTGTGTTATCTGCTAAACCTACAGCAAGGAACCAAGAACGTTGTTCTCCTGGTGCTACATTTGCTAATGCCATACATACAACATCAGAATTCATTCGTTTGCGATCCTTGTATTCGTGTAACTGGCCCGTCTGAAAGCAATTGTAAAATTCAAACTAAATTTAGAAGAAATATCTTTAAAAGGCTGTTGCATTTTGATTCACTCCAGTATGTTATAGAAACCACACCGGAGGCGACAAAATGTTTATATTTTTGCATAGATTTAAATCTATTTATCAACGAATAATAAACAGAAGTTATGACTATGCCTAAGCTTATATTTAAATGTAGTTAAAATTTCTTACAGGATCCATTTCGAAATAAACGAGCTCTCCTCCTGATAGGGCTATAACAACTTGTCTTTGATTTACAGCACATTTTACAATGGTCTTCTTCCCTGGCGCTTTCCATTCATTTACACGTTTATCTGAACAAATATGTCTAATACCATCGGGATACACCTTTAAAAAAAATACAAGATAAGTTACAAGAAAAAAAACCGGTTCGCGTAAGTTATACTTCTTTGATGCAACTAAATTCAATATAACCAAGTGTAAAAACTAATATAAATAAATACGAGGATGTGCACACTCGGTTTTAAAAATGATTAGCAAAAATTAATTTACTTTCTTAGGCGACTAACTTCATACTTCCGTCGCCTGCTAAAATTTTACCCACAACGCGACAAAAGAAGTATAACTTCTAAAAAGAAAATTCGCGTTCATCTCAGTTAAATCTGGAGTAGAAACGTTTATTCTTTCTACGGTAATAAAAATTTTACAAGCCCTTTTTATAATAACCAATCCAATTGTTTCGATATGAAAAAAAATAAAATTGTAGCACATATAGGAGATCCAAAGGGTTTATGATAAAACCAACTGGTACTATGTACATGCTTTTTTATAGGCCAATCAATTTATACTAAGATTATACAGTAATCAAAATACAATGGGTAAATTGGCCTACACTGTAGAGAAGAGATGACAAATATATATAACCAAAAAAAAAAAAAATAAAGATGGGAAATATTGGTCAAATAAATAATCCATACAATTTGGTTCATTTTAAACATCCATAAATTTACCTGTACTAAAGCATCGTCACTTAAAGCGGCACAAGAGAGTGTAGGTGTTGTTCCTAGAAAGCCACTATCAGTAACTTCTTCCACAGTTTCTCCAATGGATAAGACAAGAGTGGCATTCATGAATGACACAATAATATAAGCGTCAAATTCATCTGAAACAATTAAATCGAATTTATAGTAAAGGAGCAATAAAAATAATTCTGGGTTTACTTAAAAGGAACTTTTGTCAGATTATTTATGTTTTAATCACTACTACAATCAGGTGAAACACGGAATGGGTCATCATAGTTCACTTTTAAGTGTTTTCTTACTCTTTCTTCAACTTACCCTTGGACACGGCTCCCCTTGCAATCCTCACGAAACGCCTGAAAATCAAAAGCAACTGGTGTTTGATAATATTTTCAATCACCAGGCTTGTTTAATTTCTTTTCTCAATTTTCTTTCTTTTTATTAAAAAATTTACTCTTACTCAAATCTTTTTAATAATTTAGGTAAACATTACTTGGATTGTTCTAACATTTACAAATGTATTCTTTTATCTAATCCAAGTAATTACTTAAATTATTATTATTGAAGAAAACGTCACAAAATAATGTTTAAAACTCACCATCACTTCTTTTTTTAACAGTCCAAACTGCATTTGGATTGCCAGGCAATTCTGAAACAGCCATTTCTGAAACTTCCAGACCATGTCTTAAAACGCGAAGAGAAGACCTTGGTCCTCTTCCACACAGCATGTACAATTGAGGAGTATCTTCTCCTGCCAAATCAGCTACTCTACAGGAGAGTATTGGGGAAAGGGATTCTAATTCATCAACCAATACCAAATTTCGGAGGGATCGAGGTGCAAAAAAAAACGTATCTCCTTCTTCAAGAGGCATGGCTGAACTAAACTCTAATTCATCATCATCATCGCCCAAATGTGCGATTTGATACAAAAAACTGCAAAAAATTCGTTATTAATCTTGATCAGAATTAAATTGACCGTTTCGACTTACTGATTTCCAAATTCTGAAGCTACAAATAAGAATCCGGTCTTCAAAACACACATGGCAGTTGCAACAGGTACTGTATCAAAGTATTTTAATTTAATCTCCGTAACTACATCTTCATCAGTCTCTAATGTAATCTTAAAAATATCGCCTTGTTCGGTTTGTGCAAGAAAGAAAAACATTGATTTCGTTTTATGTGTGGCTGAACACACAAAAATCATTCCTCTTTCAGGATCATCCAGATCATTCCTCCTCCTTGGAATAGGACACCGAATATCATGTTGATCCCCTAAATTTTTGTAAGTGAGGTAATTTTCAGAACAAATTAGAACTCCAGAAGGTCCGTCATTGCCACCAGGTACGGATACTAAGAAGTTAGCATGCTCTTCTAAAGGTTCAGAATACTTTCTAACGACATGATTGACCCCCAAGTCTAATTCATAGAAAGTAAGCGTTTGTTGCGTTTTTTGTGCAGCTTCTCCAGTTGGATCTGAATCAGCTTCTTCATAATCAATTTCTAAACAAGCAAACATGGGATTTTCATACCCGACATCGACTCCAACCATGTGATACACAAGGGTGTTACTCTTATGTGCCTCCAAAGGCGAAGAAATAGTAAGTCTGGCTTCAGGATCGCGATTTAATATATAAACAAGCTTTTGCTTCTCAATTGCACCTGTCATTACAGCTCTTCCTTTAGGATCAATAGCTAAATATTGACCAGGTACAATTCTACGACAACCCGATTTGCCAAACGTTTCCTGGTGCACTTTTTCAAACGCATTTTTTGCTATTATGTATTCTAAGATAACGATTCGCCCCGAATCAGAACCAACTACAATGTAATCTTTAGTGCCGCCAGTTAGGCGAAAACCCATAAGTGATCTTATTATTCCAAAAATTTCAACAGTTAATAAGGTGTGTACTTTGCCTGTGTTAGGATCAGGTCTTAATAATTCTAAGCTTTTTCCTCTGGAAATAATTATTTCTTGTTGTTTTGTTCCAGAGAAGTTGCCATGCACAGCATGGGTTATGGCTGTGGCCCGTTGTAATGTTAAGTTGTACAGATGCATCTTCGATCTGAAAAAAGACGATCTTTGAGATTTGGAGTCTTTAAATATGTTTCTTTCTAAAACGATAAATTACAACTGTCGAGTACGGGACTCCAGGAGTTTGTTCAATTAGAATAATCTCCAACGATGCTATGTACACAATTATTATAGCACATTTTCGACCTACACGTATAACAAACATAGGTGCAGGAGATACCTTGTGCATTTTTCGGAGAAAATCTATTTGCACCAAAAATAATTTCTTAACTAAAATATTTACTAATTAAAACATGTGGAAAATGCTTACCAAATGCTTAGATGACTAATAATTGCCGAGAAAATAAAGGATACGTTTATAAAATGGGTTCATTTTAAAACTCACACTTAATCATTAGACACTCTTTTAAATAATACTTTATGTATCACTAGATTAATTTTTAATTAATTATAATTATTTATAACTAAATTTGAATGCATACTTGTGATTTGAACATAATTACACAAGTACATCCATTCAGTGCACAAGCCCCAACAAAACAGGATTCGTGAAGTTGAAGACGCCACGCCACCTCGTTTCATTGTTGGTAACACTGCTAAAAAAAGAGGAAAATTCAAAAAAACGATGAATGTTAAATATTTATTATTTACACATTCGTTGTAGTTCGAATTGATAAACAGTTTACAGTTTAAGAAATACAAATCATTAAAGGTGAAGGTATGGGTGTGCACAAGTAAGTTAACTAAAGTTTTCAAAATGAAATATGGTGTCTTTGTGTTTAGAATGTGAGAGTTCGTTTACCTTCATGTTCCAAAGCCATGATTTCCGCCAATATAGTAATATTCTGAATTAACGATTTAGAGCCCTTGTTTTGTATAAGAGCGCATACTCAAAGTTTATCCAAAAAATACAGATTCTTAAAAACACAGCTGTTAAGATTTTGCATGGGTTTGGTATGGATTTTCGGTAAGATTACAAAAGCCAAAATATACAGATTCTATTTAGGCTGGTAACTTTTACGTTAGTTAACATTTAATAGAAATTAAAATATAATAAATAAACAATTGTAGAACGTTGAAAATGTTTATTACGAACTAATGAGGTTATCTAAATTTACTGCTCCAATGCAGTTTGTGACCTCCACATCCAGGAAGTTTGACTGAAACCTTGACTGTTGACAATGGATTTAGCAGAAACAATGAAAAACGTACTGGCAAAGGGAATTCAACAAACCTCAGTTAACGACTTACCACCATCTACAAGCATGAACTTTGCTGCTACTGCTGGTTATGTTACGGAGAAGCTATACATGCTTTTGCAACTGTATTTACAAAACAAAGGATGGAATCCTTCAGTTGAATTGTTACAGTGCTTTACAGAGCTTAAAGAATCATCCATGTTGCCTAGCGCCGCATATTTACAGTATGTTTTAAGTTTTACAATTATTTAAGTACATTTTGAAACTTTTAGAATGATGGCATCAAGGGTAACGTTGGATGCGCAAGGAAGATTGATTTTGAGAGAAAATGGGAAGATAATTTTGCCGTTTGAACATTTTGCTAATGCTGTAATGTTAAAGCATATGAATGGCCCTCATGGACTTCATTTGGGCCTTGAGGCTACTGTTAGAGCTGTATGTCCTTTATAATTTACAATAATACCATATTATAAACATATTACAATTTAGGTAATGGAATCTTATACAATTGGAAGAGAAAACTTTGGAATGGAAAAAGAGTTCATAATTGAAGTTGTTGAAAACTGTCCAAATCCAGCTTGCCGTTATTACAAGAACCAAATGGAACTCACACAAAAAACAATACAACATTTAGCAGCACCAACATATCTGAGCAATTCTCAACCAAATAGTGCTGAGATTCGTAATAATAACTACAATTCAGAATTTCCAATGCCAATTCCTCCACCTGGAATAAGTTCTCATCTCGGTATCTCAGCAATGGATCTAACTGGCCAGCCCAATTTGGATGGAAAATCAAGCTTAGATCAACAATCTAAATCAGTTCCTACAAATCAACAACAAATAACTGCAGCAATAATTCAACAACAAAATAGAGTTATTGCTCAACAAAACTTGGATAAGCTGAATGCCAATTTAGAAAAGCAAAGACAACAGATACAAATACAACAACAAATGGACTTGGCTAAAACGCAGAAACCACATTTTGATTTACCGGTTATGGATCCTAAGTTATCTGATTTTTTGAGAGCTAACTTGGATAGTTTTGAAGGTACTGATTTCTACTTGATAAACGACGAAATTCTAAAACTTAAAATTGTTTTGTAGGATTTTCTGCCTCTAATAAAGACTTGCTTGCTTTACATAACGGTGCTTGGTCTACAAACAGCCTGGGAATGCAAAATGTGGGAGAGGATAAAAGAAATTCGAATTCTGAAGGTGGACAAGAGAAAATAATCCGAACTTTTGCAGAAGTCATGAAAAATATGCAACGTATGAAGAGTTATGTACGCCCTGCTATGTGTAAACCATATGGAAAGCAATCTGAAGCTCTGCAGAAGAGTAAGTATTAATATTAATTTCTCACACACAATTACCACCAAATTTATATTTTAATAAAAAATGTAATTCGAGAACTAATAAATTATTTAATTAAATTTTTTAAGATCAAAGTAGTAATTTAGTAATGATTACTCAAAAAGAAAATTTAATAAGTTCTATCAGAAAATGAGATATCTTTCGATTTATTAACCGTATTTGTTTAATTGTTTTAGCTTTAATGGATACAATTCAGTTAGTGCAATCTCTAAGAAGTTTTCTTCCACCTCCTCATATTCAAGTGAGTTCTTGGAAAAACGAAGATAAGCATCGTTATGAGGAATCTTAAATTCCTGAGCATACATTTTACTAAAATGTATATTTACAAATATTTTTGAGAATTACTTTTTATTTGATCAGTTTGATTTTTAAAGGTTTTAAGAATAATCAGTTTTCTAATGATTATCCTGAACGTTTATTTTATTTTATTTTAATTTTTTTTTTGGAATAAGATTTAGTTTTGAAAAGTTGTACTAGATAATTGGTTGTTCTTCAAACTGTGATTGTATTACAAGATTGTTATAAACAAGGCAGCTGCTTTCAGACTGTTTGTTATCCTTTTAAAGGATATAAATGTGAGAAGCCTAAATTACTTTTTCGATGTTACTAATAACGAATTGTAGCATGTTAGTGAGTGTATTAGTAATAATAACGGTGTTTAATAATGGGGATGTAGTAACCCTTTCAGTATTTTTAAAATTTTCGTTTTCATGATGAGCAGTTTTGTTTAATTTTTTTTTGTGGAGGTATGCCATTACTATTTTATCTAATAATATTATTACTTCGATTAAGTTTAATTAACAGTACAATTAAAAGTTATGTTTAAGTAATGGCAAACAAATTTGAAGAAAGTTTAATTTCTAGTCATAATTGTAAATCTAAATAAAAGGTCAGATGTGGTTTCCAAAATTTTAACTGTGATATACTTTAATTAAACGGCCATGACATTATGACAAATTACTTTAGTTTCATTCCAGTGGTTTTGGGATATCGATAAAATTATTTTAAGTTTTTTTGTTTTCAAATTAAACAGGGTGATGAATGCTGAAGGAAAGCGTTTGTTATTAAACTTTGACTGCTCGAAATCGGTATTATTTTATTTAATATTATTTTATTACGGAATTTAGATCTGAGCCAGTATACAACTGATGTAAGACTGTTTAAAAATGTATTCTTAGTTATATTGATGTAGTTTAGGTAGTTTTTTATGTCTGACAATATTATATGTGTTTAAATAAGGCCATAAAATTATCTATTATTCAAGCTTAGCTTTGTTTACTGTATTTCAGATTGCTATACTTTTAATCGTGAACGATTTAATTATTTATGAAATAATCGTACCAGTTGTTGTATTCAGTATAACATTTTTTTTTTGTTACTTGTAACAGCTTTTGTGCAATTGTTTAATAAACTAGAACAGTATTAAGTTAATTTGTTCTTTTTATACTGCAAAACAAAGATATTCAGTTAAAGGTTGCAAAAATCTGAAATTTGGTCGCCGATAGAAATACGGTTCTGTAATTATGAACAAAAAGATTTTTTTATAGCAAAATGGTTAACGTAGACCGTTACTAAAAGTTTTACATCGCTTTCAACGCAGAACGTAAGAAAATTTCACGTAAAATTAATTCAACTTGGTTTTCCTTTGTTGATTATAAATTAATAACAAAATTTTTAATTTAAATCGTTTTTGTATATTCTCTTAAATGCTGTTATTTAAAGAGGATATTTGAATAGTCCTTATTAGCGTATCAAAACGGTACTGCAGTTCACTGGTTCGTAAACAATACTGATTTTGATTATATCAATCTATTTTAAAGAACCACCTGCAATTAAACAGTCCTAAAGCTATACGAAAGTTAATTAGTATCTTCATCCTGTAGTCTTAGTACACCAAGCATAAAATTACAGGATATCATTTAGTTTTAAATTAGTTGAGTAAGTCCACGAAGGGATTAATGTTAAAAATAATTTTTCGTATACAAATCATCTTTGTAACGAGGGCACCATTTACCATTACTAAAAATAATTAACGTTATTTAATTTCCCATTAAAAATCAACCGTAAATTATGTCCGTGTAGGAGGAAGAATCAAGTGAAAGTGTTGAAAAGTTATTTAAGTCGAGTTCAATTAAAATCCAGTAGTAGAAAGGCATCAAAGTAGTCCAACACCTGAGATATCTTTAAAATAAAACTTTTTAAATGCTTACATAGTATTTATAGTGGAATTAACATAATTTATTGACTTTGCGGAATTTTTATGCAAATATTGGATTTGATAAGAATACATAAAAAGAAGAGGTGATTCAGGAAGCCGCTGAACATCTGGATGATAATCAGTGTCCGGATGACTGTTTATTACCAAGATTGGCTGCTTCCTGCTACTCTTCCCGTGACATTGTTACTTTTCTCCGTTATCTTTATTATAATTGCGATTTAAGTAGAACGCAAATAAGTACCAAGGAGGTGGCGTTCTTGTAACTCGCTTAATTACTAAGTAATTGTTCAATTTAATTAAATACGTATGCAAATTGTTCGTGCTTAAAAAAATCAATTTTGGAAAGGTACCCAATAGAAAGTGATGTTGCATAACGAGTAGGGTCTAGTTTTAAATAATTAGTAAATTAGATAGTATTGAACCTGATGTTGCTATTAGATTGTCTCTGGAGTGGAATCTGCATGGCTGTTGGTGTACACATATGGCAATATTGGTATATTTTAGTGGCCAACTGTTAAATGGGGTACAAGCCCATTTTGCCTTTGTTTTACCCATTAGCGCTTTCAGACCATCTGCTCCACCATCCGCGATATATTTGATTTTAACGTAATATTCTTTTGGAAATTTACGAATCCAATCTGTTCGCGTATGCATATTATATTAACACCTTGTTTATTCTAACTATACACGTTTTTTTATATTATACCTCTTTCTGTATTTAATTAATTACACCATCGCTTAAACCCGAGTCTCTCAAACAAAAAGAAGACTTGGTACCGCTCGAAATTGATTTTCGTTTAAAAAAAGTTCGTTCTTCTTCGGTGGTTTCAAACTTTTTTCTTAACAAATTGGTTTATTTGATTTTATATTGTATAAGAATCAAAATTTCATACTAAAAAAAAGTTATATTAAATTGAAGTTAAAATAATTTGTTAAGATTGTTCATAATTTTTCTAATAATATTAAGAATTGCTGTAAATTTGACGGGGGTTTATGAAGATTATATATTAAAAAGGTATATTTTGAATTGATTTTAAAAGTTTGAAAAACTCTGTCTTAAAAAGCCCATAACCTTGTACTTGTTTATTCAAAAATGGTAAAATTTACATAGTAAGCTTATTTCTTAAAAAAGGCAATAAATTTATTAAAATTTATTCATAAAAGCAACAATTTGGCGCCGTTGCCTTTTTTTTGCTTTCTTCATTAAGTCAATGAAGTGTTATTATTGTGATTTAGTCCTTGGAATTTAAAACAATTTCGATATATCTTTGCATATATATCAAGTGTAAACCAATACATGATTAAAAGACAACTTGTTTTTTGATCTAATATTAAATAAGGGAGAATTTTTGGAAAACATTTACTAACAAATAATTAAATTATTATATGAGAAATTTAAATAATACAAGCTTATTCATAGGCAAGCTGTTATGAATGATGCAAGTTAGGTTTTTCCAGTTTTGTTAGTAATGAGGGGTATATTTTTTCAAGACTTTTAAAGAACCGTAGTTGTGTTTATTATAAAGGTTATTTGAGACTGAGAGAAAGATCATATAGTTTTTAAATCATTTTTTGAACTGAAACAAATTCACTCAAAGAATTAAAAATAAACAATATATAGGTAGTCAATTGTGCATAATAAAGCCTTAAGTAGTCGTTTTGACTGTAATATTTTATACGATATTGTTAAACTGATATTTACAAATTTTCATTCCAAATTCGCCCTTTTGTAAATCAAATTCGCGTTTTTGCAAATAAATTTTAATTTTTTGTAAATTAAGTATTCCTTCATAAATATATTACTTTCTTTTAGTTTTTTTTTCAAAAAAAAATTAGCTAAGTGTAAAGTAATTATTTAAATTTATTGAAAATTCTTTCTGTCGCTTGCAGACTGTGATTTTTTTGAGTGCCCACAGAAATCTCTCTACGTGAAGTTTTGAAGAGTCCAAAAAGTATATATTGAAGTCAAAAATGGTTTGCTATAATTTAAATTTATGGTTTTTTTAACAGTTACTTTACATTCGATTTAACTTGACAAAAATTTTAAAGACAGTTATGAGGAAATACTTAATTTACAAAATAATAAATTTGATTTGCGAAAGAGTGAATTTGGAATACAAATTTTGTAAAATCGTGTGAAGTCATAATTGAAATATATTCAAAGTTGCCAGATTTTAATTTAAATTATTCTTTTTTTTTCTTTAGGTTATGCGAAGTCATATTGCCCTTGATGATATTAAATAATTCGTGATGATGCTGTAGCAACGTAAAAAAAGTTTGCAAACAAGTAAATTAAACTTTTGTAGTTGCCGAAATCGCATATGCTCTAGTATAGTGTTGGTACCCCTGTTATATTTAATTACTAGCTATGACGACATACTGTCCTTAGTATGAATAAGCTATACCTATATAAAATAAAAATCAGGTGGTACTTATTTCAATAGATAAACCCATCTAAAAAATTATTAGAGGATTTTGTGGAACCAAATCTCTACAAGAAACTTTAATAAATTACGCTTATATTATTAATACGTACATAGAAAAAAAAGTAAGCGTAAGTTAAGATGAGGACCTGTTTAAAATTTCAAAGATTACACCAACAACCATATGTTCCTTGGTTCGGTTGTCGGATTCACTAATTAACGTTGAGAAATACCGCTCACTGGTTCGCAGGTGTTCACTACCTACTATCGCTTTGATTCCGTTGAACTTTTTTTAAAAAAGATTGTTTTATTTGTTTGTCAGTCACGACTGGTTCTTCGACTGATTTCTTGAACAGTTGTTGTGTATTTCGCAAAGAATCCTTTGACTTTTACCACGATTTCCAAATGTTTTTCACACATAAATAGTAAACTCGAGGATATCCTGTTTGACCAAAAAAGAAACAATAATCCCATAGCGAACAATTTCGGGTCCCACTTGAAATTAAAATGTGATTTTATTCGAGACAAAAAGATTAAAAGGCACCTGCATTCGAATGGTTTGAATAGAATTTTTAAATTGTTGAATAGCTTAAAAGGTATTGTCCATCGTCAAGGGGGGTGGCGCCGGAACCCTATGGCGAAGAAACAGCTTACAGGTGTTTAGGTCATTAGTACCTTTAAAAGCATTTAAGAGGTGTTCCTAATAATTTTGTTCAACTTTAAAACTTGTAAATTATCTTTAATATTAATTATTGCACACAGACGGTCGCTAAGCATATGTCACCATTACGTTTAAAAACTTATGTAATACCACCATTGAGCAATAAAGTTAAATTGATTGTATTTTACAATAGAAGAAACGCACATCATGTTGCTTCGTCTTAGCTTTTTAACGCTTAACATCTGCTAATTGTAAACCTTTAAAAAAATTGCAAAATCACTTTGTTTCTCTTCTTTTTCTAAGTAACCGGAGGCTGTTGCAGAGAGGAATCTGCCCTTCTTTTTTAATATTGTGCATTCCGGGGATGCGAAGGGGATGAGTCATGTTCACCAAATGAAATTCCACGCTAACGAAATCTAATAAAGTGCAAGCACCCGTAAGGAACACTGTCATTCCTTGTATAACAAATATTCATTAGGACCCCTCTCTGGAGGACGCTAGCTTTTGCATCTTGTCTCTTCATCTCCAGCGGTTGGTCACCCCCTTTTAATAAAATTCGTTAATGAAAAGCGCGCCTTTCCACTTCCTCTTATTAGATTACAGTCCCATTTGTTACAAAAATTTGTACCTCAACTTTAACGAAATTTATTTGTATTTTAAAACAAGAAGACCATAGATTTGATAGTGGACCAGAGGCACCATTTAGTAGACTAATGTGACCATACGTCTCGTTTTGAATGGGATTGTTCTGTTTTCAGATCATCTGTCCCGTTATCCCCAAGGAATCATTCGGGACGCCAAAATGTCCCATTTTCGAAAAAATTGCAATTACGATAACGAATTTTTAGAAAATCTAACAAGAATTTCATTCTTGCCTCCTTATTTGAATACAAATTAATTTCACGGTAATTTCTTAATTCCGATCTCCGGAAAATGAAGCGCACCGCTCCGCGTCGCGCTTCATTTGCCTCCCTCGCTCGGAAATGTGCCACTTTTCTCTAGAATGTGCACATACCTTGCATTTCTCTAAGTTAATAGTCAATGTTTCCAATGGACCTGATGAAATACCCGTAGAACTTTAGAAAATATGTGAAGACGATGGTTGTTCATGGTTAAGTTGTCTCTTCAATAAAATATTGGTAGGTGCGTCAATTCCGTCACAATTTTGTAAAATCTTGTTCAAATATTTAAAAATAAAAGAGATATCCGAGATTGTGGATACTGTCGTGGTATAAAATTAATGTCCCACACACTTGAAGTATAGGGACGCCTACTGTTTAATTGGCTTTCGGAACTGGTGGAAATTCATGTTGACCCATATGGTTTTAGTAAAGGAAAATCCACAATAAACGCAATTTAAACCCTCCAAATAATTACTGAGAAAAGGCGTTATATGAAAAGAGATTTCCACGCAGTTGTTGTGGATTTAGAAAAAGTCTATGACCGGGTTCCTAGTTAGTTGATCTGGAATGCTTTGAGAAACCAATTTTATTGGTTGCACACAACTGGATGGAACTGGAAGAAATGCTAGAAAGTTGGAGAGAAACCTTAGAAGACAATGGTTTAAGAATAAGCAGATCCAAGACGGAATAAATGTATGTAAACTTCTCCGAACAAATTGGTCCAGCACGTACAATATTCTTAAAAAGTGAACCACTACCAATTACCCATGAGTTTAAATACTTGTGGTCTATTATAAATGATAAAAGCACAACTGATTCAGATGTAAAACATCGTATTAATGTTGGTTGGATGAAGTGGAGATCAGTCTCTGGTGTGTTGTGTAACAAAAAGATGTCTATATGATTAAAAGGCAAGATTTATCAAACAGTCGTTAGGTCTGCTTTGGCATACAGTGCAAAAACATGGACGAGACTGACGAAACACAATCAAAAGATGTACGTGGCAGAGATGAGTATGTTAAGATGGTATATGGGTTTCACGAAAAAATATCATCTACGGAATGCACATATCCGAGGTTCATTAGGTGTTCAATCAACCAAAGAATTTATGAGTCTCTCTGTCTCTATCAACCTTCATTAATCCATCTTTGAATATAGGTCTCCCCAAGGTTTTTCTACTTTGCCCTGTCTTGTGCCTTGTTTATCCAGTTAGTACCTGCAAGCTTCTTAATGTCATCTCCAACGCATTATCGGTCTTCCAACACTCCTTCTTTGAGTTACTTGAAGTTGTTTAATGATGTTCTTAGTGAGTGTCCAGGTTTCTGCCCCATATGTGATTACCGGTATTATACACTGGTTGAACACTTGCACTTTTTGGTATACTGGTAGTTTTTTGTTCTTAAAGATGTAGTGGAGTTTGCCAAATGCAGCCCGTGCCATTTTCTTTATAGACGAATCTCAATTAAAATGATATGGACATCTGCAACGTCGAAATCAGAACCACATAGTGCAGCGAGTTTTGGCAATCGATGAACCTAAAAGAAAACCAGGTAGACGGAAAAGTAGATGAAATATGTCTTCTGTGAAGCTTGAACGTGATTATAATATGTATACCTCCAGAAATGGTATATAATAAAAGAGACAACTCTTTAAGAACACGCCTACCCCGATAAGGGAGCAGTTGGAAAAACTGCATAAAGGGCGAAGATAAAGAAGATTCGTTTTTGAATGGTATAATTAAATACAACAAACCGTATGGGAGTTTTGTTTTTTGTTAGAATTTCCTGAATGGATTCACTGAAATATTGAACTGAAGGGTTTATCTTCACACGATACATCCCATATACAATTTTAATTGATCAAAAATGCGAATTAGTCAACACTCGAAAGTACACCTGACAAAATTTTTAGCAGGCTCGTTGCAATTAGGCATGCAGAAGAGCACCATGATAACTATAACCTTTTTCAAACAAAAAATAAGTTTAAATTGATTCGACTTTTAATTTTTTGAATCGAAAAATAGAAGATTAACACTTAATTACTCGCGCTGGTGTTTTTCAAGCACCAGCGCCACAGTTTTTGTAATTACTAAATGTATAAATTTTTGCGAGCATGTACACCCACATGTAACCTTTGTTTAGTCTTTCTAGAGTGCGATAGGCACCTGAAAGCATTAATTTGGAGATTATAAAAGTGTGTTATTTGTCAAAGTTTGAACTGTTGTGGCTTTGGTGCCTGAAAAACACCGCGCGAGTAATAATGTTATTATTTTCGAAACGACATTTATTTTAAAATATAATGTGTTAAATACATTTCTAACGGGTTGGGAGGGCGAGGGGCACAATATTGATCAGTTTTATAAAACTATTTATTATTTTGAAGAACCAAAAGATTACCGTTATGCATTTTTTTTTTCACTTGCTCAATCTAACTGGAACTAACGCACAAATATATAATGCAACACATTTTTGTGATCAGCCTTCGAAACTATGAACGATTTTGAAAACTTTAACGGTGATGTGAATCGAAACACATCCTATCAAAACAGCCAAATTAGACAATTTACTAACTAGAATTAAGCTTTTGTTGTCAAAATTCAAAGAAAAAATTAAACTTTAAAAGAACCAGGAAAAAACAACGGGTCATTGCTAATTGTTAATGCTACATCAAATTATTGCAAATTGAAGTAATAGAAGATGATTATTGAACAGTTTTATAGACTTTGTTACATTGATTTAGTTAATTTTCTTTTTGCACTTAATTTTGAGTTGGGTATTAATTTTTTTGTTGTTGTTGGGAAATCAATAGTGCATAATGTGAATGACATTAAAAAATTGGCAAAATACCTTCAAAATCCTTAAAACCAAGTCATTTTCTATGTCGTGCCTAAAAAGCACCGCGCGAGTAATTGCGTTACGGTAAACTGCGCGTGTAACTAAGGGTTAATATAGGCAAATCCAATAAATACGAAGATGTGCACATTCGAGCGAAAAGTGGCACATTTCCGAACGAGGGAGGCAAATGAAGCGAACGCGGAGCGGCGCGCTTCATTTTCCCGAGATCGGAATGTGCCACTTTGAGCTCGAATGCGCACACTCGATTTTAAGCACCATTCACAAAAGGAGTTGTCGGAATAAGACAAAAGGTTGTTCGATCTTGATGAAATTTTGGTTTCATATAGAGCTTGGTGTTTATGATAATCACAGAAAAAATTGTGACGTTGAACTGACATCGATTAATTTCTTGGGTCGGGTTGTGTTTCAGGTTCTAGTTCTGGTTCTGGTTCTGGTTGCTGTTCTGGTTCTGGTTGCGGTTTTGGTTCTAGTTCTGGGTGAGGGTCCGGTTCTGGTTCTGGTTGAGGGTATTAACCTCGGGCTCCCTTTGATAACTAAATTTTATCTTGAACTATGCCTAAAGAGCTTTCAGAATCAGTAATGAAACTAACGGGAACTCGAGGTTAATACAGTTGAAATGGAATTTCTTATTTATCATAACATAGACTAACTAGCTAATCATGATCTAGGTCACAAGTTACCATGCAAATAAGATGCATTCATATCCACTGATTAATAATCAGAAAGAAATTTTTAATTATCATTTGCCGATAAAAAGTTATGACAACTTTTGTATTCAATCTTGTTATGCCCTTGGTGGACTTCCTCTCTAAATATCAACAGAGTTATTGTTTTTCATCAACAATTCATCAGTCGTATTAATCATTTTTGCCAAAATATCATGTTTAAAATATTTAAATTCCTTAATCCGACAACTCCTTTAGGCTATAAATTATTCAAAAAATTAAATAAATAATTTAATCGTTTTCTCTCACTTGCACCTACTAAATTCCCGTATCTTTTTGCTTACTTCCACTCATTACTATAGTAAATACGTTTCTTGATCATAAAATTTATATTTACTTTTAATTTTTTGATTTGAAAGTGATAAGATTAATTGAGGTAAATCAATAAAAACGAGGATGTGCACATTCGAGCGAAAAGTGGCACATTTCCGAGCGAGGGAGGCAAATGAAGCGCGACGCGGAGCGGCGCGCTTCATTTTCCCGAGATCGGAATGTGCCACTTTGAGCTCGAATGTGCACACTCGGTTATAAACACGATTACAAAGCCTCCCGTTTTATCAAAAAAAAAGGCACCATATAGTAGACCCAAAAATTTGATTCTAAAATTTTTAAATCGTTTCTCATCGAATTTCGTGTAATTTTAGCGTTGCTGTTTTTTGAGTCTTATTTGCTTTGCAAAAAAAAATCGTCGAAGAATTTTTACAGGTAATAATTTAAAAAAATCGTGTAGGTTGAGTGGTCCAGAGCAGTCGGTCGATGATGCTGGTTTCTTGATGTGGGTGAGTCGAAGCCTTGGGCAAGCGGTTCACACGGTGGCCGTTCTTGCAGGTGTGCACCAGACTGGCTGGCGCCTCCGTTCCAATCTCCGCCGCATTCCTAACAAAGCTACCTGCCCTTGTCCGCCGATTCCTCCTGCTGACCACCACTTTTAATCAACCTGTTATCATTTAACCAAATCTTCACGCATCGAATCCATTTTCCGGCTCGACTTTCTTACGCTCGTCAAAGCCGCTCGTGAAAATTCTTCTTGCTCCATTTTTTTTTTCAAACTCGTGCAACATCTGTTCTTCGAGATGCTTCTTCAGCGCAGAGGTCACTTTTGAACGGCTTCGTGTTTCTTGCTTGTATGTAAAATAATCATCATCACAAAGAGAAATGTAGGAGAAGGCTACTGTTACAGTTTCTTTGTTGAGACTAAATACGAGGCATGTTTTCAAATTCTGGCGACAAGGTGTAGCAAACCGGACGAGAGATTAATCGAATTGATGTTGAAAAAAAATGTTTGTATAAAATTAAAATCTGTGGTTTGTTCAAGTTCAAACGGAAATGGACATTTAATGGACGTTGCCAATCAAGATTCCGTTTTAAAACTTAAATGCATGCAACGCAATGGTCGTGTGAACGTGACCTTAAATAACGTAACAGGTGTCTTAAAATATTTTATCAAAATTTCAATATGCATTTCGCTTACTGATCATTTTCCTTCGGTCGATTAATAAACATTCAAAATTGAATCCTTCCTTTCAGGAATCAATTAGTTTCATCAGCATTCTCACTCTCGAACAGTTTTTAAGTTGTAAATAAATTGAAATCTTTTTCGTGTTGGAAGTTTTTTTAGAAATGTTTATAATAAACGATTCGGGAATGATTTATTTTTTCTTGTAATTCGTTTAATGATTGCATTTATGAGTCATGTAATGGCTATCAGTAATATATCTAAGAGGGTTAGATAAACTACTTTGTTCCGGTAAGGCACACGACTCCGGGATGTTCCGTTCACGTGGCCGGATTTAAGCTGACGTTGGCGATTGTGCACGTGCAGCAACCCCTACGCATTTTAGGCACTTTGGGGGCCTTCAATTTATACAAAGTTTTCAAGAAATCGTAAAACACCCATGTGACTTTTTTCCATAAGATACGAGCAAAATCTGGATAGGGCGCAATGTTAATTTTTCGAGTAATTAATGGTTGAAGTTTTATATCCATTTTTGTAGTACAAAAGTTTACGTAAAAAAAATTGTAACGCCATTATTTGTGGACGGATCTTTAAAAACTATACAGATTCAGATTCGCCAGACTTTTTGGCTTCAGATAGGCTCAAAAAACCATAAGCGTGCTATTTGAAATTTTCGAGAAAAGCGGGTTCAAAGACTTCCACTTGTAATTATTTTTTTCAAAATTTCCACTATTTCGTACCTCGGTTATTTGTGTACGGATCTTTAAAAATTTCAGATTCTGAAAGCCCGTTTATCGGAGCGTAAGACCAGCCAAAAAAATCAACAGGGTCCAATGTTAAGTATAGGAGAAAAACGCGTTTGAAACTTTCAAAATGTAAATTTTGCTAAAATTTTTAATTTTCAAAATGCTGTAACTCCGCCGTCTTTGCGAATTTCGTCAAATCCTTTCATTTCTGAACGTTCCAAACTCCTACGTGTCGAAATCCGTTCCTAACTCAAAACCCCCAAAATCGCCAAAAATCGAGAAAAAACATGGATTGACCCCTTGCGTATTTTTGATGAAAATAATTTTAGGTAATGGATTTGCTTTAAATTTTTGCGCAACGTTCCTATGGACCTCAAACCGACATAACCGGAGCCAGTCTTCCCTGCTCTCCCTTTAACCCCAAAATTTTTTGAAAAAACTAAATAAACCCAAAAAAATACACTTCGACTACCAAAAATCATCGTAGCGTCTTCATTTTCGATCCGATCATTAAAAACGACCAGGATTCGGAATCCTGAGACTTTTTTCCATAGAATACGTGCAAAATCGGCATAGGGCGCAATGTTAATTTTTCGAGTAATTAAGAGTTGAAGTTTTAGATTCATTTCTGTAGCACCAAAGCTATGTTAAAAAAATTATAGCGCCATTATTTGTGGACGAATCTTTAAAAATTATACAGATTTGGATTTGCCAGACTTTTTGGCTTCGAATAGGTGTAAAAAACCATAGCCGTGCTATTTGAAATTTTCGAGAGGAACGGGTTCCAAGAGTCGAACTTGTAATTAATTTTTTCTAAATTTTCACGTTGAAAAATCATACCTCGGTTATTGTGTATGTCAGCTTGGAAGTGACAGGGTTTGTAAATATAAACACTATTCTTCCGATATAAATATATTGACCAAAATAATAATGGCAATCACAATACACAGTCTTGATTTTAACACAAAATATAATTGAGCAATCACAATACACAAAATATAATCGTCACTTCAAGAATCGTGACATTAATAATCCCTTTCCTGGGTACGAAAGGCTTTTATACCCATCTCCTTACTATTTGTTTTTCTAAAAGGGCATGACCTCTTTCGTACCCAGAATTGGTACAATCAATCTTATACTAATTACATCGGCAATAACATAAAAAGGCACGTATAATGGCCTTACATGAATGGTGCCCTTTGAAGAGCTTAATAGGAACAACTTAAGTTTATAACAATAAATGCCACAGCAATAACGCCAAAAGGCACGTATAATGGCCTTACATGAATGGCGCTCTTTGAAGGGCTTAAATAGAAACAAGAATTATTTAATACCACCACGGGTCACCTCCTCTTGTTCCCTTGGTTCCCAGAAAATGAAGAAATCAGCCCGACTGGCTGGCACCAGAACCAGAACAAAGGAAAGTAGACACGGTGTATGATAAAAAAAAATGATTGCTCACACGGCCCATCCTGAACCATAATTCGTTCTCGAATTATTTCTCTTGTTTGCCTTAAAAGAAACATTCTTAAAGTATCTTGACTTATTTTAAATCCATGTGGTTCAATAATACACTCAAGCTGTTTGCTGAGATGTACTGATCAGAATTTTTTTTTTTTTTGAGAATGGTATCAGAGACGCTGCCTGATAACCCAAAACATACAGAGACGCTGCCTGTAGTTCTAAACAAAGATTTACGATTGCCAGAGTCGCTGCCTGGACAACCTGAGTTTACAGAGTCGCTGCCTGTAACTCATAAGCTTACAGAGACACTGCCTGTAGCTCCAGAACACACAGAGACGCTGCCTGTTGTTCAAAACTTTACATTTTTTTTTTTTTTTTTTTTTTTTTTTTAATGATTGCCAGAGTCGCTGCCTGGACAACCTGAGTTTACAGAGTCGCTGCCTGTAACTCATAAGCTTACAGAGACACTGCCTGTAGCTCCAGAACACACAGAGACGCTGCCTGTTGTTCAAAACTTTACTTTTTTTTTTTTTTTTTTTTTTTTTTTTTAATGATTGCCAGAGTCGCTGCCTGGACAACCTGAGTTTACAGAGTCGCTGCCTGTAACTCATAAGCTTACAGAGACACTGCCTGTAGCTCCAGAACACACAGAGACGCTGCCTGTTGTTCAAAACTTTACATTTTTTTTTTTTTTTTTTTTTTTTTTTTTTTTTTAATGATTGCCAGAGTCGTTGCCTGGACAACCTGAGTTTACAAAGTCGCTGCCTGTAACTCATAAGTTTTAACTTGTTTTTTTTTTTTTTTTTTTTTTTTTTTTTTTTTATAACTCGGATTCCTCCGAGAATTCTCCAGGCCATACGCGAACCATATCCCTGGCGATGACCTTTTTCCTGTTGGTGGTAAGATTTTTTGCTTCTATTCGGTCATTGGGCAATAACGTTATGACCTCACATGGACCTTCGTATTTTTTGTCTAATTTGGCCAAATGTGAGTTCCCTGAGGGATAATAGATAAAATCTCCAACATTTATTATTTTATTTGTTCGTCTTTTTTTGTCAAATAGGTTTTTTGAATAATTGGCTTGCTTTTGTATTCGCTCGTATGCCAGTTTTCGATCATTTTCCAAATTGTGATCAACATCGATAGTTTTAGATATAGTTTCAGTTATGGATTTAATATCAGGATTGCTTATAATTTTGCCAGTTAGAAGGTAAAGTGGGGAGAATCCAGTAGATTTCTGAATAGTGGCATTCAATATCAATTGGAGTTTATTAATAGCGTTCGACCATTCTGACTTTTTGTTAATTTCTGTTCTCAAGAGATTCAAAATTGTGGAAACGTAACGCTCCACTTGCCCATTGCCGCGAGGTGCACTTTTGGCAATATAGTGAGGCTGTATATTTAATGAAAAAAGTAACTCTTTTACAGCTTTGTCGGTAAAATTAGTCCCTCTGTCACACACAAAAGTTTTTGTGGTCCCAAAGATATTAAGATAACTCTTTAAATTTTTAACTGTTTCAGAACCTGATAATGTTTTGAGAGGTATTAAAAAAACATATTTCGTGAAAGCATCTATTAATATCAAAAGGTGTTTATAACCTTCGGGTGACACTTCAAAAGGTCCAACACAGTCCGCGTGTACAGTATTGAAGGGAATAGGTTTTTTGTTTATTGGGTGCAATAACCCTTGCTTAGGACCCGTGTGCATTTTGCTGGAAATACATTTGAGACAGTGATCACAGTATTTCTTTACAAATTTGGTCATTTTCGGAAACCAGAAGTAATGGTTAATCGAGGCAAATGTTTTATCGGGTCCAATATGGCATTGCTCATCGTGAAACAATCTCAAGAGTCCTATTCTACTGCCCTTTGGCACAAAAGCTCGATAAATGGGAGGATTTTGCTCGGGATTAATTTTCCTAAAAAGAGTTCCATTTTGGCAGAAATATTCGTGGGTGAGCTTTCCTTCGTTGAGTTTTGAGATTATATCCTGTGTCTCTACGTCTTTTTTCTGAGCTTTTTTAAGCCAATTGCTCACTGTTATAGAATTTATTTCGGTGGTATTTAATACAGTTCGTGAGGTGACAACAGGATTCCTGCTAAGGTAATCGACGTGCGAAATGTACTTGCCTTTTCGATATTCTATTTCAAAGTTAAAAGATTGCAAATAAAGCCACCAACGAGCTATTCGCGGTAGTAACTCCTTTTTATTTTGCGACAATTTTAGAGAATTACAATCTGTAATGATTTTAAAAGATATTCCTAGTAAATAGGTACGAAAATGTTTCACGGCATAATAAACGGCAAGTGTTTCTAGCTCATAGGAGTGATATTTAGATTCAACATCTGATGTTCTTTTAGAAAAGTACTCGATTACTTTAAGTTCCTTTCCGTGACGCTGGAAAAGTATGGCTCCAAATCCGACGGAACTTGCGTCGGTATGCAGTTCAGTTTCTAAAAGTACATCAAACGTTGCCAAAAGAGGACGACTACTTAAAAATGCACAAACATAATTTTTGGCAATGTCCTGATCAACGCTCCAAACAAATGGTTCATTGTTTTTCGTAAGCTTTGTAATACAGGAAGTACGGGAAGCAAACTCTGGTACAAATTTTCTAAAATAACCCGCAAGACCCATGAATTGCCTAACCTGTTTAACGCTGTTGGGAGTTGGTGCTTTTAAAAGCGCCTCTAATTTATTTTTTCCGGGTCTGATCCCTTTCTCCGAAATTTCTTGACCTAAATATTGAATTTCACTATAAAAAAAACGACATTTTTTTGTGTTTAAAGACATTCCTGCCTCGCTTAGGGCTGTTAAAACGCGTTCTAATTTAAGGAAACCTTCACCCATTGTTTTTGAGGGTATTAAAATATCGTCCAAATACAGTAAAGCGTCCTTGCCTCTAATATTACCTAAAGCATTGTAAAGTGCACGCTGGAACACAGCAGGGGCATTTGCCAACCCAAACGGTACACGCAGGTACTCGTAATGACCATCAGGGGTTACAAACGCGGTTTTTTCTATTGAGTCGCGCGCCATTGAAATTTGATGAAATCCGGCGGCCATGTCAAGAACCGTGAAGTATTTATTATTTCCCAACTGATCTAATAAATCGTCTATTCGGGGAAGAGGGAATCTATCTTTGATGGTTATTTTGTTTAAGGCCCGATAGTCGACACACAAACGACTTTTTCCGTTTTGCTGGTGCACTAAAATTATAGGGCTGGCATAAGGTGATTTGCTTTCCCTAATTATATTATTTTCTAATAATTCGTTAATCATCGTTTTTACTTTATCACGTTCGCACAAGGCCATGCGGTACGGGTTAAAACAAACAATCTTTTCTTCTTTTAATTTAATTTCAAGTTGAACATTCTTAATGGGGACTACACAGTTTCCGGTTGTAAATATTTTACGAAATTTGAGTAACAATTCTTTTAAACAAATCAAATCGTTACCTTTAAGAGGTGTCTGTATGTCTTCGAGCGGAGTCGAAATACTGTTTATGATTTTTAAATCGGAAGTAAAGTTCTCGTCTAAGTAAATTTTGGTCCCTCGATAGTCGGTATAGATTTTAATTCCCTTCTTAACAAGTAGGTTTCTACCCAATATGACTTTTAAAGTCATAAGCGAATCATCAACGACATAAAACTCGATCTCAAAGGCTATGCCTTCTTTTTCTAAGCTTAACTTCGTTTTATAACAAGTAGGGTACAATCTATTTCCCAATCCCCTCAGCATTAAAAAGCTTGGTGTCAGTTTGCAATTTAATCTTTTTGCGAGTTTTAAAGAAATCAGGCTAACTTCTGCTCCTGTATCAATTAGACAATTAACCACATTGTCACGGATTTTAAATTGGGTAGTAAAGTCACTTTTTAAATCAAATGAAAAATAGTTTACATTTGCCATATCGTTTCTTTTGAATCTCTTGTTTTTTTGAAAACATTGGTCAGAACGGTGTCCAGCCTTGTTACAAAAAGAGCAAATGATTTTGTTACCATTTTTGTTTACATCAAGTGGCTGTTTTAAACAAATTCGGCTTAAATGCCCATGTTTACCACAATTGTAACATGTGTTGTTATTGTCATAAGGACGTTTGTTTTTGTGCTCAATTGGGTGTTCAAATTTGGGTTTGTGAAAATCACTTAAAATATTTAATAACTCTGTTACTGATACTGGATTGCTGTTTAAAGCGGTACTTTTTACAGTAACGTTAGCTATATCGCCAATAACTATCTCTAACAATTGGGAATCGCTTAAGTTAAAATTTAGTGATTTTAAAAGACTTATCTTTTTCCTGGCATACTCGCAGTAACTGTCAGCATTACGGCTACTGTAGAGGCTCGCCGCTCGCAGTCTTTCGCTGAGGTTTTTCTTCGGCGGAAATAGGTCGGTGATCTCGGCCTTGAAGTCGACCCAGTTTTTCTCATTGGGGTGCCATGCGGAGTACCATTCTTGTGCCTCGCCTTTCAGACCGCTCGTGGCCCTCATCAGCATCTCGTATTGTTTCCACTGGAGAGTAGCTCCTAATTTTTCAATTTCGCAACACCAAAACGCGGCCCCCCTGTCATCGCGCTTGGGATCGTAAACAGGGATGCTAATCTCGGTCGATGGTGCCAAGGCTCGATTAGACTGTTCCTGCATCCCTTTAAGGACGTTTGTCAGCACTTCAGTCAATTGTTCCATTTTTTTTTTTGTAATTGGCACGGTCACTACACAAGCTTATTGTTCTTTTTTTTTGTTTTTTGGATTACCGAATCCCACTTCTGATGTCAGCTTGGAAGTGACAGGGTTTGTAAATATAAACACTATTCTTCCGATATAAATATATTGACCAAAATAATAATGGCAATCACAATACACAGTCTTGATTTTAACACAAAATATAATTGAGCAATCACAATACACAAAATATAATCGTCACTTCAAGAATCGTGACATTAATAATCCCTTTCCTGGGTACGAAAGGCTTTTATACCCATCTCCTTACTATTTGTTTTTCTAAAAGGGCATGACCTCTTTCGTACCCAGAATTGGTACAATCAATCTTATATTAATTACATCGGCAATAACATAAAAAGGCACGTATAATGGCCTTACATGAATGGTGCCTTTGAAGAGCTTAATAGGAACAACTTAAGTTTATAACAATAAATGCCACAGCAATAACGCCAAAAGGCACGTATAATGGCCTTACATGAATGGCGCTCTTTGAAGGGCTTAAATAGAAACAAGAATTATTTAATACCACCACGGGTCACCTCCTCTTGTTCCCTTGGTTCCCAGAAAATGAAGAAATCAGCCCGACTGGCTGGCACCAGAACCAGAACAAAGGAAAGTAGACACGGTGTATGATAAAAAAAAAAATGATTGCTCACATGTACGTATCTTTAAAAAATTTTCAGATTCTAAAAGCCCGTTTATCGAAGCGTAAGATCAGCCAAAAAAATCAACAGGGCCCAATGTTAAGTCTGAGAGAAAAACGCGCTCGAAGCTTTCAAAATGTAAATTATGCTAAAATTTTTAATTTTCAAAATGCTTTAACTCCGCCAATTACCAAAAACCCCAAAAATTAAATATTTGTGCCAATAACTTTTATGTGAAATGTTCACATATACTAATCGAAATTTATAAGCTGTAGGCAATTAACATTACTTGTTCTTTTTCAATAACTAACGTATTTAATTACAATTTATTTATTCTTTGATTGAAAATATTTTTCTTTCGCTGCTTTTACTCAAAACGTTCCACATCAAAACTCGACGTATGATAACCATCTTTAAAATCTAATTAACTTCAAGAGCTTCCACGAAGATCTTTAGTTATTTTTTCAAAATGTTTAGTCAATATTTTTGATTTAACTCGTGAGTATAAAAAATAATTCAATCGTCAAACTCTTTTAAATATCTCCGTCCATTAAAATCGAGATGATGATTGATGAAGTTCTAAACCAAAACAACATTTGAAGCCCAAACCAGCGCAAGGCAAGTTTAAAATTATGATTAATTAATTTTTGTTTGTTAAGTACATGATATTATATTTACTGACTAACGGTCTTGGCTCTTTTCCCAAAAAAAAACAATAATAATGGTGCAATAAAAAAAGGAAAAGCAATATTGGTGTCCTAACAAATTCCCATAACAGAAGAGAGTAAATTGACGAAGCACTGCACGTGTCCAACAAGGCTGTCTCATTAAACTAACGAAGACACGTGCAGAGCTGCATATGGATGCACGTGCATGAATCTAATGCGTCCAGTTAAAATAGTAACCTAATATTACAGTTCAAAGCTATTTGTCCAAACTGTAAGCCCTTATAATGCCATATGCGATGCCATACTTTTATTAAATTAAATTTTTCCTCTTGAACCTTTACGAAATTTCACTTCAATCGGTGTTAATTGGAATATAAATTTAATTAACAACTTCCACTTCCTCAAGTATATAAGTAGTTTAATTTCCAAATTAATTATCCAAGAAAAAAAAACCCGTACACTTTCATGGGTAATTATTTAAATTGGAAACAGAAAACGTAGCTTATGTGAAAAGCACAATGGAAATTTTATAGGGGGTAATTTTCCCTGCAGGCTTGGCCAAGGGATCGATCGTCGGCCATGTTTATCCTGGAAGCCAATAAAATGAATCCTGCAGGAGTTTCCATGGAAGCAAACAGTTTTCCTCTAACGAACTACAAGGAATTCTAAATTTTTAATTAGAGAAGCTTGGCATTTATAAGTCGAAGTCCGAATGTCTTAATTATCTGATTGGGATCTAATTATACGATTTATTTTCAATGCTGTCTAGATTTTATAAATAATTAAGTTAAGTAATTAAGATTATAATGTCTTGCGAGTGACTCTAAAAATAAACGGCTCTATTATCTTGAAATTCTTTTTCCGAATGACCGGTTTCTTGACTTGAAGTGGTAGCAATGGCGAGATTTTCAAAGGACGAAAGATCTTTGTTTTCGTGTTGTCAGTGCTTCTGGTTTCGAGAGAAGCGGCCCCTAAGGATTATGGGCTGAAGGAATAATCTGCAACACAATCGTTTTTCCATCAGTGGGTCGAAAGCCCACCACGTTTGCCAAACCCAGAGATTACTCTTGTATTTACAAACGATTAAGTTTTCAGATAGGTTGTAATGATCCTCGAGTATAAATAATTACAGGCATTAATGCCTGCAAACCGGATTTGTAAGAGATCCGAAGATACAATTGCGAATATTTTCAATAATCAAAATGCAGGTTGAAATATAAATGAAGGGATTTAATTACGCTCGGCCAGTGCCGGATTAAGCGGAATAAGGGCCGCAAGCTGACACATTTCCAGAAGCTAAAGCTTTTCTTGTAGATGCTAATGTTTATTGTATTATTTTAAAAAAAACATTTTTTTTTTGTAAAACTGCAACAAATATTTCTCAAGTGATTTTGATAGAGAATAAAATGATCGTAATAGGTGTGGAAATGTGACAAATTTGTAGTTCTTACAAAATTTTGAAAACGAAGAGTTCTAACAATAAAGCAAACAAAAAATTTAATCTTTGGAAGGTACCACATATTTTTAATTAAAAAGTTTAAATGTTTTATAAATGACTCTAAACTGAACAAAAACATACGTACAGTTAAACTTTATTCTATTCAACACCCTCTAAACCACTTATAGTGATCCAGCTATTCCAAGATTAACCTTGAATTTTCTTTCAACCATGCAGCACCAGATTTTGTCTCTTGGAATAGCTCGATCACAATAAGTAGTTTAGAGGGTGTTGAATAGAATAAAGTTTAACTGTACGTATGCCAAGTCAAGTGACTCTATATAAAATATTTTAAGTTATGGTATAGTAAACTTTAATTTACAAATGTGGAAAAAATACCTTATTTAAAATATTTCGAAAATTGATGTTCAAGTATAATAAATAAAGATGCCTTTAACACCATGTATAGAATTTTTCTAAAGAAAACAAATTGCCTATCAAATATGCATTGAAATAGGGAAGATAGAGTTGGCAACAATGTCTCAAATTTAAAACGCAAAAATTAAAATGCAGGTTTCTCGAAATTCTTTACATTCAGGACATATTACATACAAAGTTTTATTGTTTAGATTGGTGTAAGCTATCACCCTGTTAAGTGTCAGTGCCTATTTGTTTGACACCCTGTATATTAAAACTTTTATACGTCTTAAGAATTTGTTATCGATTTTGCAATCCGAATCCGTGCTTTTGCAAAACAAAATCATCTTTTTTCAAAATCAAATTCAATCTTTTGCAAAAAGTTTTTTATTCATTAGTGCCTAAAAATTAGATAAATGTTTTCCAAAGTTGTATACCCACTTCAATACATATTTTTTCCCAAAACAATTATTAAATATATTCATGCATGTAAGTGCTGCATTACTTTTCAATGAGTATTTGATGTGGATCTTTGTAACAAATACAATTATGGATTATGTTTACAATTGACTTACATTTAATTTAATTTTTTTTCACTAAAATTTTGTTAAAATAAAAATATTAATGTAGAAAAATTTAATTTACAAAAACGTGAAATTAAATCGTAAAAGGATGGAAGTGATTTGCAAAAAGATGAAATATACTTATAAAAGAAAAAATTTGGAGTGTAAAATCTAAATTAAAATTCAATTTATAAAAAAATGCCATTTTCAATGACATCAATGTGTAACAAAAAAAAATTGACAGCCAGATTTTTGGTATAAAAATTCGTAATGCACAATTGCATACTATAATTATTGTTATCAAACCTTAGTTTATCTGAAAAAATCTGTAAAAAACAAAATAATAATTAACCTATCTATTAAAAAAATTTGTTCATAACAATTTAATATAAAGTAATGCCGGCACTGTGCTCGTCTTCCAGGATTATTGATACGCATTCTTCGCTCGTCTGTTATTAAAAATCTAAATGTTGAAACCCTTCTGTTTTAATGCTAAATTTTATGCTTCTGATTGTTAACTATTAATCTGCAAAATTACCCCCGAATTATGGACTAATGAAGCTCTCTTATAACAGGCTTAAGTTACCTAAGAGCAGTCATTAATTTTTTTAGGTATTTGTGCTTCTGGAACCGTGAAAAATTTTAAATCGAACTTAATTCCCCCCGAAAAAAAAAAGAAACAAATCAGAAATTCAAAAAACTACGTTTTTAAATTAAAATCAAAATTGGGCGTTTCAAAAACAGGAAGCTCCTTGACACTAATTCGTTCTATTTTCATTGTTGATTTAAAAGTTTATTTTTATTGTTATTTTATCGAAGCTTCAAAAAAAGAAAAGTAGAACCGTCAGTTCACCAACATAAAGGCACACCTGTGTTGAATTTTTAATTCGTAATAAGAGCAGCCTTAGGAAATTCCGTTGCCTGGTAACGCGAAATACAGGAGTTAGGGGTTGTTTCCGGTCTAACATGGCGGCCAGGATCAATAAGTCAAGTCCTTCGAGACTCACCAACACGCCATATAAAGGACATGGATATTTACACAATAAAATAGGTTTTTTCCTTTTATTCGAATTTAAATTTAATGCCCACTGGAAATTGTTATTTTATGCGTTTCTGAAGAGAAAAACCACTTAAGAGGGGCAAAATGAAAAGGACTAAAATATTTATTTGATTGTTCTATTATTTATTGGGAATTTTTAGGATTTTGAAGGGGGTCTAGCGGCGTTAAGCAAATCAGGAGGACCCTACGTTTAAGGACAAAGAAAAATTATAAATATTTTCAGTTTTTTTTTAAATCAGATTAAAAAGGAATGTCTTTCGGGAAGAGCTGAAAGTGGAAGGAATTATATTCGGTTATTAAAAAAAAACTAGTGCGTATGCTTATGTACCCGCATCAGAAGTTATACTTCTTTGGCGTGGCTAATTGAATATAAATAAATTCAATAAATACGATGATGTGCGCATTCGAGCGAAAAGTGGCACATTTCCGAGCGAGGGAGGCAAATGAAGCGCGACGCGGAGCGGCGCGTTTCATTTTCCCGAGATCGGAATGTGCCACTTTGAGCTCGAATGTGCACACTCGGTTCTAAGCACGATTGACGATAATTTAGAATAATAAATTAGACGAAAAATTAGTTAAATAGATTTAATCGTTCCCTCTCGCTTGCACTTACAAGATTGTCGTATCTTTTCGCTCTCTTCCACTTATTGCTATAGTAAATATGTTTTTCAAACGTAAAATCGATATTGACTACATTAAATTCAAATTTTTGATTTGAAAGGGCGAAGAATGAATGGCCAAATGCAAAAATGACGAGGATGTGCACGTTCGAGCGAAAAGTGGCACATTTCCGAGAGGGAGGCAAATGAAGCGCGACGCGGAGCGGCGCGCTTCATTTTCCCGAGATCGGAATGTGCCACTTTGAGCTCGAATGCGCACACTCGATTTTAAGCACGATTCACAATAATTAATTTACTTTCTCAGACGGCTAACTTCAAGTCTAGAATTTTAATTAGCCCGTTACAATTTTACTCTGCACATGCCAAAAGAAGTATAACTTCAAAAAAATGTGCGGCATCTGTCCATGAAATTAAAACATCTCCGTGACAGAAAATTGCAATCTGTCACCAGAGAAAAGCACCTAATAAAAGCACATCGTGTGCACAATAAAACCATATAAAGTCGGATCAATCGCCCCCGCATTTTCTCCACCCTTAAATTTCGTGTTCTATAAGGGACTTTACCCTACAATGAATACATCTACTCATTACTCTGGCCGCGAAGTCACAAACAAACCGATTTTTCACGAACTCTGCACTTTTCCTCGAACGGAAACCGTGGAAAACTTCGGCCGTGACTTATTGATCGCAATCTAAGCTCTGATTCATTAGGATACGCCGAATCCCTATAAATCCTCTGGGATTTAGTTCGGAGATTATTATCCTTAATGAGTTTTAAGGGTCGGTTTGATTCTGAAACGAAACTCGATCAAAATCGTTCGGAAATGACGAAATAAAACAACTTATGAATAAAATCAGTTGATAGAGATTCGATACAAAGATCAGAATTTAGAGATTACCTTAATTTTACCTGAAATATATTTTTTTTTCAGTTAAAAATAATTATTTGGATAATTCAGTAGAAATACCTAGTTAGTGTTATTTGAAGTTAACAGGAATTGGACCGTCAATAAAAACAACTCTTGTTAAATATGCAACGTTTCGTTTCTTTATTGAAACATTTTCAAACAACTGCAAATTAACAAATTTGTATAAGAATAACAATAAATACAAGTGAATCATAATGTTCACGTCCAATATCTTTTAATAGTGTTTGAAGTGTACAGGAATTGGACACTTTCAATATAACAACTATTGTTAAATTTGCAACGTTTCGTTTCTTTATTGAAACTTTTTCAAGCAACTGAAAATTAACAAAGGCCATAGGGGCATGGGCATGGTTAAAATGCCTTTTGTAAATATCTTAATGATATTCTATGGATATGTAGACACTATAGAAATATAAAGATCCTGAAAATTTTAGACCTTAATCTATATCGGTCCCTTCAAAAAGTCTAAAAAAGTAAAAATTGGAAAATATTTTTTTTCTATGGATTAAATGAATCGATTATTTTGAAAATATAGTATATTATGCAGGCGATAGAAAGCTTTTATGGACACCATAAACTAATTTTTAACTTAATAAATTAATGATCAAAAAAATTATTTTCTCTTACTTTTACAATTTTTATTATGATACTTTTTGAGCAAAATTATGATTCTATCACTTTTACATTTCTTAAAAGACCTATAATCACTCTGAATTTTTTCAAAATTTTCTTAATGATACGCCATAGTTAAAAAAAAATAATACTATTTTTATTACTAAACAAATTGAATTTTTCAACAAATTCTACTTAAATAATAAGCTGTAATAAATCTCTTACATTAGAAATTTAAAAAAAATTGTTCTTACAATGAAATATAACGCCTATTAGAATTTAATAAAAATATAATTTGAAATAATTTGTAACTCAACTTTATAAAAATTATCTTTCAGCGTATTATTTATGTAATAATAATAGTATAATTTGTAGTTATTTAGGTAGAATTTGATGAAAAATTCGATTTTTTGGTAAAATAATAGTTTTTATTTTTTTTAACTATGGCGTATCATACAGAAAATTTTGAAAAAATTTTGAGTGATTATAGGTCTTATAAGAAATGTAAAAATGATGAACTCATAATTTTGCTCTAAAAGTATCATAATAAAAATTGAAAAAGTAAGAGAAAATAATTTTTTTGATCATCAATTTATTAAGCTAAAAATTAGTCCATGGTGTCCATAAAAGCTTTCTATCGCCCGCATAATATACTAAATTTTCAAAATAATTGATTCACTCAATCCAAAGAAAAAAATTATTTTCCAATTTTTACTTATTTAAACTTTTTGAAGAGACCGATTTAGATAAAGGTCTAAAACTCAAAAATTGAACATGTGTCAAATATGATTCTAAATCAAAGATTATATGTAGTTGTACATTTTTAATTTTGATTTTTTGACATTTATAATAATTGTTTAAAATAGAAATGTCACTTTATGTGTTATTATTTTTTACTTTAACAATGTTTTAATTGTCAATAAGTCGTTGTTAGGTAACGTGAAAAAGTTTGACGTACGCGGTAAAAAATTGAAGCATGCGTATTCCTTATTTAGCCCGGAGCGAATGTGACACTTTCGGCCCGCAAAATAGGGTCCGAAACCGCACTTTCGACCTCGGTGCGATAAAAAAGCTATTGGACGTTAAACATTATGAGTAATTTTATATCTAGTTAGTGTTATGCAATTTGGCAGTGGGGAATCGCTTCGAAATCCGTGTCTTCGGATTTGGTATCGTAAATTATTTAAAATAATTGGTCGAATCGGGAAAATTTGGCATTCGGCAAGTTTATTAGACATTTATGCGGCGTTTATACGATGATTTTCCTTATTAAACATCTGCTAAGTTATTTAACACGTAATTGGAATTTTGAACTTAACGTGTAGGTAATTTTAAAATTCCGATGTTGTTCTTTAAGAGATTTCCAACAGGTGTTTTATGTAATACCTTCCACTAAAACGTACACAGCCATATTATTAATCGCAGGCATTAGTTTTATTTAATTTTAATTTTTATTCGCACTACTCGAACATATGTTTTGAAAAACATGACGGGTTTCTCTATTACGGAAGATGATTTTCAATTAAGGAGGATCACCACTGCGGCGAGTTGAAAAACGGAATTTAAAGATTCTTTGTGATTTACATAATTATTATACAATTGAGGGAAGAATGGGTTTTAAAAATACTGTATAGCATTCAATTGACTGCTTCTTACCACATTAATACTTTTTAATTTATAAAATTCTAATTGTTTAAGTTTTAAAAAAAAATAGACTGTGATTTTTGAATTAGTATTTTGAAATATAGAATTTCACTTCGTTTGGTTATAAAGAAGAAACTAAAAATAATTAAGACTTGCCAAAAAAGCTCACATCTTTCAATTTATGTACCCATACCTATTTTTATTCGAGTTTTAAAAATCGCGGTTTAAATGAATAATTAGTTCATTTTTGATGGCCACTAATTAATGGACTAATCAAACGGGCTTGATTATTTCATAACCATGGTTACATAAATATTAGAATTATATCTTTTGAATTAACTCTAAATCAGATTTTAAAATTAAATATTAAAAATACAGGTGAACCTCAATAAGCTAACCTGAAGGGAAACTACAAATAATTCCAGTTATCAAAAAGCTCAAAAATGAAATCTCTATCTTTCATGTGAAATGTTTTACTATACAACTTTATACAAAGTAGTCATACTTTATATGCAATATATTATCAATACTTATTCTTATTAAGTACCTACAATGCTTATTTACAATTTATTGATTATTTGATTGAAAATAGTCTAAAATTTTCGTTTGCTGCATTCACCCAAAATGTTATATTTACAACAAATTTGGATAATGGCCTCACCGATAATTATATTTATGAAGGAATGGTCTTTAGACACAGGAATAAAAAATAACTACCATTTGAGTGTTAAAAGCTGGTCTGTAGTTTTAAAATTTGAGTTTAATTTGGAGTTACAGAAATATTTACTAATAGAAATCGGAATGTAGGGAATGATTTGCATTATACAGGGTGTCCCATTGATGATACCTCAACGGGTAAATCTAAAATCTACATGAACAATAACATGTTCTTCTTACACAACTATGGGAAACTGTACTTAAAAAAATAAAATAAAAAATTTTAATTAATATTTTTAGTCCCTATGTCATTATGCGGAAAATTAAATTTCAAAAACGGATACAGCGATAGAAATTAACTCTAGAAACAAAATTTCAAAATGTCGGGCTTTTCTGCATATTGAAAAACGTAGGAACGGTAATAATTTTTTTACGGGCTTATAAAGGAAACTACAAAAAAAACATTATCCAAATAAAATTGTGCCGAAGGTCCCTGCTAAACAGTCCTTCCATTAGATTTCCATAATTTCGAAAAAAAAATTCGGACTTTCTGCATATTAAAAAATATATAGCAACGGTAATTAATTTTTTAAGGTCTTATAAAGGACCTACGACAAAACGTTAACTAAATTAAATTGTCCCGAAGGTCCCTGCCAGAGAGGCCTTGTATTAGATTTCAATAATTTTGAAAAAAAAATTTCGGACTTTTCTGCATATTGAAAAACATATAGCAACAATAATTAATTTTTTACGGGCTTATAAAGAGACCTACGACAAAACGTTATCTAAATAAAATTATCCCGAAAGTCCCTGCTAAACAGCCCTTGTATTAGATTTCTCAAAATTTCGAAAAAAAAATTTCGGTCAAAACTGTGAGCAAGTGATTTGTCATTCACTTTTATTAACATAAACAATATTAAAAGTTTCCCATGGTAAAAATCGGCAATTAATTATTAAATTAAATTTCGAACCAAAAAGACAAGATGAAGATAGGGAAACAATAAAAATCGTCAACCGGGCAAGAAGAAAAAATAATGTCCGCTTATTGAACATGAATCTCGTTGATTGCTTCACGCTCTATTTCTTTGAAAGTTACACGAGCACCGTTTCTTTTAATAATTGGCAATCTCAAAAAGAATTTTGGCTACTCATTCTGATTTCTCTTTTTTTCGGCCAAAGCCGAATCTATCGCATAACGGAAGGCGCTGCCTTCAGCTCGAAATTTGAATACAAAATTTTATGGGGCTCCTAATCCATAAAGCATGCAATCACTGCTCGGGGTATAAATTTCCCCTTCGAGGAAATGAAATGGCATTCTTGTAAAGCGTGGCTTCCATTAACGTGATTGGGTTAGTCGTCCTGGGGTGCTGGAGAGTTTTTCTATGACTCATTCGCAATGTATTAAGAACGATGGTCTTCCGCTTCTTTTGTATCGACTCCTGGAAGAACCCTCTGGAAGCGGAATCGTACTACAATCTGTAGACGGCATGTTTTAAATCGCAGTTTTGGGTTATTTTAACTTGGGTTATTTTCAATTCCCACAATCTGCCTACCATATTGCCCAGTTGTTCCGACTTGCCAATGACAGCACATGGTTCAATCTTATAAAAGCCAGATTTTCATGTACTCCAGACATTTTTGTGCTTTGCATCTTGTCAAACATATGCACTTCAAGGGATGCATGAGAATTATTTAGAAATGGTGATGAGCGAACTATTTTTACTTCCGATCCTCCTCTATCTGGACCAAATGTAATTTTTTCGGTGCGGACCCCCGAACCGCCGCAGGTCGAACAAGTTCGACGTGGAAGCGACCCAAAAACGGGCGAGACGAAGGATAAAAGGAGCGTCCGAGAGCGCCGAGGCGCCAATTTGAAATCAATAGCGTGAAATTTATAAAAGAAAACGAAACCCGCAAAAAAATGTCCGGCCAGGTGTGACAGCTGCGGGTTATTTCGGGGGCTGCACTGACAAACAGCGAGGCATATGCGAGCGTCTGTCAGTGCCACATGGCGGAACACGTGGAGCGCCGCGACGCCGCAACATATCACCGCTACGAAGCGCTTGAAATATTCCTCGCTCACGGGGTGTTTCTGATCTTGTTATAGATACGACAGTTGTTCACCAACCACATATTTTTAGATTCCTTCTAATTTCTTCTTCGGCTAAAGGATTTATGGACCAAGGTGGAAAGCGTAGTCGTTTTCACGAAAACTTTTTCCACCCAAAAGGTGAAGGTAAACGCTCGCTTAATATCCTCCTAATCCTTCTTTTTTCATCTCTAAAATATGATCAGTTCGCTCAGGTCTCGGGCTCTTCGAGAAATTCTATTTTATCTTTTCAGTTTCTTTTTTCTTTTGGGAATCTTTTTGGTACGTTGCGCACATGTGCAGAAAGTTAGAAAAATTTTAATCGGCATTAGTGAATAAACAGTTTTGTAATAATCAGCGTCTGGCACATCACATGTTGAACTATGAACTGCACTTGCAGATGGTTTTATTTAAGAGATTTCGTTCGTAATAAGAATTTAATAAATAGCTGGCGTTTTCTTTTCGAGAGACAGAAGTCTCATTGAAGTCTGCACGCGACAACATTGACATTAAAACAGTGCAACGGAAATGCGTCGCTTAATTAAACGCAAATATACTGATCTCATTATGAGTTGCAGGGAATCCTTCCTGTAACATGTGCGCGCCTTTTTGCGAAATTTTGTGTACGAGCCGTTCTATTAAAATAGGCTGCCGCTTGGGACTGCTCGAGGTCACAAAAATTAATTTCTCTTATGCATGAAACAAGTTTTACTGAAAAATAAGTTTTTGAAAAATAGTTTTAAATAATAATCCTAATTTTGGTCACAAAATTAGTACTACATTATATAGCCTTTACTGTACATTGCTATTGCTTTTATTTTAGACAAAGTAAAAAGGTATCTGAAATATTCTGTTAATATGCAAGAAATAATTTGATTGAAAGTGTTGACCAAGCAATTTTAAATTTTTATGCAAATGGGCATATTGTATATTAACTTTTATTGTTTATATTGGTGCCAGATATCACCCGGTAAAGTTTCAGTACCTATTCATCTGACATCCTGAATATCTGCACCTGTAGTTCGTCAAAATTTGTCCATGACTGTACAAAAATGGCCATACTTTAAAAATATTCCTGTGCGATTTTGATTCAAGCTCAAGGTTCCTAAAATAAATTTTATGTGCGTTTCTAAGCCCTAATGTATTTTTTAACAATTTCTATAAGTTACCATATTTGATTTGTCTTTGAACATCAACGAGTTAAATTATCTAAGGTAATAGCGGCGATTGCATATAAATCCATACTTTCTATGGTTTTAAAAATTCTGAAACAAAGTTACTATAGAAAAATAAATAAACACTATAACTTTTTTGAACGCAAAATGTAGAAATTAATATTTTAAGTGTATTTGAATTCCATAATAAAGTAACCCGACCAATAGATGGGCGCCCTTCAATAGATGGACAAAAATTATTTTAATAACTAATTAAGTAAATTAAATTTAAGTATGAAATGTAAAATAAATTTTCTGTTTTACAAATATGTATACTGACATATTTATGACTATATAAAAATATTTTATTTGCGTATATAGTTATTGTCATAAAAAAAAATTATTCATCATCACAATGTTTTGCTTTATGACAGACTCCGTGCATACTATATTTGTCATAATTAATAGAATTAAATTAAATAGTAGGGTGTGTTTATATGATTTTGTTTATATTTGAATAACAATGAATAAATTGAGCTATTTAATAATAAAATCAAAACAATATAAAAAAAATTGTTGTCCATTTATTGGTGGGAAATTTTTAACCTCAATCCAATAGATAGACTTCGAATTTATCTTTTACATTTCTGTTATATGTTTTTCATATGTGTATGAAAATGTTTATTAGTATTTACAAATTTATAATTATATTTTTTTGAAAGATGGCTTACAACAAGAAAGGTTATAAAGTTTATTCTTATTCATCTAATCATTTAAATAATGCATTGAAAGATGTTAATGATAAAGAGAAAAAAATTTAAAAAACATTATATCTTTGTATTTTGTTGATTTTATATATTAAAATTATTATATTAACATATAAGTAATAATTATTATGTAGTGTATAAGAGCAAGGAATTCATCAAGAAAATAAAATTACTTTTTCATATATTTCGAAAATTGTTACGCCCATATATTATTTGTTTATTGGTTATTTTTAATAAGTTAAAGATTTTAGTTATTAAATTTAAAAATCTATTGGGGTGGGGGGCCGTCCATATATTGGAGGTTTTCATCTACTGGTGATATAAGCTTTTTTTTTAATTTACATTTTTTATAAACGACTAAATTATTTATTTTTTTCGAATTTATTGGAAATTTTTACGTATGTATGTATAACTCATTTTATTATACCTTATTAATATTTTACTATATTATTTCATTGAAGAAACATAGGAATTTGCTTAACCGTTTATCTATTGACCGGGTTACCCTATATGACTGAAAAAAATTCTTAATAGACTTCCTCGTACAATAAAAAACCATTCAAAGTAGAGAATAGGTACGCCTATCAACATTTCTTTTTCATATTATAATAAAAGTCACAAGGCTTAAATGAATTCCCCAAATGCTGTTACCAAAACACTATTTCTTTACTGCTTTTAACCAAACGCTTCGCTTGAATTTATTCCTTAAATTGCCAATTATGCTAAAAGGCTGTAAAATCAGAACGGATATAATAATTTTAAATTCAAATAACACGAACCCGAAATGTTCACGACCCTACAAGGCCAACCAAATATGTATTTAAAAGCAAAAAATTAATCGTGCAGATTATCTAAAAAAAAACACATTATTACAAATGGGTTCGCCCTAAAAATAAAACTATTTAAATTTTTTGCTTATCGAAATTTCGACATGTTCCGTTTCCAATTCCGTTGCTTTTACCCGCACTTGATTATTGTTATCATTTTTTTCACAAGGTGCACTTGCTCTATCAACAAAGTCCGATTAAAACACAAAAGCAGGAAGTGGTACGCTTGGGAACCTCATAAACTCGCTTGTATACTTTCATGAAACAAACATTTTCGATTGTGGAAATCTCAGAATCGATGTAGGAGTTCGTCGTGACTCAGATTCGATAAAGAACCGTGGGTCATTAAGAAATTTTTTCACAGCTACTCACAAACGTTTGTAAATCATAAATGTTGCAAGTTTCATTCATCCAACAGGTAGTTTTCTCAATGAAATAATGAGATTTGTCATAAAATACGATACGGTGGGTTGATTCTGGCGGATACCACGACGAGCATCCGGTGGAACGTCCACGCTTCAGATGTGGCGCTCCTAAACACCGATTACCATCCCGATTTTTATTCCCAAAGCAAACAAGGTGTTCGCTTTTTCCTTCGTGAAAAAACAGGAAGAGACAGTTTAACCGATTGAGGTGATGTTAGTAATCGACTTTTGCTTCTCCCATTCTTTAATTAGCTCCCCTTCGCCCCGTCCTCTGACAGGTGTCTGTTCGTATGAAGCTCGGCAATAATTCAAAGGGAAAACGAATGGGTGAACTTTCAGGACCTTAGGAAATTGGAGATGATCGACTGCAACATTTTACGCGAGCACCGTTTAATATTTGATTAGGGCAAATAGATTTTCTCTTCCCCCTATTTGAAAAGGTCGACTAGAGCTTAAAAGTCTGTATAAATATTTATTTTAGCAACGCTTTATTCGGGTTTAATTAGGTATGTTACGAAGCTCTATTTGTTTACGAAATAAGAAATTAAATGATCTACGATTCGACTAGAAAGTTACGACGTTAACATTACCTCTTGTCGTCGTCATTACGTTTTGAGGTTTCTCTTTTTTTTTTCCTTTGGGCTGACGAACCGCTTATTTTTTGGAATCACCAGTTAAAAATTGATACAAGATTTTTTGAACTTTAGAAAAAAAAAGTGTATGTAGGAAAGGAACTCAAGGAACGCTCATCTTTGCCAGAATAAACAAATGTGTCTATCAACACCGTCTGATGAACGACGAAGCGTTCAAATCGAGGTTTCATATTTATAAAAGCGACAATAAAATGCACAATGAGCACAGAGTTGCATTTCTGAACGTTTTAAAAATAAAATAGACATTTCACCGAAGGGGTCCCCAAAAGTTTTTAGAATAACGATCAAACGTAGTCAAAATTGCTGTATTTAGAAGCACAAAGTTTAAAAATTGTACATTCTTGTTCCATGATACGATTCTCTAATTGGAATATCTCTTTAATAACAGGAAAAAAATTAGGGACCTTTTAGCTTAACTAGAAATCACATATGAATATTTTTAAGTCATAGATTTTTGTATTTGATTAAAATTATAATCTTTAAATATCGTTAATTTAGATCAGGTGCTACGTAAATCGATACTGAAATTAAAAATATGTTATTGATATCTAAATATGTTATTTTTTAAGTAAAAACTTACGATACTTATGCCTAAAACAGAAGTCCAATAAGAATAGTTTTTGTATATTTTTGTATTTAAAACTACATAAATTTAAAAAAATCAAAGGTTTCGATTCGATGTTAATACGGCCCTGGAATGTGAAGATATCATTGATATACCTGTTAACTATTGAGAAAAAAATTAGAATACTTATGCCTAAACCAGAAGTGTCACAAAAATTGTATTTATATATTTTTGTATTTAAAACTATTAATAAAAAAATCATAGATTTTGATTTGATGCTAATACGACCTTAAAATTAGAATATACATTCATATATCTTTTAAAAATAAGAAAAATATTAGGATACTTACGCCCAAAGCAAAAGTCCTAAAAGAAACATTTTTTTATTTAAAATAAAATTTTTAAAAAACGAAAGAATTTGATTCGATGTTAATACGGCCCTGAAATGTGAATATATCATTGATATACCTGTTAACTATTAAGAAAAAAATTAGAATACTTATGCCTAAACTAGAAGTTCCACAAAAATTGTTTTTGTATTTAAAACTAGGTATAAATAAAAAAATCATAGATTTTGATTCGATGCTAATACAAACCTAAAATTAGAATATACATTGATATATCTTTTAAAAATAAGAAAAATATTAGGAGACTTACGCCCAAAGCAAAAGTCCTAAAACAATAATTTTTCTTATTTAAAACTAATTTTTAAAAAATGAAAGGATTTGATTCGAAGTTAATACGGTCCTGAAATGTGAATATATCATTGATATACCTGTTAACCCTCCGTATACTAGGTGACTAAATGTCACATGCCATGCTAGGTGGGGTTTGCCATACCCCGAAAATAAAATGAAATAAAATCCACAAAATTGTACTCTATGATAGTTAAATGATAACAAATATATTTTAATAACCATATTTATTAATGCAGTGGGATAAACTTATTAATAAAAATACAAAACTTAACTTTTTCTTCAACTTATAAACTATTGAGTCTTTTCATGAATACTAAATTCCAATGACACGTGTCAATTACGATACCGAACATTAAGAAATCCTAACAAGAATTTCATTCTTGCCTCCTTATTGAAATACAAATAAATAACACGGCAATTTATTAATGATTCGCAATTATTTAGACCAATAAATTACACGAAAGATTAATTGAATAATTTTGATCGTTCCTCTCAGTCGTACCGACAAGATTGTCGTATCTTTTCGCTCGCTCCCACTCATTGCTATGGTAAATACGTCTTTCGAATATAAAATCGATATTCACTAAATTAAATTAATTTTTTTAATTTGAAGGAGCGCACAGTAAATTATACTAATATAATAAACACGAGGATGTGCGCATTCGAGCGAAAAGTGACACATTTCCGAGCGAGGGAAGCAAATGAAGCGCGACGCGGAGCGGCGCGCTTCATTTTCCCGAGATCGGAATGTGCCACTTTGAGCTCGAATGTGCACACTCGGTTTTAAGCTCGATTACTAAAGGTCTTGTTTTAACAAAAAAAATTAGAATACTTAAGCCTAAACCAGAAGTCCCACACAAATAGTTTTTGGATATTACTGTATTTAATACTATGAATTTTAAAAAATCGTAGATTTTGATTCGATACCAATAGAGCCTTGAAATATGAATATGTGATTGATATATCTTTTAAATACTAGAAAAAAAATTAAGTGACTTATACCTAAACCAGAAGTCCCACAAAAATAGTTGCAGTATATCTTTGTATTTAAAACTATAAATTTCAAAAAATCAAAGGTTTTGATTTGATGCTAATACGGCCCTGAAATTTTAAAATGTCATTGACATATCTTTCAATTATTAGACAAAAATTTGCATACTTCTGCTTAAACCAGAAGTCTCACACATATTTTTAACTGATGTGCAATTTTGTTTTTAAAGCTATAAATTTAAAAAAAACGGGTGTTTCGGTTTGGTGTTAATAAGGATTTTGAATTTTAAATGTTATTGATACATCTTTTAGGCGTTAAAAAAAAATTAGGGAGCTTTTGCCCTTAGTTAGAAGTCCTAATAGAATATTTCTATTTTTTGCATTTCGAACCATATATAAAAAATCTGATCCGATGTAATAATTTTAAAGTTATGCTGTTAATTAACTATTTTTCATTTCCTTTAAAGAATACAAAAAGTGAGCAAAACTTAAACTAAACAGGAGGTAAATAAACGTGTTCATAATTTATTTATAAGTACAGGCATTATGGGATATTGTAAGAGCGTTGAATACTTCTAAAATGACCTCGTATTTATTATTTAGCGCTAAACAAATTTGCGTTTGTACAATATAAAATAAAAATTAACTAACAATAAAGTCACCTGACAAAGTTTTCTTTTGGAGGTCGCCGTTTTAAAACAGGATTTTATTGCACCGAAGTTGTAAAGTACAAAAGTACTCATTACGCACACCTGTGTTAACATACACCTGTAATTCGGACACTTAACGTTAATTGCGACACTTTAGTCACTGATAAGCTGACTTAAGCAATCAATTTTTAAATGTTGACTTAAAAAACACACTTTATCTCCTACTTAAAACCTACCTATATTTACTTCGAGAAATTACGATAAAACTTATTGCTCTGATTAGCTTGTTCAAATATTTTCCGTGCATACGAACTTAAAATATTGTACCCATTAAAAACATTTCGATATAGTTTGAACAAAAAAAAAGTTTAAAATAAACACAGCGAAAAAAAAATAATTCGTAGAGTAACAATTTCAATCCAATTTTTTTTTAACGCAATTAATTTATTGAAACTTGTAATGTTTCTAATAAACACAATTAATTAAATTAATTCATAAAAAAAAATATATTAAAAAATGTGTTTACAGTGGGCCCATCGCATCCAGGTATGTAATTATAATAATTAAGGTCGTCCAATTTTTATACGAAAAGACCAATTTACGCTTTTTTACGATAGTCGTTTATATTGATGTTTATTAACAATGCTCTCTTTTAATGAACAGATAATAACTTGAAGTGCTTAGAAATAGAATAAGATTACAAAATACCGAGAAACCACAAAGTTACCTTTAAACTATTTTCAAAGTTATAAATTAATAATTATTGCATCAGGTGTTTCAAATTATCTAAAAATAAATCAGAAGTGTCCGAATGTTATTGCTAAAACATTAATTTCGGTTTAAAATAAATCCCTTCTTCGAAAATTGCACTTAAGGCTTGGCTACGCATTTATAAATAAAATAAAATTCGCTTTTGAAAAAACACATCGAAAATCGAGTCTTTCGACTTTGACTGGTTAATTTTTTTTTTATAAACACCACTCGTATAAATTAACTTTCTAATGCGTCATTTGACATTAAAAATAAACATTACATAATTTTAAAAAACGACTCGAGGGTAGTTTTGTATTCGTCGAAGGCGAAGTTGATCGATTTTGCGTTGACAATCAGTTCGATTCGAAAGGGAAAGGCCTTAATTTACCATTTTAGGCGTACGCAGGCTTTTATATTTCAACAGAAGCACTGCAGGATTTTTAAATGATTGCAAATCAGTAAGCAGAACGTATTAATTAATTAATTATAATGTAAAAAGGTTCTAAAGTATGTCAGGTTTTTTTGCGATGCTTATCAAACGATATTTTTTAAGGAGGCGAACATAAATTTTATTCAATTTTCCATAAATAATCTTTAAGCGCTTTTTTGTAAAATTCTAGGCGCGATTCGACAAAAAACCATTACGTTTTTTGAGATGTTGTAAATGATTCGCCTTCGTGGCAAAAAAATGTCTATATTTGATTGCGGTTGGAAAACCGCATTTTCTATTTAAATTTTAACAAAACCTAGTGTACTTTATGTTTTTTTTTTAATAAACATTGTTCTATTTAACCTTCCGTGTACTAGGTGGGGTACAACTAACGTGAACAATTTTTTTTGTTGTTAAATCGGTACGTTTGTGAATCGAGCTTAAAACGGAGTGTGCACATTTGAGCTCAAAGTGGCACATTCCGAACTCGGGAAAATGAAGCGCGCCGCTCCGCGTCGCGCTTCATTTGCCTCCCTCGCTCGGAAATGTGCCACTTTTCGCTCGAATGCGCACATCCTCGTATTTATTACATTAGTACAATTTACCGAGCGCTCCTTCAAATCAAAAATTTTAATTTAATTTAGTAAATATCGATTTTATATTCGATAAACGTATTTACCATAGCAATGAGTAGAAGGGAGTGAGAAGATACGATAATCTTGTCAATGCGAGTGAGAGGGAACGATTAAAAGTATTTAACTGAATTTATTGGCATAAATTAATGTGAATCACGCTTAAAACCGAGTGTGCACATTCGAGCTCAAAGTGGCACATTCCGATCTCGGGAAAATGAAGCGCGCCGCTCCGCGTCGCGCTTCATTTGCCTCCCTCGCTCGGAAATGTGCCACTTTTCACTCGAATGCGCACATCCTCGTGTTTATTACATTAGTCTAATTTACCGTGCGCTCCTTCAAATCAAAAATTTTAATTTAATGTAGTAAGTATCGATTTTATATTCGATAAACGTATTTACCATAGCAATGAGTGGAAGGGAGCGAGAAGATACGATAATCTTGTCAATGCAAGTGAGAGAACGATTAAATTTTTTATCTAATTTTTCGTTTAATTTATTTGTCTAAATTAATACAAATCATTAAGAAATTGCCGTGAAATTAATTTGTATTTCAATAAGGAGGCGAAAATGAAATTCTTGTTAGGTTTTCTTAATATTCGGTATAGTAATTGAGACGTGTCATTGGAATTCAGTACTCAATCACTCAATAGTTTATAAGTTGAAGAAAAAGTAAAGTTTTAGTATTTTTATTAATAAGTCTATTCTAATGCATATAGTCCGGTCAAATTAGACATAAAATAGTGGTCAAATAACAAAAATTCCGACAGTGGTAAATTTTAGTTGAAACTATGGCTACACCATTAGAAATAAAGTGGCAAAAGTCCCCATCGATCTCATGTGTGCGAAAAAGTTATTCGGGGTCAAAGGTAAAATTTGAGGTTTTTGGATTTTTTTCAAAAACGGTAAGTTTTATTAAAAAAGTACCTCAGACTAAAATTATAGATCTTAAAGTTATCTACAAAAATACTTTTTTTTCTACGAAAAAGGAAAAAATTAAAGGATCAAGAAAATGTATTGCTTAAGATTGCGTGATAACGGTGGCTCGTAAAAATTTTGACTAAAAGATCTGAAAACTAGAATCTTGGAGCTTTAAAAAGCCTTTTTTAACCTATCAAAAATCACCAAAAGATTTAAGAAATTTTCTTGACCCTTTAATTTTTTCCTTTAATGTGGAATCGCGAAATCTCACGAATGGTAATTCCTAGAAAAAAAAGTATAATTTTAGTCTGAGGTACTTTTAATAAAACTTAACGTTTTCAAAAAAAATCCAAATAACCTCAAATTTTGTCTTTTGACCCCGAATAACTTTTTTAGCGTACATGGGATCGATGGGGACTTTTGACATTTTCTTTTTAATGGTGTACCCAACATCTCAACTAAAATTTAGCTCTGTCAGAATTTTTGTTATTTGAAATGTCTATTTTGACCGGACTAATAAATAAATATGTATTTTAGTTAAATCCATTCATTATTTGTTATTAAAATATATTTATTATCATTTAACTGTCATAAAGCACAATTTTGTCGATTTTATTTTCGGGGTATGGCAAACCCCACCTAGTATGGCATGTGACATTTAGACGTTAAATATGCAACGTTTCGTTTCTTTATTGAAACTTTTGCAAGCAACTGAAAATTAAGAAATTTTTATAACAATAACAATAAATACAAGTATTTTATAAATACAATTATAAAATACCTCAACATTTCAAAACTCAAAATTGTTAATTGAATAATTGTTTTATGAAAAACTGAAAACTTTTCTCTCAATTTTTTCAACTCCGGTTTTCCAATGTTAAAAAATACCAAAATATAAACGGTTTGCATAGTTTAAGAAATTTCGCCTTTTTTTATAATCCCTTTTATTTAGGTGAAAAATTTAATTACTGCCGTCTAAAAATAGTTGAGGCACCCTTATTTTCATAAAAATTGGAGCAAACGATACACATTCAAAATTCTTACGCCAGATTTGGTCAAAAATAGCGTAGAAGCACATTTTTTATTTTTTGACAAAATCAAAGGATACGCTTTTTCTTCCAAAATTTATTATATTTAAATAGTGTAAAAACTAACCTAATTTTGGGCATAAATTAGTAATAAAATTTTATGGCAAAAATTTTGAGATAAATGGGATTACGTGGAACTGATTTTATTACAAACGATTGGGCCGAAGCTCTAAACTTAAACTGGAAATAATTGGAAAGCGTTGTAAATCGAATGAGAACAATAAAGTAATTTTTTTTTATTTGAAATCATTTTGTTTTATAATAAAATTTAACAAATTTATTTTTTTATAGGTAACTATTTACAAAGGTATCCTTAAACAAAATGTACAATGTGTTAAAACCACAATTAATATACGACTATACAGTATAATAATCATGACTTACAAAAAGGACCTCGGGCCTCTATTTACAATAAAAAATGTGTCATTTGTGTGCCATCAAAATATCTGAAATAATTAATTACAAACTAACACAGAGATCTTTTAATTTTTAACTTAAGTTTCGAAAATCGAAAAATGGGGCACACAAAATGTACTTACATAAAATATAATATATCTACTAAAAATCACAGAATAATAAAGTCACAAACAAAATACAAAAATCTGTGATCGTGGGCAGCTTGGCTTGTTGATACTTTTCCTCTTTCTTTTTTTTGGAATTTCGAAAAAAAATAATGTACAAAGTGTGAAAAAAACCAATGGGAACCCGCACAAAGAAAAAACAATAAAATAAAATCTAAGTTATAACGATTGCAACTTAAAAAACAGGTACTTCACTAAGTGCCAACTCACACATCTATTTTGTCGCATGCATCTTCTTTCATCAATTCTTCCTTCCCACCGTTCTGCATCACGAATTATTATAAATTAGCGATTTCAGTCAAAAAATCTTTCTACCATCTACTTCTTGAAAGATCTCATTCGAAAACGATCCGAACGGAACTCGAAAAATTCTGTTTAGTTAATTTGCTTTTTAATTGATTAATTTATTTTTTGTCATCTCTATTCTTTCTCTACGCTCTCTTTGAATGAAGTGTTATAATGTGTGGCGGTGGTCGTGTGTATGGTGGTTAATATAAATTTTTGGAATGAAATGACGATGACAAAACGTCACGACTTTGGTTCTTCTAGCAAGGAACTTGCCGCCTTTCTGATGACGACAATTTCTCGGGCGTCTGTAACAATAAAAAAAATACGTTAAAAATATCAAAACGACGAGTCATCCAAATCTGAATACCCGATCATTATAATTCAATATTGAAGAAGAGGAAAGGTAAGGTGGATCCCCGATCTAGGATTTATTTTTTGAATAGGTGTGTGTGTGCGTATATAAAAAGGGTTAAAAATCAAAATCACTTCGCTAAATAGTGAAACCATAGAATGGGGAAGCGCCCTAAATAGTCATATAAAAAAGCCACCCCAGGGTCCTGATTATTAATGATTATGTTAATAAATTCCCATTTAAATGCGCAGGTAGTCGATTACGATCCAGAAAAATTTCATACCTTTCGAGTACAAATAATTTCACCGTACACGTGCATCCGCCTCGACAACCAGTCACGAAATTCAGATTTCAAAATGCCAATTTCTAAATTATGGACACGCTCGAACGATTCGAGCTGTTGCTCTTGGTGAATGGTAAACGAGCGCCAACAATAAGCCGAAGAAATCAAATGGCTAGAAAATGATGTTGGGACTAGACCAGAATTTACACGTGCTCAGTTTTTGTGTCCGGAATGTAAATACGACACCCATAGAAAAGTTATAACCAGCCCTCATTGAAAGCGAGGGCGATAAAATGAACATAAATTAATTGAATAGGAACCCCCAACCCTTCGACTACACGACAACACATGCTTAACAGCTTTTATTCCTAGCTTAAGCGCAGCTGACCGTCCTAATTACTTTAATAGGAGATGACAACATTTTTCTTACTTATTAATTAAACAAATTCGATCAGAAAGAGGGGAAAGCCCTTTGTTCCAAAACCGCGCGCTTCAAGTTCAGATCTTCAAGTGCCAACTTTAGATAGTTTATCAAAAAATGAGGCCCTCGCGATATTTAAAAGATGACACGTTTATTTTTTTTTAAACGTCGATCCCAAAACTTAATTTTTGAGTCATCAATTTAGACCAGTAACAGGTGTGAGTGTTTGTGTGCTTTTTTTAAATTGCCCTTTAATTTTTTGGAACACTTACAACGTAATTAGTTGTAAATTATTGCGGTGTCGTCGAAACAAATTTTTTTCAAAATCAGGGACCAATCCAACAAACCGATTTGTTTCGAGAAATAATTTCGAACATTGAAGGAATTGAGATTTTTTTTTAAATCGGAAGTGCATTTTTTTCTCCGATCGATTCCAGCGAACTTTCCCATCGAAGTGAATGCTCGAGAACTTGCAAAAACTTGGATGGGTTTCTAGTTTAATTGTTCCTTAACGATTTAGAAAATAATAAAAAGTCCAAGGCGGACATTGTTGGTTTCAATCAATTTTTTTTTGTGTAAATAAAAAGGCTATAAACATTTCTTAAGATTAAAGTGTTCAATGGACAATCACGACTTTGCCAGATGTAGATTAAGTTGCACGTGTTCAATGCAGATGTGCGGAACCGTTATTTAAAATGTTTCCCCACATCTTTCAGGTGTGTGTGAACTATTCCTTTTTGGCTTATCCAAAGAAGAAACCATCTTCCATTTCCCTTCGGAACTGCCCCGTATGGCAAAAAGAACCGAGGTCCGCACGTCAAGGCAAACGTCAGATGGTCGTCTTCCTCAGCAAAAACGATGTCTCAAAGCAAACGACGCAGTTTTGGTTCGGCACAAATTTTGAACGAATCAATGACTGATTGCAAACAATGAACAATGAACACAAACACACACCTGTTTTTCAAATGGGTGGAAATTTTGATCGGATTTTTTTGGGATTTGGATCATTTTGAACGGGCGATGCTTACCGTGACGTTTTGTAATATGGGTGCTTCGCTGGGCGCGAGGATTGTGTTGGGGCTAGCCCTGACTCCTAAGGGCTGTCTTGGGCTGACGGCTCCTTGTGATTTTTTTTGGCTTAATACGGCGGCGGCGTCGAAAGAGTTAACGGCGGGATGCGTCTCGAGGGCACTTTGTAAATCGCAGATGTAGTCGATGACGTATTGGATAACTTCTAGTTTGGACAATTTTCTGTTTTTTGGCATGAACGGCACGAGATCCTTTAATTTGCTTAAATACATTTGTATCTCCTCGTTCTCGATATCCTTTCTGCTTTTCGACACTTTCCCGGAGGACACACTCGAAACACTGCTCTCGCCACACACAACACTGACGGCTTTCATTTTCGAAAATGACTTTTTCTCAACACAAAAACGCACGAGATTCGAACGACTTTTCAACGTAACGATTTGCGCTGAAGTGCACGAGAAATTTTTTGTCGTCGCTTTTATACGACTCGCATAGGAAGGGAGCCCAATACCGTAGAACGCTTACACTGTGGGTTTGGTCGAGCCAATGCAATACCCGGAGTTGCCCCGGAGTTTCGAGGTAAAGCTCAAAGCTCCGGAGTTTTTCTGCGATATTATCGACGCTTTGACTCGACGTTCTGGGTAAGACATAAACATTTATTTATTTACCCTAAAAACAATGATATTTACACGTCTGATTTTTTCGCAATTTTAACCATTATATATATAGCGATTTGGTTCCGGTCTTCGTCCCACCGGTTTTTTTCGGTTTTCGGTTCAGTTCCGAGTGATCAATTGGGAATGTTTTATTCTTTCGTTTGTAATATACTTCATACAGTAGGGCCCCGCTTAATGCGAGGGATATGTTCCGATGAATTTAAGCGCTAAACGAAGCAGCGTTAAACGAGATCACTTTCAAATATACCACAATAAGTCGAATCGACGTAAATTTTGAACTATTTTGAAGCTTCGAGCACATCGCGTTGTATTGCATCAGCGTTAATAGAGGAAGCCTTAAACGAGGTCTTACTGTACTTTATTTATATTTTATAATTGCGGCAATTCATATACATTTATTTAAAATAATAATAATAAATTAAGTGAAGGTGCAGTAATTAGATGTATACGATGATATGGTAAAAAACCCTAAATACAGTCGAACTTCGATAAGTCGAAGAAGAAGGGAAGCTAAAAATAATTCGAGTTATCAAAAATTCCAGTTAGTTAGTGATATAAAAATATTAACGTTGAAATAGGCAAGTCCAAGTGAAACAGGTTCGAGTTATGAAAAATTCGGCTTATCGATGTTCGATTTATAGAAGTTCGACTGTAATTTTTCGGTTCAGTTCCGGTTTTCGTTCCGGCAAAAATAACGGTTTTTTTCGGTTTTCGGTTCAGTTCCGAGTGCTCAATTTGGAATGTTTTAATCTTTCTTTTGTAATATATTTCCCAGATACAGTAGGAGCCCGCTTAACGCGGGAGATATGTTCCGATGAGTTTAAGCGCTAAACGAAGCAGCGTTAAACGAAATCACTTTGAAATATACCACAATAAGTCGAGTCAACGTAAATTTTGAGCTATTTTGAAGCTTCGAGCACACCGCGTTATAATATCGCAATAGCGTTAATAGAGGAAGCGTTAAACGAGGTCTTACTGTACTTTATTTATATTTTCTCATTGTGGCAATTCATAAACATTTATTTAAAATAATAATAATTAATTAAGTGCAGGTGTAGTAATTAAATGTATACGATGATATGGTAAAAGAACCGAAATAAATTTTCGGTTCAGTTCCGGTTTTCGTTCCGGCAAAAATTTTCGGTTTTCAGTTCAGTTTCGATTCGAAGCCCCGATTTTAACAAATTCGAAATAATATTTTTTCCCAATTAAATTGTTAATAACAAATCAGATCTAATTAAGTGCTCCGTACTTTTTCTAAATTATGTAAATAGAGCTAACGATGCTATATAATTAGTACCAAGTAATAAATATAAGTTTTTGCAAATTTATCAAGTTCATTAGTTGACCCACATACATAAAAGTACATACGTAGATTTTCGCGATTTCGTTATTTCCTGCGAGAGTAACTGTTTATTAATTTGCATAAAAATTTGTGCGTTAATGGATTTCGAGCTTAATTGAAGTAATTTTTTACTTGCGTACTTTTCAGAGGCGAAGAACCGTTGGGTCGGCGCAAATTACTAAATCAGCGAAATGTAAATGCAAGCTTACTTAATTTTCGTGTAATAGTAAATAGATTCTAACGGATTTTATGGTTGCCGATTAGAGATATCTAAATGTGTTTGAAAATCGGCGCCATCTCTATCTTCGACCTCACCCTCGACCTTCGACCTCCTGTGTACTGCTTAAACAATGTTTCATTCATTACGTTTATTGTAATGTATAATTATTCACATTATACGATAACAGAGAACAAACTGGCTTCCTTGCACGTGTGCTTGTCAATATGAATATATTATTTATAACCCAGACGCATAAGCGAAGCTGCCCTAAAAATTAATGGACGAGAACTCTTAAGACATTCACATATTTACAATGCATTGCCACCTAAAAAGGCTTCGAGATTAACCAAGCGAAAAGAACCACTTTTTTGGGCGCGCTAAATTTTCTATTTCTAATGGGAACAGTGCCGGATTCAGAATAATACGCCTCGACCAAAACGTTCGCAAAATCACTTTTACAATAATTAAATTCTATTTAACCTTCCGTGTACGTGGTGGGGTATAACTAATGTGATCAATTTTTTTCTTGTTAAAACGGGACGCTTGGTAATCGTGCTTAAAACCGAGTGTGCACATTCGAGCTCAAAGTGGCACATTCCGATCTCGGGAAAATGAAGCGCGCCGCTCCGCGTCGCGCTTCATTTGCCTCCCTCGCTCCGAAATGTGCCACTTTTCGCTCGAATGCGCACATCCTCGTGTTTATTACATTAGTATAATTTACCGTGCGCTCCTTCAAATCGAAGATTTTAATTTAATTTAGTAAATATCGATTTTATATTCGAAAAACGTATTCACCATAGCAATGAGTGGAAGGGAGCGAGAAGATACAATAATCTTGTCAATGCGAGTGAGAGGGAACGATTAAAATTATTTATTTGAATTTATTGGCCTAAATTATTGTGAATCAGGCTTAAAACCGAGTGTGCACATTCGAGCTCAAAGTGGCACATTCCGATCTCGGGAAAATGAAGCGCGCCGCTCCGCGTCGCGCTTCATTTGCCTCCCTCGCTCGGAAATGTGCCACTTTTCGCTCGAATGCGCACATCTTCGTATTTATTACATTAATATAATTTACCATAAGCTCCTTCAAATCGAAGATTTTAATTTAATTTAGTAAATATCGATTTTATATTCGAAAAACGTATTCACCATAGCAATGAGTGGAAGGGAGCGAGAAGATACAATAATCTTGTCAACGCGAGTGAGAGGGAACGATTAAAATTATTTATTTGAATTTATTGGCCTAAATTATTGTGAATCACGCTTAAAACCGAGTGTGCACATTCGAGCTCAAAGTGGCACATTCCGATCTCGGGAAAATGAAGCGCGCCGCTCCGCGTCGCGCTTCATTTGCCTCCCTCGCTCGGAAATGTGCCACTTTTCGCTCGAATGCGCACATCCTCGTATTTATTACATTAATATAATTTACCATAAGTTCTTTCAAATCGAAGATTTTAATTTAATTTAGTAAATATCGATTTTATATTCGAAAACGTATTTTACCATAGCAATGAGTGGAAGGGGGCGAGAAGATACAATAATCTTGTCAATGCGAGTGAGAGGAACGATTAAAATTATTTATTTGAATTTATTGGCCTAAATTATTGTGAATCACGCTTAAAACCGAGTGTGCACATTCGAGCTCAAGTGGCACATTCCGATCTGGAATGAAGCGCGCCGCCCGCGTCGCGCTTCATTTGCCTCCCTCGCTCGGAAATGTGCCACTTTTCGCTCGAATGCGCACATCCTCGTATTTATTACATTAATATAATTTACCATAAGTTTCCCTTTAAATCGAAGATTTTAATTTAATTTAGTAAATATCGATTTTATATTCGAAAACGTATTACCATAGCAATGAGTGGAAAGGAGCGAGAAGATACAATAATCTTGTCAACGCGAGTGAGAGGAACGATTAAAATTATTTATTTGAATTTATTGGCTAAATTATTGTGAATCAGGCTTAAACGAGTGTATTCGAGTAGTGGCACATTCCGATCTGGAATGAAGCGCCGCCCGCGTCGCGCTTCATTTGCCTCCCTCGCTCGGAAATGTGCCACTTTTCGCTCGAATGCGCACATCTTCGTATTTATTACATTAATATAATTTACCATAAGCTCCTTCAAATCAAAGATTTTAATTTAATTTAGTCGAAAAACGTATTTACCATAGCAATGAGTGGAAAGGAGCGAGAAGATACAATGTGTTTTACTTAAACCATATTCATTATTAATTATTAAAATATATTTCTTATCATTGAACTGTCATAAAGTACAATTTTGTGGATTTTATTTCATTTTATTGTCGGGGTATGGCAAACCCCACCTAATATAAAGCGACCACACGTCCCGATTTTGGCGGGGCTGTCCCGCTTTCTGGTGGACTGTCTCGCGTCCCGCCGATTTAAAAATGTCCCGATTTTTAGAAAATATCTGCATTTCTTATTTTAAATGTACTGTAAAAATAAGAACAAGATGTCATTACACGACCTGATTTTCTGAAACATGTCAAAATTTTTATAATAACTGCTTGAAATATCTTGAAGAATGGACGGTTCAATTTGAAAATATTAAAAAATTTCATCGGGTGACATTAAAAAAGGAGATTTTATGGGAATATGTGGAAAAATCTTTTGAATATATTGGTAACCAATTTCCGAAAAATAATATTTGCGAAAATTATGTTTTTGATGAGGTGTCATTGGTAAAAAGATATGTTACAGATGAAAAAATTAAATGTTGGTTGTCTGCAAATGTGGAAACAAACAAAAAAGGGACGGAGTTATTCTTCCATTTTAAACAGAATAATATTCCTTATCAAAATATTTTGAAAATTGTAGAATTCGCGCTCTCCCTTCCAGGAACAAATGCAGCAACAGAACGGGTTTTTTCTAGTATCAATAAAATATGGACAACTGAAAAAACGCAGTTGAACATTAAAACTTTAAAATCTATATTAAGTGTAAAATATAATTTGACCAATTCATATGCAATATTTCACGACATTCTAATAAATGATCCGAATCTATTGCAAAGTATTCACTCGGATCAAAAATATGACCTTGAAAAAAAATCATAATTTTTTTTAAATAAAAAATTTAATTTGATTGATAATCATGATGTTCAAATTATTATTTTTTACAAATATTTTTATAGTTACCAATAATTAATAATAAATACATTTTTGTAAAAGTACCTATATGAATGTATACAATAAAATATACTATATAACTAAATTGTAATTCTCATTTCATTTCAGTTTTCGTTATATGAAGATTTGAAAAAAAAGAAGGTAGTGTAAACATAAAAATACACTTTTTTAGTTTTTATAACCAGGTGTGCATAAATTTCTAAAATCTGTATTATTTTGTATAGTCTAACAGACTATACAAAATGTAGAAATTTTTGGCCATAAAAACATTATGGGCTGACATTTTTGACTAAGCCAATATTTGGTTTGTATTTTTTTTACCCATGTCTTTAGATGCGGTGGGACAGTCTTCGTAAAATAATATACACTGGCCTAATAAATTTCGCCAATGCCCATAGATTTTCTTTTGCTAGCCATGTTCATAGTTCAAAACTCAATTCACAACTTAACTTGTTTGGTATTTTAGCCAAGACTTATAACAATGCATTCCTACCCATTAGAACACTAATGGCAAATAATTCCTAGAAAATGTAAACAAAAAATAATTGAATGACATACATGTCATTCGTTATAGAGCAGGGGTGAGCAACCGTTTTAATCAACGCGCCAATTTCAATTTTAAATTATTTTAGCGGGCCGCACATAATGTAACACTTATTAATAATCTAAGAAATTGTACCACCCTTAAGAAGCAAAACAAACAGCACATATGAATTAGTACACTAATTGAAATAAATAAATTTAATTTTAGAAAAGCTTGGCGGGCCGCATAAACATGTTTAATGGGCCTCAAGCGGCCCGCGGGCCGCGTGTTGCTCATCCCTGTTATAGAGGATGACCACGACGTTATAGAGAATCTTTTAATGTATGGATAATAATGAAAATCAACTAATCTCGAGCAATATCTATGGTATAGATAGTTTTTCGTTATAAAGAGTTTGCACTGTATTTTCAAAAATACCATTCCTTGAAAAAAATTAATTATTTTTAATTTAGTAAAACAAAACTGGCTTCTGAAAGTGAATTTGGGTCCTTTCCGATTTTTAACTTAATCTGGGACTGAATGGTGATCCTTAAAAAATTACGTAATTATCTTCGCAACCAGTTTCGTATTGTTTTGAGTCACACTTCGTTTCATTTCGTTTCTGAAAATTGGTCTGGAAGTGTTTAAGATTAGTTTTTTTTTTTTTTTGAAACAATAAAGCAAAACAATTTAACTCGAAGGTTGCTTCTTTGAAAAAAATCGAAAATGAAAGATTGACGGAAGATCTTGATTAAACGTAATTTAATATGAACATAAAATCATTGAAGTCTTGTTTTTAAAGTGGAAGACATTCAAAACCATAGAACCTACAAACACATCGTCACCTAACAACATGATAAGACGTCTTCATAAATCGAGTTAGATCCAACTAAATTCTTCCACCATATCTTAACGCGTAATATATTCGTTTCTAAAGATTAAGAATTATGTAAAATGATATTTTAGAATTTATTGCCGGCTCAGATGCTCCGATATTAAAAGCAAAACAAAGTTTACACGTTCTTTCAATTTGAAGTGCTGGCTTTTTTTTTTCATTAGAGAAAGTCATGATTAATCTCGTCCGCCAAGCTCGCAATTTATTAAAAATAATCAAGATTTTAAACTAGAAGGATTTTTCTAAACGGTGTGTTAGATGTACAGTCCAACCTCGATAACCCAAATTTTTGATAACTCGATTGTGCACGTAGTAACAATATTCCCGTTTCGGGATATCATTGGAACAATTTGTAGAAACCCAACATTTTGGATCAATGAAGCAAAAGACAATTTTAGATCACTTTCAATCCAAAAATTAATAATAATAATTGGAGGTATTTGGCCTAGTGCACCACTACGGCCAGTAGTCTTGGTGCATGGTAAGGATATTGGTAGGATTGAGTGCGTGAGAGGTAGGATTAAAGGCTTTGGACTTGGTTCCCCTCGTTTTTAGGAAATGAGAGAAAAATAAGGCTCGCGTGGGCAGGGTCGCTTCCCTGAAGTAGACCTGTCTCTGCCAGGATCGCAGAGAGTATCTACCCGCTACCCTTAATAATAATAATAATTAATAATTACTTTAGCATTTTAACAGGACGTACTTCTTCCAAAATGACATAAATTACTAGTTTGATTCCCAATTTTTTGCAAAAACATGATTATAATAGTATTAAGTCTTGTGGTCAAAGAATAATAGCAATCTTTATGGCTGTTTAACAAAAAAACTCAAAAGATTAGGATTTTTAAGGAACGAATGTTTTCAAAAATTGAGCAAAAAGAGTCTTGCCGTTGATACCAAATTATCTTCACTACCGCCAACCGAAGGAACTGCTGACTTTCACAGTTTAAGAACATTCTATCAAATTTGCCGTTGGTATTGTGAAACTTCCAAAAATTCGATCGATTTCGGATGGCAACAGACGGAAAATGGATTAATCCCAAGAACAACTAATAAACCACTATTGCCGGAAGATTTAATCAAAATCATTGCATGTGATTGCAAGACTAGGTGCAAATCTGAATTATGTTCCAGCAAAAAATTGGGAATCCAATGTTGTAATTTATGTCATTTTGGAAGAAGTACGGCCTTTCAAGATGCTGAAGTAATCTGTGGAACAGAACCAGATGAAGCCATTGATGACTTCGCGGAAGAGAGTAGCGTCATCAATGATTTTGACGGTGATGATTCTGAAGATGACGATGGCGAGATGACAGTCGCAAATGAAAGCGATTTATTTTTATTTAGTGACAGCGAAACTGAAGAAATTTTCAATGCGATCACAAATTCCGATGCGAGCAGCCCTCAAAGGAGTAGTAGAACTAGCACATCCAGCATAATGTGTACAAAAATGCGCTCAAATTAAGAAATGTCAGTCAGGGACAAGAAAAAAAAACACAATTTATAGTTATAAAGGGTTTTCCATTAAAATCGCCTCCCCATATACACATATATACCGTAAATTGCCAAAAACAGGTCAAATTTGAGAAATTTAAAATGTTTGAGTTCCTTCGCCCAAAAGTATAAGTGAAAAAATACAATTTGGAACAAAAAAAATTGTCATAGGTTAATCGGTCATCAAACCACAGCCATTTGAATATTTAAAGAAATTTCAGTAAAAATAGAATTTCAGAAAACATTTTCAATATTTTTAGTTGAAATTTAAATAGTAATATTCAAGTAATAAGAGCTACTCTCAGTCCAAATTTCATTAAAATCGATTTAAAATCAATTTTGCCCCCACAAAACGTATATATGCGCGATTCCTGGATAACTGTGATTTTTATAACTAAAATTTTTTTGAAATGAAAAATGTATTAAAACGCGTGTTTTGGGTGTTTTCTGTCTCCAATTATACACAAAACTAAGCCTGTGGTGTAGCTCTACTACTACTACAACTACAACAAAACGAAAACTATGACAAAATTTGAAAATTTTAGTGCCACGGTACTGATATATAATAGTCCAAGCGGCGACCGTTAAAAGGGTGGTGAACCAGAATAAGTACAAAATGGACTTTATTAGTTCTTAGATATTTGACAAAAAATAAACCAACTGTTCGGCGATCTGTAACTTGCCCAACTGTTTTTTTTTTATAATTTTTTTTTTATAATTTTTTGTAAAAATGATGTATAAAACATAAGTACAATGTTTTACTATTCGAAGAAGTTTCGATCAGTAGAATATAAAAATTTAAGTCTGGCGCCCCTATTCTTGACACAACTGTTTGCCAGACTACCCTCAAAATATTTATTGCAATGATAAATTTTCTATATAAGGTATAAGAAAAAATTAAACGTCAAAACTTCTGTTTTTTATCCCTCTTTTGAATAGAATTGGTCTGGTACATTAATACTTGATCAAAATTCTGCTAGACCACGATTTAGAAAGACCTTTGTTGCTACTTGTTGAGCGCCAGTTTTTTTTTTGTTTTTTTGCAAAATTTACAATCAATTGTTATTCTGTCAAAATTTTTTAACAAAACTATAACAAATAAATACAGAAATAAGTTAAAACATTAAGGAAAAAATAAATTAAAAAGTTATTTCTTATATTTGCCATGGTAGTGACATCCACGGTAATGACATTTGAATTTAAAATGAACCTAACTTTATAATGCAGATAAATAAAATAATTTCCTAAATAATTTCGATTATTTACGTAAAAGTAAATAAAAATTTACTATAATTGATTCAAACATCGTGTTAATAACCGTAAATTTCAATTACACGGTTCTGACATGTAATTTTATGACATAACTTTTTCAAAATAAAACAAATTATTTTAATTATATTTTTGAAACCTTGCACAAATAGTCCCTCCTGAAAATGCCGCCAGAAAAAGTGGACAAAACTAAATTAAGATGGCGATTAGGCGCCAAACATTTCAAATTTAAAAATTGAATAAAATTTCCCGACATAAATCAAAGATGATTATTTTTTTTACCAAACATTATTTTCGTATAATTGCAATATAATTTAATGGAGTATATATTAGACTTAAGTTATGAGAAGAAACTTTTAAATTACAAATCGAATATCTATAGAAATTTATACATTTAGTTTGAAAAATGAGAATCGAACATGCCACGGTAGTGACAATTCGAGTATATTTTCGTAAGTTATGAGTAATCCAAGATCACTTATGTTCCAAAACCTAATGTAGGTTCAAGATAATTATCAGATTTATAATATTAATGATTTCTCAATAAGAAAAAACTATGTTAGATGATAAATAAAATACTGGACATAAAAAATCACAGTTATCTGAGAATCACCCATATATACATCTATTGAAAAGGGAGGGACAAACATAACCTCACGAAATTTTATCTGAGGATTGGTTGAACATTGACAAAAAAAGGGTACAAGTTTGGTTTCTTAATTCGCAGTCTAAGGGGTTCAAAAAAAAATAAAAACCAAAGAAACACGTTAAAAAAGAGTTAAAAAACCTCTTTTGCGCGATTAAAACAATGTTCCGACAACTTTAGAAGGTAGAAATTTTGAGTATTTTCTAGTTTTATCATTACAAATAATCACCCAAAGTTTGAAAACTACTCAAAATTTCATAACGAATCTGCCACCATACTCCACTAATTAGAATAGACTTTTATTAATATAAATACAAATACGTAACTTTTTCTTCAACTTGTAAACTATTGAGTCTTTTCTTAAGTACTAATTGCCAATGATACGTGTTAATTACAATCCCGAATATTAAGAAAACCTAACAAAATTTGATCTTGCCTCCTTATCGAAATACTAATTAATTTCACGGCAATTTCTTAATGATTCGCAATAATATAGACTAATAAATTACACGAAAAATTAATTGAATAATTTTAATCGTTCCCTCTCACTTGCATTGACAAGATTATCGTATCTTCTCGCTCCCTTGCACTTATTGCTATGTTAAATACGTTTTTCGAATATATAATCGATATTTACTAAATTAAATTAAAATTTTTGAGTTGAAGGAGCGGACGGTAAATTATACTGATATGATAAACACGAAGATGTGCGCATTCGAGCGAAAAGTGGCACATTTCCGAGCGAGGGAGGCAAATGAAGCGCGACGCGGAGCGGCGCGCTTCATTTTCCCGAGATCGGAATGTGCCACTTTGAGCTCGAATGTGCACACTCAGTTTTAAGTCTGATTCACAATAATTTAGGCCAAGAAATTCTAATAAATAATTTTAATCGTTCCCTCTCACTCGCATTGACAAGATTATTGTATCTTCTCGCTCCTTTCCACTCATTGCTATGGTGAATAAGTTTTTCGAATATAAAATCGATATTTACTAAATTAAATTAAAATCTTCGATTTGAAGGAGCTTATGGTAAATTATATTTATTGTAATAAATACGAGTATGTGCGCATTCGAGCGAAAAGTGGCACATTTCCGAGCGAGGGAGGCAAATGAAGCGCGACGCGGAGCGGCGCGCTTCATTTTCCCGAGATCGGAATGTGCCACTTTGAGCTCGAATGTGCACACTCGGTTTTAAGCTCAATTACCAAACCTCCCGTTTAAACAAAAAAAAATTGTTCACGTTAGTTATACCCCACCAGTACATGGAATTATTTTTAGTTTTCCTTCAACTTCAACTTATCGAAGTTTGACTGTAGTTTTAAATGGAGAAGCGTGCAATGCGGGGCATTTGGCTTCGAAGTCTAATGCGGACTTCTTGCGGAATGAAAAGGTGTATCGTGCCTCGTTTTGAGGTAATTTTTAAAAAAAGGTCGGGCAATATAATTTAGAAGTTTCCGTAAGCAGCTGTTGACTAGTCGGGTTATTCTTAGGCATCTCCAAGGGGGTGCTTATTGATACCGCAAGAGGAGTTAAAATTGCACAAAGGGCATATGTGGTCGTACCGAGTCGGGCAGCCCTTTGATGCAAGTTGGAAAGCCGGAGGCCAAAGTTATAAGCCCGTTTATTCTCACACTATTAGCGCAGGTGTGTATTCAATCTGCTTGTTACCTTATCTTGCCACACAAATACCTTTCCATTGCTGTGGGAAAATCTCAATCTTACACACCGGTCACGCAATTCTAGGAAACGTTTTGTGAGCTCGTTTTTTTTTAATATTTCGTACCTTTTCATTTTCGATTTCGTGCGGTCCTCGTTTTTTTTTCTTCCGCGCGAATGGAAGGAGACAATTAACAGCTCTCGCTCAGAATGACAAAAATTAAAATGTTACATTTCGCGCAACATAAAAAAATAATTTATGTGACGAGCTGGCGACGTTTCCTCGGCGAAGATTAATTAAAAATAGCGGTAGTTAGAACTGGTAACTAGTAGGTAATCCGCAATTTAATTAATGGACGCCGTGTTAGATCCAGAAAAGGAGAAATTTATCGACTTCTGCAAGTTATTAATTGGATTTTGAAAAAAAGCGAATAGTTTTTGTCGCCCACGTGCGCGTATTTATTTACGTTTGCTAGAAGTTTTCGCTTCGTTCCCGTTTGGTGTTCTGTTCAGGGCTGGATTTACGAGCAGGGAATAAATTGTTGGGGTCGCCTCGGCAACAGAAGCTGTATAACTTGATGTGTTATTCAAATTTTGAATCGGTGCCAAAAATTACGTGATAAACACATGTTGTAGTTTAATTTACGACAGTACTATCTATTTATAATAAAATTGATAGAACCACATTGTACAAGTTTTAAAACGATGCAAGTTTGGTTCTAAATTTTTTTTGGTAATTTTTTATCTGTCAAGTTGTTTTTAATTAAGTAAGTCATTCTAAGTGGGTTGTATCAAAAATTTGGCTGACGTCGGTAGGGATGCTTTTATATTCGAAAAATATAGGGTTTTTTCAAATTACAAATTGATATTTGTGTATCCGATTTATTTGTTTAATACAGTTCTATCTCTGCATGTTACGACCTCATAATATAGCGAATTGAACATTTTTATGATCTAAATCTTAAACCCCAATAAAATTATTTCTGGCTACCTGAAGCCTTTTATGGCTGACCAAGTGTGACCAATATCTATTTGTAATGCAATTCAAATAATTCATTAAATGACAATGCATTAAACGTAATAATGAAAAAAATTTCATCTTAATAAAACTTTTCTATATTATACGTTTTACCTACTTTTACATATACACTGACAAACCTTCACACAAATACTTTGACCTAATGCGCGACCAAAATTAATTTCTATACTGTCCCTCAGGATTTTGTCGAAGTCCCCAAATACTCGTAACCTACCGAGGTAGTACTGTACGTAAAATTTTATATATCTATGCATTATTTATAAAACTTCATTAAAACTTTCTATTTAAAAAAAATAGTTTTACTTAAAAAAGCTTTATAATTTTGATATGGATTGTTAATTTTGTTTTGTACTTTTTTTCCTAATTTTCACTTTTTATTAAAATCTAAATTTAAAAAATCCTTGTTTTAGCTTAAATAGTAAACATCCCGTTTTTTTAGTTCCTGAAAAACTGATGAAAAATTGTCGAACTTGGCTAAATTTTGCCATTTTTTAAAAAGGTACGATAATTAGTGTTAAAATTGGTTGTCCCTCATTTTACTACTTGTAAAATAACGCAAATTTGTTATACCAATTTTTTTTGTAGTATGATTAGATCACGATTTATTCTCAATTATGTGAATAATCTCTTGTATAATGTTTTAATCCCTTCAAAGGGGGTTGTATCAAAAATTTGGCCGACGTCGGTAGGGATGCGTTACATATTCGAAAAATTGAGGTTTTGAATTAGAAGATAGGCCTAAATTAAATAGGCGACGCCCTATTAAATTTTTCTGAAATTACAAATTCATATTTGTGCACATCGATTTATTTGTTTTATACGTAAAGTATTATATATCTCGTGAACTATGCATTATTTGAAAAATTTTATTACTATAAAAAAGCTTTCTTTGTGGATATACTTTCATATAAAAAAATATAAAAATTCAGGTTTGAGTTTAAAAAAAAAAACAAATTTGAATATATTTTGCCTACAACAGAGCCATCTGTATGAAAATTGGTTGTTCCACATTTTAGTACTCGTAAAATAACGCAAATTTGGTATACTAATTTTTTTTGTAGTATGATTAGTTCACGATTTATTCTCAATTATGTGAATAATCACTTGTATAATGTTTTAATCCCTTCAAAGGGGGTTGTATCAAAAATTTGGCCGACGTCGGCAGGGATGCGTTACATATTCGAAAAATTTAGGTTTTGGGTTAGAAAATAAGCCTAAATTAAACAGCCGACGCCCTATTAAATTTTTCTGATATTACAAATTCATTTTTGTGCACATCGATTTATTTGTTTTATACGTAAAGTATTATATATCCCGTGAACTACGCGTTATTTCAAAAATTTTCTTATTATAAAAAAGTTTTATTTTAGGATGAACTTTCATATAAAAAGAAATTAAAAGTTTAAGTTTTTATTTAAAAAAACAAAGTTGGATATATTTTCACAATAATTAATTTACTTTCTTGGATGGCTAACTTCATACCGTCAAATTTTTGTTAGCTGTGTGCGCGCATCTTTAGTTGTCTGTTAAAATTTAACTCTCAACACCCCTAAAGAAGTATAACTTTAAGATGACAATTAATTTTGTTGAACATTCTAATTCTTTTTACCTACTTTTTTGGGTTTTATTTTTATAAGCAACCAAAATTTCAACATCACAATAAATCCGTCCCTGCTTCTAATTTCAATTGCATTTTTTTACACACGTGTGTGTAGATAAATATATTTTTTATTGTTAAAGCTCCTTATGGAGAAGTTGAAAATAAATGTACGAGACGTACGACAATAAAATAAAACGTAATAAACTGACAATCGACGTATTACTTATCGTTCGTTACAAACGAGTTAATTACATAAAACGATTAATTAAACATTTCCGTTTGAGATTAACGTGAAATTTAAGAAATGTGGCTATAAATTACCCAATGGTCGATTTATTCCTCGATTTAAATAAACGGGTGTGCTTATTTACGGTTATATCCCAATTTGATATATAAAATCGACAATTTGAACGTTAATGTGGCATACCATAATAATAATTTTTTTTAAGTAAAAGGGTTGTGACATTAACTTGGCAATTTCGAAACAGTTGGTGACGTCGGATTGATATTTAAAGAGTTGCAGGTGTGTAAATAGAGCTTAAAGTAGCTGTATTTGAAATTTGCAGTATTTAAGTACCCACATATTCTAATTATAACTGTAAATATACGTACATTTCTCTTAACGAAGTTTCACCAAATTAATTACGAGCAAAAGACGTCCAATATTTTCCTGTCGACTTATAAATTTGCCAAATCCTAAATCGCGCTAACTTTTAATTTAGCCATTTCCAAATTTCTGTTGGTATAAAGTCGTTTTTATGAGAAACGCAAAAATAGCAACTTTCACCTTCGAAAATGCCACCAATTATGATTTTATTGCGAATGCGTTTAATTTTTTTTTAATGCTAAAATAAAATTAAGACCAGCAGCAACCTAATTTATGGCGCTCGCACGAGAAATAAAAAGTAATTTAATTTTACGAAGTTTAATTAATGGTGCTTCAATTAAAAAAGAAAAGGAGGCGATCGACGAATTAATAAAAATTATCTCGACTAATTAATAACAGCCCTTAGAACTGTCGCTACTCTTAAGGGCCTTGCTTTTATCTCGAAAACCATTAAATTAATTTAAAACCACACATCACACCTTTCAACTAAACGATGCCAAGTTAAATTAAGTGTCAGTAAAATCTTGCGTTATCTATTAAAGGAAAAGGGTCAAAACACAAGATTAAATTAGGGTTGAGGCTTTCGGCGTGTAATTTAATACTTTCATAATTAGAAGGAAAAAAAAACATTTCTTCCGATATCGTTTTCTCAAAAATTTATTGATGGGCACAGGACTTAAAGTGTCACTAAATGAAAAAGGATATATTGTGCAAAATTTTGAAGGGCTGCGAGCAAGGGATTTTAAAATTGAAGAATTTAGTAGTAACAATAAATTTGTTGCTTTTTCTGTACTTTTGATAGAATGAATCGTTGAAATGTTGTTTTTTCGACCTTTTAAAAACTAAAATCGTTTGAATTGCAGTACAATAACAAATTTATAAATAAATTAAATAAATTTTGTGCAATTTAATCGCTTAGAAAAAATATGGGGTAAAACGTCCAGCGAATGTCCGATTTGTTGCAGCGATTTGATGTAAAAAAGTAGTAAACAATTTAGTAAACTCAAAACAATCGTTACAGTTGGAATGAGATATCCTTTTTGTTTATGAATTAATAAAAATATTATTGCAATTTGGTCATAAACTTTGTAAAATTAACCACGAAGAGTATAAAATGGGGAGCTCAGTAAATGACCACTTTCGTGCAAAGAATGACCGGGTATAGGTCAGTAAATGACCGATTAATTGATTCGCCTGCTTAAAACGAATAATTTATAAAAATCGTAAACGCTTATCTCAAACAATAGAATTACTATTATATTATTTTTTAATTATTACTGGATTAGGAGCTTCCTCGAAAGCAGCATTATGTGTACCATTAGGATGAAAGCAATATAATATAATTACCTATACAAACATCGTTAACTTCCAGATTGATGTGAGAAGAATGACCATCAAGCAATAAAAGTATTGGACATTTAACAATATCATCTTTGAGCTGCATGAAAAACCGTTTTTAATTCACTGGTAGGGGGCCACATATTGGGCGGTTTACCCTAGTGAATAAAACAATACATCATACAGTAAAACCTCAATTATCCGGCCCTTAGTTATACGGATTCGCGATTATCCGGATTGTCAATCGCGTTCGGACTCGATGCGAAAATTAAACCTCCGTATTTCTTATTACATATTTTATTTTGTATTTCGCACTAAACAGTGTTTTTTTGCTTTGTCGATTTTAAGATAATGTGCGACTGTTTTAGTGATTTAGTGATTAATATTTGTTGCGTTTTTTGTAAACATACATATACGTAACAATTTGACCAAGTTTTTTCCTGTTAAAACGGAACACTTTGAAATCTTGCTTAAAACCGAGTGTGCACATTCGAGCTCAAAGTGGCACATTCCGATCTCGGGAAAATGAAGCGCGCCGCTCCGCGTCGCGCTTCATTTGCCTCCCTCGCTCGGAAATGTGCCACTTTTCGCTCGAATGCGCACATCCTCGTATTTCTCGGATTTGCCTATATTATTATTTCATTCTTCAATTCAGAAAATTAAAAGTCGAATAAATTAGATCTATTTTTTGTTTGAAAAAGGTTAGATATTTTATTCCTTTTGATGGTGCTCTTCCGCACGCCTAATTGTAGCGAGCTTGATAAAAATTATTTCAGGTGTACTTTCGAATGTTTTCTAATTCGCATTTTTGATTAATTAAAATTGTATATGAGTCAAATTTTCTGAAGTGGGCCACTAAAAATCAACTAGTTGATTTTTATATCACCTTTTGCAGATTGTTGAAGATTTATGTGTCAAAATTAATGTCTCCAAATATTTTTCGGTAATTTTCATTTTTGTAAAAATTATAAACAAATTAGTTTTAAGGCACATTTTGTATACGGGTAATTCCATAAAATTTGAGTAACTTTTAAGAAGTTTTTGACCCCACCATGTTTTGGACCCTGATAAATTAGCGATTAGAGTATAACGTGATTAATTAAGTTATTATGTCATTCTTAACAGGGCCAGTCACTTTATGAAAAATGTTATAAAAAAATTAGGATTTTGTAAAAGGCATCTAGGAACTGACAGACATGGCTAGCGCCTGATGAAAAATTTTATTATTGTAAAACAGATAAACATTAAATTATTAAAAAATATTGCTAGTTGAAGAAAGTGAAAATCAGGCCTTGGCCACTCCGTCATCCCTAGTCACATTTTCGGCAACGGACTGATGGTCTAGGGACTGACGATTTGTAGAAAAACTAAGTGAAACACATGTTGTACAATAATTACTAGAATATCTAATGTTATATATCAAACAGGACTAACAAAGCGCTAGTAAATAAAAATTAATTAAAAACAATTGCTTATTATTTAACAATTAAAATACTCACCTAGGGACTGACGCAGTGACTGGAACAACACGTATTTTCGCAAAATCAATCGCTGTAGCACTAAATTAACAAATGATCGAAGCAAACAAGTGGCTTCTGGGAGTAACTTTATGTTGTTACTTTAAAATCAAGTGCCTTATATTCACTCATTTACTGGTTAATCCGCGAAGTTTTAAAAATTTGTAACGACTAGGGACTGATGGTTAAAGTCGCGGACACTTATTTGACTTTCGAAAACTACATAATTATTTTTAAAATTTATAATAAATTTAATAACTTTAAACATTTGTAAAGAAAATAAAAGTATATTGGCTAAACGTTTTTTGAAATAAAAATGCCCAAATAGAAAATTTCGATGTGCGGACATGGCTAGGGACTGACGTTTACGGTGATTAGAAATTTTTTTTAAAATGAATATGACTTATTAATTTAAACAAAGTGAGCGTACTAATAAAACACATTTTTATCTATTATATAGCAATCTTATAATAAAATTAATTCAATTAGATGAAGTGAAAAGTACTGCGGACATAGAGTTACCCAAATTTTATGGAATCACCCATACACTGTTGTAATTAGACTTCATTCATGGATTAATTCAATTTTTAAATATAAAAAAATATTTATATGTTACATAGGAGGTGCATCAAAATTTTAGAATGACTTAGGTGGGATATGTTAAAAAAAAGGTTGGGAAATAAGAGTCAAAATTCGGAAAAAGTAAAAGTATTTTTTTTCATGTACGAATAAAGTCTCCCATCTAGTCTAGTTTAAAAGTACTAAATTAGAAATGTGGTGTTTGGTAAAAATACCCTACTGTAATTTTTAATTAAAAGAAAAGCGAGAAGTGATACATTTAGTTCAGTTTGATTTAATTAATATTATTTGCAAGAGAGAAGAATAATATAGGCAAATTCAATTATTAAGGAGTATGTGCACTTTCAAGCGAAAACTTTTTCCGAATAGAAAATCTGGATTTGAAGGATTTGTTATTAATATAGTCGAATCCAATTAACACGAAGATGTGCACATTCGAGCGAAAAGTGGCACATTTCCGAGCGAGGGAAGCAAATGAAGCGCGACGCGGAGCGGCGCGCTTCATTTTCCCGAGATCGGAATGTGCCACTTTGAGCTCGAATGTGCACACTCCGCTTTTCGCCACCATTAACAATGATCAATTTACTTTAAAAAAATTCAAGTAATTCTAAAACCGTAGTTGCACTCTCAAAATGTCGCCTTTGGGCTTCGCTTATTTTTCAAAATTTTTTACTTTTTTCATTTTCAATTAACCGAATTTTCGATTATCCGAATGAGCTGCAACAATAGTTAGTCCGGATAGCCGAGTTTCCACTGTATGTCTTAAAAACCGAAAAAAAAATTCCAAAAACTACAAAAATTTTTAAACGCTTTTTAAGCAAGCGAAAGGAGACCATTCGCTTGATATTATTTATAAATGTTAAACAAATTGTTCCACGAATATAAATTGGTCAAATTATCAAAATAAAATCTAAAGAATTAAAAACCAACATTGTAAGCTTGTGGAGAAAATGACAAAAAAAATTGGTTTCGAAAAAAATCACAAAGGCACTTTTGCATTTAATTTTTTTTTCAATAAAATCCAAACTAGTTTTTTTTTACAAATAATTTGTTGCGGCTTTATGCATTATGTTGAGCTACGGCAATGAAGTATCGATAAATCTAAACTACGCCACTGCGAGTTTTTGAAAAGATTGCCGAAGGAAGTGCAATAAATGTTTATAGGTTTCCAAGTGTTCATACATTTGCTTATATGTAATTGTTGGTTTTCTAGGAGACATCTATTGTTGCAGCGAGTTGTAGTAATAAAATCCGATTTTAAACTTTATTGGTGGCTCGGTGCACATAAATATTAATAGCAATATCCATAAAATTATCCCTGTTACAATTATTAGACAGATAGACGGATTTACAGTAATAGCTCGTTGTTCGATGGCGAATAAAAAACGCTTTACAACATAAACTCGAGCTTTCATTCCAGAACGGCTGCCAATATTTATAAATATTATGGTTCGAATCGTATATCATTTTATGGAAACCGTCTTCGGTATTCTCCCGAGTTCGAATACGAAAATTGGGTGCGAGCAGGATTCATTTCACACGTGTAACATTTGTAGTTTCCGCCACTTTTCACTTTAAAGTTTTTATATCCCATATGTGCGCGCCTGCAGTCTGCATAGTGTTAAAACTTCAATGGGACATCCTGCCTTATGTATCAATGACTTCTTTCACAGCTTATTAGGATCTGGAGGATGCCCTGTTCTAAGCTCTGGTCTGTGTCTTTTCTTACGAACAGGGTGGCCAGATTCACAGTGCTTTAATGCGGATGCAATCTTGATTTTGTCAGCCCGCTTTTAACGTACGTCCATTTCCGAACCGCTGAATAAACATTGTTCCTTTACTTGCTTTTATCGTTTAATCAACTTTGTGTAGTTTTAGTCGTTTCTTTATTTCGTGAAGCGAGGAACGAATTATCATTTTTAACCCCTCAAAGCTTTATCTGATGAGAATTGTTCGAAGTCTTCTGTTGAGTTTAAAAACATGGGGGGGGGTTGGAACCTTTAATCACAAATTTTGTTTATATTTACACTATTCAGAAATACTCAAAAAAGCTTTTACCGAACGCTTGAACTCTCCAAATTTCTTTGGTCGTAAGATACAACTCGGTAGTCGAAAGGTTAATACAACTAACTACGAAGCAACAGGTCTTTGATTTGAGTCTCGCAAAATGCCGTTTTTTTCGCATTATTTTCAATTAAAAAAGAATATTTATTTTTGGTTTTTCACTATTATTTGTTAATCGTTTCTTGTGTTTAAAATATTTTCTTAAAATTAATATTCATGACAAATTAAAACGAATAAAGTTCAGTATAAAACAAATAAGTAGTATATTGGCAAAAAATATATTTAATACTGCATGATTGGAATAGTAGGGGAGGGTGGCCTAAAGCGGGTAGGTAGCCCAAAGCGGGTAACGGCCCGTATGTGAATATGTTATATATTTATTTACACTGCCAGTACCCTGCCTAATTGATGTCATACTACTTTTGACACCTAAGTTGCTTAATAACGTCAAAAAATTAAACAACAAAAAATTTAATAATTTTGTAAAATATTTGAAATTAATTTAACTTCAATTGCTACTAAAATCCTTCACATTAACCCAGTGGTTTCCAACCTGTGGGGCGCGCCCCGGGGGCGCGAGACTGTTGCAAGGGGGGCATGCAGCTGTTTCCAAAATATCATTTTCGAATACAAACCAAAAAAGTCGAATAGGTATCAAAAAAATTTTATGTATATTTTTAGATAATATTGTATATTATTTTGTAGCCTATTAAATAAATTATAATATCAGTTGAGTATTTATGAAATTAGATTGTTAGAAAAATTAAGTGGGCGCAACAATTATTTTTTTTTAAAGGGGGGCGCAGTTACAAAAAGGTTGAAAACCACTGCATTAACCCATTTTTTATAATGGGGTTTTCTTTTACAATAAACTAGTTTTATTATTTGACTAAATATTTTAATTTCCATCGATTATTTTTTACGTTAATGTATCAAAACTAAGAAATGTGTGTTTGGGCAAAGCGGGTAGGTACCCTCTTTGCTTGTACCAGAAGTAGTAGGGCAAAGCGGTTAATTTCTGACATTTTATATTTTTGAGTTTATTTCTACAATTAAAGCAGAAATGTAATTTTTTTTATAAAATTAAAGTTTAATAATTGTATTGGGTAAATCTAAAAAAGAAACACTTTGTTTTTAGCCGAAGTGGTTCATATTAATCGATGAACCTTAACCTACCCGCTTTAGGCCACCTTCCCCTACGTGATTCAGGATGATATTTGTAGTAAAAGTCAAAAAATAATTAATTTTGCAACATTTTATACGTACTAATGCAGTTTGTTTTCTTAACACAAGGTACTTTTAAAATTTTAAGTCAATAAATATATATTTCCTTGATGTTCATAAACATTTGTCTATCATTAAAGAACTTTCACGAGAATCAAAGGTATTTTATGATTTTATTAAAAAATGGAGAGGACAGTTAATAATGAACAATAGATTGACTTCTAATGTTATTTTTTCGAAAAATAATTTCACTGTTTGTATAGTGAAATAAGTGCAATGCCGAAAAGATTTTATAAAATTTTTTAATTGTGTCTAAAGATAAATTTCACGAGTTGTGCTAAAGTATTACTATCAGAAAATATTCGGAACACAAAGTACGATTAGGGTAAACCGCCCAGTATGTGGCCACCTACCCCAGTGAATGACCGTTACGAGAAATAATGTTTATAACAATTAATTTATATTCATCTTTTTATTTATATAATAAATCTTGTATGTCGTCTTTTTGATTTAAGTGAAAGAAATAAAAGTAATAATGAAGTGGATACCTAAAATAATCAAATTTATATTGCAGTTTGCAAGATTTTAATAAAATATTGAAGTTTTCTAGGGCGCAATTAAAAAAGATGGGTATAACCTCGTAAGCGCCAACAAGATCTGTGATTTATATTATACCAAAAGTAATTAAAAAAAAAACTACACGAAGATACAACTAAGCATTGTGTTTAAAGTAAATACAAAATTTTAAGAGTTGCTCATTTTTAATAAGAGAATCAATTATTTATTCATTTACTGGGCTATACCTCGGTCAATATTTACACGAAAAGGTCATTTACTGAACTCTTCATTTAATACTCTTATTCAAAATAGAAAAAAAAACAGCATTCTGCGAGACTCAAACCAAAGAGCTGCTGCTTCGTAGTTAGTTGTGTTAAACTTTCGGCTACTCAGTTGTTTCTTACGGAGGGATCATCCACTTAGTTTTTTGAGTATTTCTGAATTAGTGATGAGCAAAGCAAGACCAAGACTGTAATAGTCTTGGTCTTGGTCTTGCTGATTCGGTCTTGGTCTTGGTCTTGCATACTCGGTCTTGGTTTTGGTCTTGGTCTTGTTAGCATAAAGACAGTCTTGGACTTGGTCTTGCAAAAATGCAAGACCAAGACCAAGATTGCAAGACCAAGACCAATTTTGCTCATCACTATTCTGAATACTGTAAATATAAAATTTGTGCTTTAGCGTTCTGAACCTTTTCTTGTAAAAGAGATATTTGGTGTTCCTGGTAGAAATAATATCCTTAATTTTTAATTAATTTTTGTTTAACAAACAATTAATTTTGTAAATCATGCTCCAAGCTGCCTGTATACATTTGAGCAGTTGAAATTAAATGCAGAAAAGGCAAAGATAAAGAAGAAGAAGAATTATATTAGGTATTACTGGCAATCACATTACATAAACTATCTTTAAGCCTTTTTAAAAAAAGAACGTATTTCTATATCTTATTTAAAGCCCACTAAAAAATACTACATTTTACAAATAATTATAATTCGATTTTAATTAAATGAAAAAATTTATTAGGATTTCTATTAATTATAAACAAAAACTATTTTGTGGAAATCTGTATTTTTCTGTGGGATCCAATGAAACTATACAGCTCTTCGTTTCTTTATTAATAATGAATTACAAATATTACAATAATGCGATAAATGAGTAAAAACATTAGCACTTGGAAGGAATAATGACGAAGTCCGGTTTAGTGTTAGAAATACGAGGTGCTTGTAATATTAATAAGCGATGACACGTTCGAGTTATTAATAAAATCTAAATAACAATAATTCAAAAGCGATTTATTAGCTCGTTAAATATTTATTTACAAGGTGATTCTTAATAATATGATCAGGTACAAAATTACTAAATTAACTTACAAACTAGTGTCAGACATTTCGGCAGTCTGTTACAAGCTACGTGAATGAAAATTGTAAAATGGAAAATGGAGGCGAGACTTTGTAAGCAATGCAGGTCGAAAATTAATTTAAATAATTTCCCAACCGTCCCAGCCTTAATTCGTCAACATATTTTTGGATGTTATGCAAGGGAAAAAATACGCTCCGCGCATTATCAATTTCGAAAAGAGCACCGAAACAGGAAAGGCGGTTTTATAATATGCAAACTTCACTTAATATTCACCTGATTGCTTTCAAAGGATGTGACACGTGAACTGCTTGCATGCAAAATATCCTTAATGCTGCACTTTGCACATAAATTGCTTTTTTAAAAGAAAAAAAAATAAGACACACACACACACACATCAACATTCCGCCTGTATTGATTTCTTGTGTGATTATGCAAAAATCGAAATTGAAGAGACCGTTTGGGATCTTTTTTTTTTAAACCCACGTGCCACTTTTTTAACTTCTAAATTGCTACCTAATTTGCTCAACCTGAGTTCTCTTAATTGTAAGAAGGATATACAGTAAAACCTCAATTATCCGAACCTCAGTTATACGGATTCGCGATTATCCGGATTGTCAACCGCAAAATACCTAACAATTCGATCAATTTTTTTCCTGTTAAAACGGGACGCTTCGTAATCGCGCTTAAAACCGAGTGTGCGCATTCGAGCTCAAAGTGGCACATTCCGATCTCGGGAAAATGAAGCGCGCCGCTCCGCGTCGCGCTTCATTTGCCTCCCTCGCTCGGAAATGTGCCACTTTTCGCTCGAATGCGCACATCCTCGTATTTATCGGATTTGCCTATAATATTATTTTATTCTTCAATTCACAAAATTAAAAGTCGAATAAATTACATCTATTTTTTGTTTGAAAAAGGTTAGATATTTTATTCTTTTTGATAAGTTATCATGGTGCTCTTCCGCACACCTAATTGTAGCGAGCTTGATAAAATATTTTCAGGTGTACTTTCGAATGTTTACTAATTCGCATTTTTGATTAATTCAAATTGTATATGAGTCAAATTTTCTGAAGTGGGCCACTAAAAATCAACTAGTTGATTTTTATATCATCTTTTGCAGATTCTTGAACATTTATATGTCAAAATTAATGTCTGCAAATATTTTTGGGTAATTTTAATTTTTCTGAAAATTATAAACAAATTAGTTTTAAGGCAAATTTTGTATACACTGTTGTAATTAGACTTCATTTATGGATTAATTCAATTTTTAAATATAAAAAAATATTTATATGTTACATAGGGGGTGCATCAAAATTTTAGAATGACTTGGGTGGGGTATGTTAAAAAGGTTGGGAAATAAGGGGTCAAAATTCGGAAAAAGTTAAAGTTTTTTTCATGTACGATGAAGTATCCCATCTAGTCTAGTTTAAAAGTAGGGGAAGTTAACCGGTTGTGAGCATTGTCCGGTTGTGGGCACCCCCGATTAACTTATGATCGTGAGCAGATACAGGTGTTTTCACGATCGTCATTTGTTCGCAATGTCAGAACTATGTTTTATTCCTAATATAAAGCGAACAGACGCATATGCGTAGTAGCTACGCGTTATTCCATGTTTTCATCTCTAAAAATGTGCCGCGATGTAATCATTTATTGTGTTTAAAGTGCGATAAATAAAAGTAATTTATTGCAAAAGGTCGGTCTAATGTAAATATATGCAGGAAATTAAATATATTTTATAATTTTAATTTCGATTCAATCAAAATCTTCGCGAAATAAATTTGCCAGTCATTTGTCGACAGCTATGAATTTTCCAGTTGTGGGCACCTACATTTTACTAGTTGTGGGCACTTAAGTTTTTGCCATTTAAACCTTGTATTTCGCTGACAATTTGTCGAATATTGTTGTTCATGTTAACATAACCCCCCTGCGGAGTCTAGGGGTGTAGCCGCGGCCTGATTTTGAGCGGGGCGGGCAAAGACCCCGTCGATTATCATGTACGACAAAAATTTAAAGATATCAAAACTTTTTCACAATAATTAAAACAAAAATTAAACATTTTTGGCTTTGGATTTCAAACAGACTTCTTTTCACAACTCGACTATTGAAAATCAGATTTTCGATTGTCGAGCATCTTTGACAGACCAATTCATATGACTTGAAAATTGTAAATAATATATTTACGAAATTTTTGCGGATTTTTTAGTGCATTTTAGCCATGTCGATTTTAAAAAACAATTTTGATGCGTACATTGGAGCCATTTGACGATGATCCCGTGAAGTCCACTGCGAAAGCCTATTTTAAATTTTATTTTCATCTATTTTCATAACTGAAGGCTTTGAATATGAATAAATTGTGTTTTTTCTCTATATAGTGGCGTTTTACTCCATATTTTCCCATTTTGAGGGATTTTCCTGATGTGCCCACAACCGGTTAAAAAAAATTGCATCATGAAAAATGACTACTTTATGAAAAGTTAAAAATGTTTTTTTTTTAATTGATATAAAATTAATTCCTTTGCCAGTAGTTAGCTAAGATCTCTAGCTTCCCGATAATATGCTCATTCTGCATAAATATTGAGTTGGTCAAAAGTTATGGCCTAAATAGCTAACTGTGCCCTCAACCGGTTAACTTCCCCTACTAAATTAGAAATGTGGTTTTTGGTAAAAATACCCTACTGTAATTTTTAATTAAAAGAAAATCGAGGAGTGTTACATTTAGTTCAGTTTGATTTAATTAATATTATTTGTAAAAGAGAAGAATAAGATAGGCAAATTCAATTATTAAGGAGTATGTGCACTTTCAAGCGCAAAATTTTTCTGAATAGAAAATTTGGATTTGAAGATTTGTTATTAATATAGTCGAATCCAATTAACACGATGATGTGCGCATTCGAGCGAAAAGTGGCACATTTCCGAGCGAGGGAGGCAAATGAAGCGCGACGCGGAGCGGCGCGCTTCATTTTCCCGAGATCGGAATGTGCCACTTTGAGCTCGAATGTGCACACTCAGTTTTAAGCACGATTACGAAGCGTTCCGTTTTAACAGGAAAAAAACACGAAGTATGGTACCATTATACACCGTGTCCCAGAACTAATAGACGCCATTGATAAATAAAATTCTGAGAAGAAAAGTCCTTTGTCATTTTTTGATCAGACCCATAGATAATTAATTATTAATAAAAATGGGTGGCCAATCAGGTGCGCGTTATAGCAGCAAGAAGAAAGAGAGAGAAAGTGAGAGGTGACTGCAAGAGTGAGATGAAGGCGGGACAGCAGCAGGCTCGCTCGCACGGCAGTCTACGGGAGTAGACTAGCTTTAACAACGGGACGAAAAGTCCAAGCATTAACTCTTATGTGCTCGACTATCCAGAAATTAATTTAATAATTAATTTTAGTGAAGAGCCACCTGAGTGTTAAATCTCCGAAATGAAAAAAAATTCATCTTCCGATTTGGAGTAATTAATTAATTTAATAACGCGCACCTGATTGGCCACCCATTTTATTAATAACTAACTATCTATGGGACTGATCAAAAAATGACAAAGGACTTTTCGTCTCAGAAATTTTATTTTCTGTGAGATGTATCAATGGCGTCTATTAGTACTGGGACACCCTGTATATAGTTAAAATTCGTTTTTTTTATACATTCAATTAACCGAATTTTCGATTATCCGAATGAGCTGCAACAATAATTAGTCCGGATAACCGAGTTTCCACTGTAATTATTGATTTTTCAGTTCTTAGTTTCTTGGGCCCTTTCGACTTTTCGTCTTCCTCGCCGCGTGCACCACAAAATTATAAATTATTAAAGCGTGTGCGTTTTTTTTTAAATAGTTCCGTTGCGTCTGAAATCCAGGGGATGTTCATAGAACATAAATAAGAAGAAAAAAAATTTCCAAAAATCGAAAGTCTTCGGCTACAGCGCGGCCGTAACGCCGCCTTCTGCGAGAAGCATAAACAAATCGATCTAAACAGTTCAATCTCTAATTCGTACGATATTAATAATCAATCTATTATTCGTTGACGAAATAATTTTCGTCGACCAGCAATTTCGATAAGCTCACTAGCTGTATGGCGGATTCCCCTATGACCTTCTTAAGCGGTGGCTCGAATTTGTTACTCAAAGGGGTTCCTTCTAGGTTGATGATGTCGGGGATACGAGAAAACATGGATTGGCCCAAACGATGAACACCTGTGTTTATCAAGGATAAATAGTGCAGCTTGTTAAGTGTCCTAAAGCTATTTTCGGCGATTTCGATAAGCTCGTTGTCGTTCAAGATCAGACTCCTCAAGTTCGGGACGCCCAAAAATGTGACGTCGTAGATCTGCTCGATCTTGTTGTTCGACAAGACCAGGTGCTCGATCGAATGCGAAATTATGAACGTTTGCAGGCGATCGAAGGCGATCAAATTGTTCATCAGTATCAGTTTTTGTAGGCGACTGTTCGTCTTGAAGGTGTACGGATCGATGCTTTCGATCACGTTGTCCGACAAGTCGATCTGTCTCGCCTGCCGAACGCCTCTGAACGCGTCGACGCCGATGTCGCCGATTAGATTTTGATGTAGATAAATTTTGCGCAGGTTCACAAAGCTGTTGTTCCAAAAGACGTGATCCGGAAGAGTTCCGATGTAGTTGTACGAAACGTCCAAGGTCTGTGCGGCCTGGTTTCCCTTCGGAATCGCGTCCAAGCCCATCGAAATCATTTCCACGCATTTCGTTTGGGCGTCGGAGCTGGGCGTCGTGGTTTCGACGATTGCGGTGCTGGTTTTGGGAAAGGTCGCATCAGCGATGTATCTATAATTAAATAGATTTTGCTTAGAACATGAAAATTATGACAGAAAAACCGATGCGCGTTAAAAGTTATAGGGGAACCTGTTGTACCTTGGCCCTTTTTTCGCTTGTAATTTTTTTTTTAATTGTATATGTAACAATTTTAAACGCCCAAAAATGATGATTTCCAAAGAAGGGCGCAAAAAAATTAACGAAACTGCAATTTATTGTATTGGTACAATTTTTCAATTAAAAAATCTGGTATAAATACAGTTCTGCAATTTTTAATTAAAATTAATTAGAAAGGAGGTAAATTATTGTGAATTACGCTTAAGACCGAGTGTGCACATTCGAGCTCAAAGTGGCACATTTCCGATCTCGGGAAAATGAAGCGCGCCGCTCCGCGTCGCGCTTCATTTGCTTCCCTCGCTCGGAAATGTGCCACTTTTCGCTCGAATGCGCACATCCTCGTATTTATTGTATTTGTTTACATTCATTTTTAGATTTTAAAAAACAATAGTAATGTACTCAAATAAAACGAGGTACACTAGGACGCATTTAAAAACACACGATTAACTTAATCAACAAAAGAGGGTTATTTATTATTTATTGTATAGGGGGACCTGTTGTACCTTGGCACTTTTTTCACTTGTAATTTCTTTTTAAATTGTATACAGTTTTACCTCTATAACTTCACATTCTCTAACTTCACGTTCACATGATTTGCGTTGCAATTTTATACAGGTATAATGAGAGTTCACTTCACAATATAAAAAATCATTTTAGTAAGAAAGACGGATAACTTCGCTTTTCTTATTTAAAATATGTTTCATGTTCACAAAGAAAAAATCTTTTAAGTTTGTTGAACGTACACTAAAGGAACAAATTAAAGGGTCAAAAAAAAATTCGAAATTTTATGGTGATTTTTGACAGGCTGTATTTCAGTGAAAAATGATCGTATCTAAAATTTTAAAAAAGCGTTTTAAAGCTCCAAGATTCTAGTTTTCAGATCTTTTAGTCAAAATTTTTTAAAAGCCACTGTTATCACGCAATAATAAGCCATAGCGCGCAAGAAAAAATTGCAATTTTTTTTCTTTTCTTTTCTGTCCACGGAATTGGAAAATTTTTTTCAGCTAAACCATTATATGAAACGGATAGCTTGTTTATTCAACTTCAATTGTCTTTTTTTGTAAAAGCTCGGTACGAATATTCTTCATCGAGATACCGGACCTTTTGTTTCAAACAATCAAACTTTTGCAAAAAATTAAAGGGTCGCCGTTTATTCTCGCTACACACTTCATAATCATGATTAAAATAAAAAACTATTTTTATTTTTTATTAAATATTTTTACCACAAACAGCATATCGGAAAATATTTTCGAAAAAAATTTGTTTTTTTATTAATTTTTAATTAATTAAATTTTCTATAGTTTTAAAAACTAAAGAAAATTATTGAAAAATATGTAGTAAGATCTAGAAAGCAATCATGTATTACCGATTTTTTAAATCTGCAAATAAATCTTAATATTTTAATATTTTTTCCATAACTTCACATATTCCCTAAGTTCACATTTTTCCTAGGAACATTTTGTGTGAAGTTAGGGAGGTAAAAATGTATGTAACAATTTATTGATAAAATGAATTGCATCGTAGTGGGGCACTAATAAGGTATTCATCATAAAATATTTGAAAACATTACCAACCGTTTACTAAAATTGCTATAAGATTTAAAAATCAGTGGATCCATGGCCTAGGTACAACAGAGGTGATGTACCTTGGCTCTATTCACATTAGGCAAAATAAAACCCATTGTTCTATGAAAACTATATATTTATTTTTGGATTATAAGAACTACTAATGTTCTTCTTTGAGATGACACTAAAATTGTTTCAAAAATTAACAAAACTTTTCTCGTATACTAAAATTTCACATACTTAACGGTTAACTTTGCAAAAATTTAAATTTTTCGTTAGACTTGCGAGGCATATTATCTGCAGAAAAGTAAAAAAAAATAAGAATTTATAACAAAGGTATAGGTATCTAAATTTTTATTTATTGCACGTTGATGTTAGGGCCAAGGTACAGTTTATTGACAGTGGCCGAGGTACAACACACTGATCCTTGACGTTTAAACTCAAAAATAAAATTAAAGATTATGCTGTGCCAAAATCAGACCACTACTATGCAAACATTAATAAATAATCTTTCTATTACAATGAGTCATTTGTTATTAGGTAATAAAAATCAATAAGATATTTAAGTAAAAAGAATATAAAAAGACTTACTTTTTTTCGATGAAAAATTTCAATTGATCTCATACATTAACAAAGTACATTGGCCATCTGCTGCTAACTTTATGTTAATGTCTGTCAATGTGGCATTTGAAATATCGAAAATTATGGGTCACGAAAGCCCGTAAATCAAAAAAAAAAAAAAGTTTCCCTAGGTACAAAGGGACCAAGGTACAATAAGTTCTCCTACTTCTTTGGCATAACTAAATTAAATATAACCACGTGTAAAAATTAATTTCCATTAATACGACGATGTGCGCATTCGAGCGAAAAGTGGCACATTTCCGAGCGAGGGAAGCAAATGAAGCGCGACGCGGAGCGGCGCGCTTCATTTTCCCGAGATCGGAAATGTGCCACTTTGAGCTCGAATGTGCACACTCGATTTTAAGCTCGATTCACAATAAATAATTTACTTTGAAAATACCAGGTGTTTCGTTTAAGTACAAATATAAAAATTTCTTTAATTTATACAATCTATGAACTGACATAAATATAAATTTTGTCCTACTTCCGATTTAACCGGAAATGGTATGAACTTTCTTACCTTAAATAGAAGGATATTAAGTTTATTTCATAATTGAATAGAGCTCGTCAAACGCTTTCCAAAAAGTATAACAAGTTGCCTTTTAATTAATAAATAGTTTAAAAAAAGTATTTTTATTTTTGATTTCTAGGGTGTTTCAGTAAAATACTACAGGCTTACAATTTCAAAACCAATAAGAATTTCAAAAAAAGTAGAAACATAAATGTCTCTTTGATTTATTCGATCTATGCACTGATATAAATATAAATTTTGTTCTACTTCCGGTTTAATCGGAAACGATGTCAACTTATTTATATTAAATAGAAGAGTATTATTTTTATTTGAAATTGGATAGATCCCATATCACGAGTTTTCCTAAAATATATAACCATATCGTTTATTTATAGTCACGGACGGCTAATTTCTGGTAGCTGCGCGCGCGCAACCACCTTCGCCCGCTTAAATTTAACTCTCGCCGCGCCAAAAGAAGTATAACTTCAATTCAGAAAAAAAAGGAATTGTTGACTGAAATTATTTTGCCACGCGCGTTCTTGTTATTTGTTAAATTTTTATTAATAAATTAATTAAAAAATAAATTCAGAGATGGTAAACAGATTCCAAAAAGATGTTTACATTTCACATTTTTGGAGGAACATCCTTGCTGTGTGGACGAGTAATATAAATAAGTACAAAATATTCTTATCGCGCGCGATAAAAGCGAAATTAAAAATAGAAGAGCTCGTTAAGTTCTTGCAAAAAATTTTCGGCATAACCTAGCGCCAATGTCGAACAATCGATACGGAATAAATGAGAAAATGGAGGAAGAGTCGACGAATTGTCGGAAATTTTCTTGAACCGCTTGCATAATGGCATCGAGCTCTTAATCTGCTTGTTGTACCAATTAAAATATGGAAAACACGTCGTTACTAAATTTATAAGCGTTTCGGGTTAAACGATCACGGGCTCTTCCGAGTCGTTTTAATGCGAAAATCGGTAAAGAAATTGCGGGCTACTTACGCTGATTCTGCGAGGGTGAGTAAAACACAACTAACAACTAAAACTTCCATAGTTCTTGAGAAAATTAAAACACTTCGTCCGGAGAACCTCGTGGATTATGTGTGAAATCAAAAGACGGCCCCATTAGGTTATCAATAAGTAATCGTCTAGATATTTTTTACGTCAAGATTCTCTTAAGCGCGAAAATTCAAACACATTTACACATCTTCGGCGCTCTGCTGTTAACTGCTCGATCTGAAAAATCTATTTTTTTGGAAAATCCTCCAACTTTTGGAACGGTCACATACGCACGAGATCTTCTCATTCGACACATCGACACTTGAGAACTAAATAGGCGTAGAACGAGACCGATAACAATAAATTTATTATTTTTTTTTTGTATGTAAATTTTTATCAAATTGACACAAATAACTTATGCAATTTTTATCGTAAAAAAATATAACATCTGCGGCGGTGTGAATACAAAAGGAGTTAATTTTTGGGGGATTTTTTTGAAATGCGTTCGCGTTTTTTTACGTACAAAATTCGACTGCGGTTCGATTTGAGACCGGGAAAGATTTTAAAATAGTTCTTTATCGGTTTTTGTGGCTTGTTTGTTGTAGAGATTTTGTTTGAAATTATCATATAAGGTCAATCGAAAGTGTAAACCGAAAGAATCGCCGTTGGCCAATTTCGAATTAATTAAAATGATAAAATTGTTACTTAATAGACGAATTTTATTAAAATATTCCCGTTTTAGAATGAGCTAATCTTATCGTGCCTTTTGCTTTAATTGTTTCTTGTAAAATTTCTTACGATTCGTGTAATTTCATTCAAGATTTGTTTTTATTTTTTTTATCGATTTCTCGATTTCGTGAGTTATTTATGAGTTGGAATTGATTTAATAGGAAGTGTTATGTGGATACATTTTCAGTTTGCTACAGTGGCTTGATTATTTTATGTAGATCAGTTATGTATGTGTAATGTGACCATACGTCCCGTTTACAGATCATGTGTTCCGTTGTCCTCATAGTTTTTTTATATATTTTTTTTTCTACTTTGTTAAAATCATTTATGTTTTTAATTAATAAGTAGGTACTTAATAGTAAAAACTGATTTCTATATATTATAAGTTTTTATAAATAATTATATTACTACTATAATTTATTTATTATTATTCTATTTTGTGGAAGTATTTTGATTCATTAATTTTAAGGTAAACATCATCTTTAGTTTAAAAAGTAACTGATTTAATTAAAAAATGACCCATTTATTTTACTGTTCCGGTATTGGGTTAACCATATTTCGGTATTTGGACTAGGCTTTCTAAGCGTTCCGATGGGTCTTTTGTACTTTTTAGAAGAAAAAAAATATATAGTATTGTATATTGAATTTTATCAAATTTCATTAATTTCATTATTCTGTAATACAGAAGTTCCCAATCAAGGGGAACGGAATGCATTATCAAAAGAAAAATTAATGTAACGCTTAAACTAGCAAATAAATAAATGTCTTTAAGATAATGTCAGTTTTTTTGTAATGAAAAAATTAAAGGAAGACATGAAAATATTATTTATAATCCGGAGGCTCGACGAAAAAAAATTTAGAAAACCCTGCTCTAATAGGTAAATGTATATTTTATATGTTGAGACTAATTATTTTTTTTCTATAAACTATTTTAACACTAAACCTACCGTTACTTCATTTATACCTATTACTACCACAGCGGGTCAAGTGACCCGTCTTTAAAATGTTATATATATTACTATGTATAGCGAAAAAATATATTATATAGCACAATTTAGTACATGAATAAAACAACTTTTTTGAAACAACAATTCAAAATTGTTTTTTTTTTAATTTAAAAAACAAAAATAATACAAGAAAAAAATGAAATATTCTTCAATTGAATCTTAATTTTAGAAAATAAATAAATAATATGTTAACTTTAATCACCGCATAATTTGAAAATTATTGGGTTATCCAAGGCACATTTTCCACACACAAACAAATCTTTATATCACATGAATCTTTGCATGGGTCAAATGACCCGTTGCAGTAGTTAGAGCAGATTAAATATATTTCTCGGTAAAAAAATTAACAAGAGAGATGTAAATATTGAAAAATACATTTGATGTATTTTTTAAGAAAAGTAGTAAAGGCAAATGACGATGTTATAATGTTATTTGCAAGAAATTCTGACAAAAAGTTTAAAATGGGTCATTTGATCCGTCGTGGTAGGTTTAGTGTTAATATTAGTAAAAAGATGATAATCAGTCGTTCCAGTGTTGGGCCATTTACTTTATTTAAATTTAGGTCAGTTAAATTGGTCAAAGGACTCACTGTGGTTCGTTTTATTTGAGTACATCGGTGTTTTCTTTTTAAATCCAAAAGTTAATGTAAGAAATTCAATAAATGCGAAGATGGGCACATTCGAGCGAAAAGTGGCACATTTCCGAGCGAGGGAAGCAAATGAAGCGCGACGCGGAGCGGCGCGCTTCATTTTCCCGAGATCGAAATGTGCCACTTGAGCTCGAATGCGCACACTCGGTTTTAAGCACAATTCACAATAATTAATTAATTTAAAATTTACTACAGTCTTTAAAACTGAATTAGTTAATTTTTCACTAATTCAAAATGTGATTCTACAATTCACTAGAAAATTAGTGAAATTGATTTGGGACCACTAGTGAATTAGTGATGCCAGATGACTTATAAACGACAAGTTCAAAATTAATCAAAGGAGTCGTCCCAGTTTGAAAAAATTTTCTTTGATCTTATTGAAATTTGAATCATCAAATGAGGACTAAATGTCATGATGAATAACACAAAAAAATTGTTTATTGATTAAAAGGGAAATGAGCAAGAGCATATCGAATTAAAAATGAAAAGTTATCATAACTTTTTTGTTAACAGAGATAATTGAATATTTTTTTCAAATTGCTGTTTATAGTTAATGAAAGCATCTAAAAAATTATATCAAATTTTTTAAACATGAGGTTTACAAACAAAAAACTTCATTTCAAATATTGATTTGAAAATTTGATAACGTTATACCAGAGTAACCATTAATTTTATTGACACAACTGATAGACGATTTAAATTCGTAAAATTAATAAAATTTTAAAGGTTTTGGTTACCCGAGTATAATACGTCGATTTTCAAATGTTGAATTTTTTCTTAAATTAAAAATGTCTTATTTGAGTTTGAAAAAATGTTGCTGTTGCCAAATAAATCTTAATAAATTTAATAAAAACCGTTTAAGAAAAGTGAACACTGAAGATTTGTTGAACAAATTGCAAATTGTGAGAATTGCTATACTGAAGAGAGAGAAAAAGGCAATTATCGACACTGAAATGGGGATTCAAGATATGGCTATAACTTTTTGTTTTTGAAACTTATTAATTTTTTCCCTCGAATTATGTTTAAGAATAAATAAATTTATCAGTTTACAAAATTTAAATTAAATCTGAAGAGTTTTATCCAAACCAGGACAAGTCTTTGGATGATAGGTTTACTATTGGCAAACGGTTTATTTTGGCAAAATTTAAAAAAAATCGTAGATTAAGTATCCAAAATATTTAGAAAAAACGGATATTTTCAAATGTAAAGTCACAAAATGGCAAGTTCCAAATTAGTGAAATTTGGACAGCTTATTGATATTGTACCGAAACGCAAAATTTGAAGATTAAAAAAAATTGAACTAATTAATTGGATAACATTTCACTAATTCAGTAGGTTTTTAATTAAAAGTTATAGCACCGTGTGTCTACCAGGAACCAACACTTCGAAAAAAATCTATATTTAAATAGTTTTCATTGTTGAAAAGAGCCAGCGCCTCTTTGATCACAAGTTGGCCTAAATGCAAATGAGTGGATGGAAAAATTACTGACTAGTGTCATTAGAAAGAGCATGAAAAATAAAATTGATTTGTGGAAAAAATGTTTAAAAAAAGTTTGGGAACATTGAGAAAAACTCAAATGAAAATCGACCTATCAGAATTAGTTTCTGAAAGTTCAAATCAACAAAATTTTGTTATAAAAATTTTTCGGATCGTTTAGAACCTTTTTCATCAATATCTAGCTTAAATAATTGGTGACAATTAAAAAAACTCGTTAAAATTGCGATAAAAACTCATTCAACCGTTCAAGCGCAGCTCATTTTTCAAGTCGCTAAAACTCCATGTTCCAGGCACTTTTAAGAAAAAAAATTATACACGATTAATCAGTTTTTTGCCCTCTACAATTTGAACCCGGTCAATAATTTTTCAGTTCGGTAGGCCAAAAATTGACCTAAGAGGCGCTGGCTCTTTTTAGAATACTCATTTTTGTAAACCGTGTAAAACCAGTAGCGGCGTAAACGAAGGGTCAGGTGTATTTCATAAAAATTTCTAAGGGCGGCATGCCCCCAGTTTGGAAGCTTATGAACTTAAAAGAGCTTTAAACAATAAAAAAAATACGCCATTTAAATATTCGAAAACTAATTACTTCGGAAGGCATAGATTAATATATCAGATCATAGCAGCTGATAATGGACATGCTAGTCACGTGTCCGTGATCATTAAACCCATGTTTATCAAAAGCTTTAACAATACTTAAAAGACGTACACACGCCACCCTCCGGATTAGTGTGAGATTAGGAGAGTTAATAAAACGGAGCGTCGATCGCGACGCCTGTCTTTCGCATTAAAACCGACGCCCGTATCATTCATCTTCATTGCAAAACGAAATGGAAGGGAAAAAACGCTCGGCACTCGACTTTGACTTTTTAAAGACGTAGACGCGAGTAATTAAGATGGCAGAAAGGCGATTGGGCTTTTGATTTGTATAATAAAAATAGAAAAGTTCGAAATCTGTATGGGGAAGGAGGCAAATAGGGGTAGTTTAGTCCCACGGCTGGGCAACACCGGGCCCGCAGCTGTAACCCGCAAGTGTTCAATGAATGGCTTGTATTGCTGTCCCATCTGCGTCAGCGGCTGCTCTGATACCACCATCAAAGCTCTCTGTGTATTTACCATTATTTAGTATTCTCACGTTTTATGTAAGGAACCGAAATGCCACCGCTTTCTTTATCAGGCCGCAGACCCCTCGCTTTATTTTATCATCGATTTTCTTAGATATTAAAAGACTTCAGCTGCTCTTCCTTAAAGACTTCTCTGTTTATTGTTCGGCTCCGGAGCCTGACGCTTAAAAAATAACATTCCCGAAGTAAAATTACAAGTTGCGGTTAATTCCGTTTCTTAAGTGGTAAAAATTACGCCCACCACAGAGAGACGTAGCTCATTTATTTTATGGTGGCGAGTACGATTTATTATGTATTGAATTTTTTTTAACTAACAAAAATGCAATCACGACATATCTGGCTGGAATTAATTCGACTCGCAGCGGTGCAGGTGTTCTATACACTTCCTATTTCCTACTCGTAAATGGAGAGTTTTCTCACGCTTATTTTAGGGGTAACACTTGTGCTAGTTGCCGAATAAAATACAACAAAATAAAGGCTTTAAATTTAAATAAAAGCGCCCGTAACCATACATGTAATTGTTATTTAAGCATATTAATGTCCACAAAAATTAAATGGCAACTACAGTCGAACCTCGATAAGCCGAATTTTTGATAACTCGAACCTGTTTCCTAAGGACTTGGCTATTTCAACGTTAATATTTTTATATCGATACATCGAATGATTTTTAATTTTCCTTCAACTTCGACTTATCGAGGTTCGACTGTAATTAGAGGGTTTTAAAGTCAATACAAATAAATGTATTTTAGATATTTGTGGTGGTAATTTTGTTTGGGGTAGTCATATACATTTTTCGATTCCTTTTGGCATGAGAATTCAGAAAATATATACTTTTATACCCGGAAAAACAACTTTAAAAAAGTTATGGACAAAAAATGAAAAAAAAGTAAAAAAAAAGTTTATATCAAAATATCTAGCTCCAAATCGAAGATGCATATAAGTGTATATTTTGCCCCAAATTTAGTATCATAAACCTGGGCGTAGAAAAACTTTTACCTACCCCCTAGGAAAACTCCCTAGCTACGACCATGATCATAAAATGTTCTTGGTGCACACAACTGCTTTATTTTGATCATTTCTGGAAAGAAGAAATGCCTATTGTACATCAATGTAATGAATATATACAATTAATCTGATTAAAATTAAAATATACTAAAAAAATGATGAATTTTGTGTCGATTTTTTTTCATTTTGAATAAATTTCTCGAAAGGAACCTTTAAGGATGTTATTTGCATTCTATTACTTTTCTTATGCATTTAATCTCTAGAGAAACCAAAGAAACATTTTCTTTTCAGGACGGCCACAATTTTTTTTAAGTTGATTTTCGGAATTTACATGCCAAAAGGAATTCAAAAATGTATATGACTACTCCAAACAAAATTGTCATTTGAAATACTGTGTTGTTAAAGAAAAGTTGTATTTTTGGCCATTTTAGGGTAAAACTAAATCGGCGTCCCCCTTTTTATTTGACATCATTTCTTTACCATAAATTGTGAATATTTGGAAAAGTAAAATATTTTTACAATTTACAATGATATTAGCACTTTTGATAATTCAAAAATAATTTATCTAATTAAAAAAAACCTTATTCAGTAATTAAATTTAAAAACTACAATAAAATAAACTAAAAGAGTTATGTTAAAAATGATTTTAAATAAATTACCAAAAAATAATTTAATTGTTTCTAAAAGTACTAGTGTTCAGCTTTGTCTCTTCATTTATCAAATTTCTGTGACTTTTGGCAGTTTAAATTTTAACGCAATTAATTTAAATATATTTACAAAATATGTACGTATTTTGGGTTAAATCTGAAAATTCGTTTTGGCGAATTAACCTTGTGAGATACTTGGTTCCTATCTACAATTGAAAGATTTAATATCAGCATATGTTTACATATGTTTTTGCTATTTAAATATTATGTTTTTCTTACACATTTAACATAATAAATTTATTTTTAATACCAGAAATAGGAATTTTAAAATCATGTAAATTAATTAACAATATTTCAATATTTATTCAATTAAAGTAATAAAAACGTTTTACAATAAATATGTATGGTTCCCGTTTTGTTTTTAAATTATTTTTATGTAAAAATCAGCATCAATTATTTGTTTGATAATCATTCTATAGTATAGTAAAAACTGAAACCGATACGAGTTAAAAATTATAATCATTCATAAGTAGACATTAATCCAAAAAATATTCAAAATTGACAATAGCATGACCGTTTTGCTCCGCTCTCCCCTTTGCATTTAAGGATCGGTTAAATTGGTAATAAACAATGTTCATTGTTAGTGACAAACCTATTTGCAGATGGTATTTTTAAAATCTACGCCGACTGCTATTAAATTTAATCTAAGGGCCTTCGGGCCCAAAACTAATTTTTTAATCTTAGTTATTTTTAATTGCAAAAAAACAATTTCCTTAAACCGAAACGCAACGTATTTAAGAAAACATTATAAATTTTGCCCTTAACCAAAAGAAAACGGCAAGACCGTTTAAACCAAGCGAAAGGCCAATTTGGCCCGGACGAATCGTCAACGGAATTTTCAATTGCGCCGCAGCTTTTCCATCTGGACTCAACCGAAATTATGCGATAAACGGAAAATGGCGGAGATTTAAGAACAAAGGTGGTAGATTATCGAAGGGGTGTACACGCGTGTGAACTGGGGCCGCGTGTAGTTCACAACAAGGACACGTGTTAGCTCGTGCCATAGATCTGCATCCGTTTCCGCAGCTGCACACTTATTCCATCGCAAATAATTTCTATTGTATCGAAAAAATCCATAAAATCGTCTAAAACAATCAAGTCTAAAAGCCAAAGAAAAACAACCGACACTTTCGAAAGCCGCCAAAAAAATTAATTCTCGGTCGCTTTGTCGCCCCCGCGTTCGGAACAAATTATTTATTGAATTTGAATGGAATTTTAACAAGTTTCTTTTTTCTTTTCCGAACCGTTATTTATTAAAAAGCGGCGTGTGGGTTATCGCGTTCAGAAACGATCTGTTTTGTGGACATTTTTGGGAATAAAAAAAATTATGAATGGTTGAACAGTTTGACCTCAGTTTTCTCACAAGATAAGAGCGCCGATAAGACGTTTTCTTAGGGACAGCTGGGCGATTCGTTACCATTATTGACTCTTCATGCTTCAGAATTAATTTAGTTCCGGTCTTTCTTTGAGAACATTTCAAATCTTTCGTACAATCTCAGGATTCATGGTTGGCAAAGCGTCTTCGTCAGGTGGTTCTTGGGGCCGTAGAGCACAATTCCGGAATTTGCTCGGCACCTGTTCCTTCCGGACGTCCAGGTGCTTTCTTACGAAAAGTCTTTGACTGTTACGATTTCGATTGTTCGGTGTGTGCTTAAGTGCCTTAACCTTTCGGGTACTAGGTGGGGTATCAGTAACGTGAACAATTTTTTTTTGTTGAAACGGGACGTTCGGTAATCGGGCTTAAAACCGAGTGTGCACATTCGAGCTCAAAGTGGCACATTCCGATCTCGGGAAAATGAAGCGCGCCGCTCCGCGTCGCGCTTCATTTGCCTCCCTCGCTCGGAAATGTGCCACTTTTCGCTCGAATGCGCACATCCTCGTGTTTATTACATTAGTATAATTTATTGTGCGCTCCGTCAAATTAAAAAATTTAATTTAATTTAGTGAATATCGATTTTATATTCGAAAAACGTATTTACCATAGCAATGTGTGGGAGAGAGCGAAAAGATAACACAATCTTGTCGGTACGAGTGAGATGGAACGATCAAAATTATTCTATTAATTTTTCGTCTAATTTGTCGGGCTATATTATTGCGAATCGTGCTTAAAACCGAGTGTGCACATTCGAGCTCAAAGTGGCACATTCCGATCTCGGGAAAATGAAGCGCGCCGCTCCGCGTCGCGCTTCATTTGCCTCCCTCGCTCGGTAATGTGCCACTTTTCGCTCGAATGCGCACATACTAGTGTTTATTACATTAGTATAATTTAACGTGCGCTCCTTCAAATTAAAAATTTTAATTCAATTTAGTATTTATTATCGAAAAACGTATTTGCCATAGCAACCCCAGTAGATATTCATGATTGGGGCAATATTGGCTGAGAATTGACGTATATTGGCCCTTACGCCAAACCCAATATTGGGCCAATAAAAAAATGTGAACATTTTACAATAATTAAAGGATATTGGTTCACAATATTGGGCCAATTTTGAAATAAAATATTGGATAGAAATAAAAATGCCAATATAAACAATATTGGCTATTTAGTGCCTAAAATTGTTACTAAAACATTATTCTTGTACATCTGTATTTTCATTTTTCTTCTTACTTTTTCTTTCCTTGCGACCTCCTTCTCGGTCCCCAGCTGTGGCTAAATTGTTACCAATACATTTAAACATTTTCTTTCTCCGTTTCGGATGGAAATTTTCCCATTATACCTTTGGCACTCAGAATGTCACGCACAATTCATTTTTTTTTCACTTTTAAAAGAGTTTTGGATGAAGACGGTAACTCAGAGTGATATGGCTTTAATATTGATAGTAATGAGCTTACTTGAATGTGATTCAATTTATGTTATTGCCCAATCTTTTAATTTGCTTTCGAAAGTATCTACATATAACTCTCTTGTCGAGGAATTGCTTTTTTCAAAATCAGCTTTATCATCGTAATCGCCATTACCGAAATCAGAGTTAATATCTTCCATAAAATCTGTTTGACATAGATCACTGTACAATATTTCACTATCATCACTAATTGAAATATTGCCTATCGATTCATCGGATTCCAAAGGACCTTCATGTAAACATTCTGCACGCTGGAACAAATTATTACTGCCTTGAGAACTATTCAAATTCAACATATACTGATCATTTCCTGACACCACATGAGCAGGATAATCTTCGTCGGTATTATTAACAATTGACAAAAAATCTTTATAGTTTAGTCTCGACGAATGCATACTTTTTCTTGATTTGTAAAAAAGTAATTTACATGTTGGAAATACAATATCGAGCCAAAATTATTTTATCAATATTCGAAAAGTTATTTTAAAACAGAATTGCCCCTATACTGGCTGGACAATATTGGCGTAAGATCAACTTTTAATATGCACACAATATTGGGTAGAAATTGGCAATATTGGACCAACAGAAAATTATTGGCCAAATATTTATCCAATCTCTGGCCAATAATAATTTCTACTTGCGAATGAGTGGGAAAGAGCGAAAAGATACGACAATCTTGTCGGTACGAGTGAGAGGGAACGATCAAAATTATTCAATTGATTTTTCGTCTAATTTGTTGGGTTATATTATTGCGAATCTTGCTTAAAACCGAGTGTGCACATTCGAGCTCAAAGTGGCACATTCCGATTTCGGGAAAATGAAGCGCGCCGCTCCGCGTCGCGCTTCATTTGCCTCCCTCGCTCGGTAATGTGCCACTTTTCGCTCGAATGCGCACATCCTCGTGTTTATTACATTAGTATAATTTATCGTGCGCTCCTTCAAATTAAAAATTTTAATTTAATTTAGTAAATATCGATTTTATATTCGAAAAACGTATTTACCATAGCAATGAGTGGAAGGGAGCGAGAAGATACGATAATCTTGTCAATGCAAGTGAGAGGGAACGATTAAAATTATTCAATTAATTTTTCGTGTAATTTATTGGTCTAAATTATTGCGAATCATTAAGAATTTGCCGTGAAATTAATTTGTATTTCAATAAAGAGACAAGAATGATATTCGTGTTAGGTTTTCTTAATATTCGGTATCGTAATTAACACGTGTCATTGGAATTTAGTACTCAAGAAAACACTCAATAGTTTATAAGTTGAAGAAAAAGTTAAGTTTTTGCATTTTTATTAATAAAAGTCTGTTCTAATGCATAAATAAATAGGTGTTTTACTTAACACTTAATTACTTGCGCTGGTGTTTTTCAGGCACCAGTGCCACAGTTTTTGTAATTACTAAATGTATAAATTTTTGCGAGCCTGTACACTAGGGTGTTTTTTTTACGCATACCTTCTAAAAATTTTCCTAATAACCCAATATAGTCTAGAAAAAAATATTAGCCCATTTTATGAACGCTAACCCGTACCGACTTGCGATTTAAACTTGTTCATCAAGTGCGCGGTTACTCTGCACTGCGACCTGTAACTACGTGATTTTTTAGATTATTAGAACGCTGTTCTTTATGGTGTAAAGATGTCGGTTGATTTACGAAGTGATAAACAATGTATTTTCCCTATTGGACTGCTTAGCCATCAATTAAATGGTGCAAAATTACCATCTAATCGACAAGCCCTCTGTCTTATTTTATAATACTCGCCAATTCAAGCTGACTGTCAGAGAAAGTGCACATCTATTGATTAGGGCATGCATGATATTTTGGGAAAAAGCAAGAATTTTCACAAAGGCATTTCCAAACTGCGCAAAGAAACTTGTTCAATTATATCATATTTGGAGAGACCTTGACAACTGATTTGATATTGCACATGGTGCATTGGAAAGAATGAAAATAAAGAAATAGAGGAATAGAGAAACTAAGATAAATAGCATTATTCGCTGTTGCATCTACTTCTACTATAGAAAACTTGGAACATTCCAAAAATTCAGACGGCAAACAGATTCCGTGTTCTAAAATCAACTTTCCAGTGGTTCCCGGCTCTGAAACAAGTTCAAAAAGAGGTAGACAGAATCTGATAACACCTAAACTTGTCGCAGCTTTAGACCGTTATCAGTAAAGCATAAGAGACTCCGTTTACATTCTTCATGCGGTTGTAGAAGGACTTGGTCTGAGCAGTGATTGTTTTCCAATCAATAAACTCTCTATTAAAAAGAATTTGTACTCAGATGAGAAAATATAGGGCAAAAGCAATAAAAACTGATTTTCAGAACAATGTACCTGACATAGTCACAGTCCATTGGGATGAAAATCTATTACCAGAACTGAATGTACGAGATTCAAAAGAAGAATGCTTTCCAATTATAGTTTTATTTGACGCCAAAGAACAGCTTCTCGCAGTACCAAACCTAAGAAGTTCTTCTGGTAAACATCAAGCAAAAGCCATCTCAACTGCCCTTTTTGACAGATCTTAATGACAAGATACAAATAATGTGCTGCGACACCACATCTTCGAATAAAATGGAGCTTGCGCTCTTTTAGAGCACACTTTACAACAAGAATTGTTAGGTACTGTTCGTTAGTATCCGGACTAAAAAAAAACACACTAAACAGCAGTTACCCTGCCTGCTTGTTATTACTTTATGTGTTTAAATAAAGATAAATATTACAATAATTTCATTTTGCCTTTATTCACTTCATTTATTTAATTTTTATTAATTTTATAGAAGATTGGAAGAATAGGACAAAACACAATTTTTGATAAAATTTGAAGCTCGGTCGGCACGGGTTGCAATCATGCTAGATAGATCAAATTTTATATTTGAGTATGGTTTTACATTTAGAAAAGTTATAGGGGCACCCATATCAAAATCGAAAAAAATTTTTTTGGTCATATTTGGGACACCCTACTGTACACCCACATGTTTAGTCTTTCTAGAGTGCGATAGGCACCTGAAAGTATTAATTTGAGATTATAAAAGTGTGTTATTTGTCGAAGTTTGAACTGTTGTGGCTTTGATGCCTGAAAAACACCGCGCGAGTAATAATGTTATTATTTTCGAAACGACATTTATTTTAAAATATGATGTATTCGATACATTTCTAACGGGTTGGGGGAGCGAGGGGCACACTATTGATCAGTTTTATAAAACTATTTTTTATTTCGAAGAACCAAAAGATGACCATTATGCATTTTTGTGATCAGCCTTCGAAACTATGAACGATTTTGAAAACTTTAACGGTAATGTGGATGGAAACACATCCTATCAAAACAGCCAAATTGGAAAATTTACTAACTAGAATTAAGGTTTTGTTGTCAAAATTCAAAGAAAAAATTAAACTTTAAAAGAATCAGTAAAAAACAACGGGCTATTGCCAATTTTTAATCCTACATCAGTTTATTGCAAATTGAAAAAACAGAAGATGATTATTGAACAGTTTTATAGACTTTGTGACATTGATTTTAGTTAATTTTCTTTTTGCACTTAAATTTAAGTTGGGTATTAATTTTTTTGTTGTTGGGAAATCAATAGTGCATAATGTGAATGACATTAAAAAATTGGCAAAATATCTTCAAAATCCTTAAAACCAAGTCATTTTCTATGTGGTGCCTAAAAAACACCGCGCGAGTAATTGCGTTACGGTAAACTGCGCGAGTAACTAAGGGTTAAACATATTCATTATTGGTTATTAAAATATATTTCTTATCATTGAACTGCCATAAAGTACAATTTTGTTGATTTTATTTCATTTTATTTTCGGGGTATGGCATGGGGTCGGCATGTGACATTTAGTCAACTAGTATGCGGAAAGTTAAGAAAAGCAAATTTTCGATTTAAAAAAAACGGGATCTCAAACCGAGATGACTAATTGGCAGGGTTCGAGCGCATTGTAGCGTCAGACGACGACACTTGGCAGGAAACTCCCAATTAGGGCTCTCTTAATTAAGTATTACTACCGTTTCGGAGCAGCTAAGTACTGCTATAGTTTTAAAAGAGACGAAAGAGAGTCTTTTCATCTGGACCTCTCCACAGCTGTCACGTTCTGTTAGTGTCGTTCGGTGGTTTGGCAGAATTTTAACAGTTTGTTAACACAAACTGCTTTTATTATCATTTAAACACTTATCAAGTCCTCGTTTAAGGGCACCGTTCGCAGATTCGGTTTTTTCAACAGATTTTTGCCTAATTGAATTTTTTTCGTTCTTCAAACAGTTGCGTTGTAAAAGTTGGCGTGCCATATGGATTTTTGGAACGCAGATTGTCAGCAATCGACAGCCGGTTGAAGCAAATGGCATGGCTTTCGATTGATAGATAACCATGGCGTATGTTAAATTAATTATGCAAATGGCAAATCCTCCATTGTTTATAAAAGACCACCTTTTGTGTGCGCTTTGGAAAAGTAATAAAGCCCCTACCTAGCTCATTTCCTTGTTACGTACAAAAGCTCGTTCGGGCTAACGTTTTAAGCAAATTAATTGATAAAAAATGTTGATAAAAGCCTTTCAAGGTATTGTTTGATAATTTATTTATGGCAAACATTGTTTGATTACTTTGTAAATAATTGTTTATGTACGAATGTACTTTAGTCACGTTGTGTTGAACGCAGGGCCGTTTCGTGCGTTTCTAACGCCCTCTTTTTTACAGTTCTCTTGGGCTTGTGAGCTTTTATAAGAAGTCCCTTATTGGCCCAACTGTCGAAACATGTGTTTGTTTAACGATATATTATGTAAATTAGCTCATTAAGAAAAAAAATGCATTTTTAAAATTTTTTGTGATGACTATATGGGTAAATACATAATTTAAGTTTTTTTTTAAATTTTAAGAAAGCTCTTATATGGTCCTGTTGTATTTAGACTAAATTTTTGAAACTTATTTGTCTTGTATTACTTTGTTAATTTAATAACTCAAATTCAATTAAATAACAATCCTATTCCAAGAAAGAAGAATAAAATGAAATGAAATCGATGTATTAATGAAATCATTAATTTTGGATTTTTAAATCTGTCTAACCAGAATTTCGAAAAAAAGAACCATGTGGCTTAATTGCCTTTTTGATATTGCCACCTGAATGGCGTGCGTGTCTTACACTAAGCCTCGAAACAGCCCTGTTTGAACAAATATTTGATATGAGATCAATAGAATACATACAATAGACAATTCAGACGTTAAACATATTAAAAATTAATAGTAAAACACCCCTAATTATTGTTTTGAAATATTTAGAATATTTAATTAAAGTATATAAAACACAATTTTAAATTAAATTTTAACTCCCAAGTCTAGTTAATTTTTTTTAGAAAACTACTGCCCAAAGTTTTTAGAAAAAGAGCCAAATGTTATTTTTCAATAGACAAGTAATGGAGAATTTTAAGCAGGATTCAATAATATATCATAAACAGAAAAACAATTTTTGAGATTTTTATGCCCTGTATTTGACACCCAATAGCTTTAATTTAAGTTTTATATAATTTTTCTACAACAACACTTTTCTTTATGGGCACTTCTATGAAAATCGAATAACAGTAAATAATTTTGAACTATATGACTTTTTTTTCATTAATAATGATCCTTTATAAAGTTTATCGTCCTTGCACGAACAAAGAGGGACAAGTCAGAAATAGTGCTTTTGAGATAATGACAGTAAAATAATTTTTACCCACTATTAGAACTTTATTTAATGAACGACAACTACAATCAAACTCAATTTTATATGTATATACCGGGTGTCCCATAACATAATGGCCATAGCCTAAGAGCGCATTCTTTTGACAATTTTAAGACGAAATTGCCCAATACACTTTTGTCCAAAACTCAATAGTTAAGGAGTTATGGGCACTATTGAATTCAACACTCAATCAATCTGAAATGAAACGCATATAAATTATTTATAGCATTTGTTGTCATATTTCAAAGATCGCTTTATTTACATAAATTCCGTTCCAATGTTTATTGTAATGTTGACTTATGGAGATTAATCTTACGTTAATCATTTTTTTTTATTTTGAAATATGTGATACTTCGTATTTATTTTCTGCATCATTGAGTTATTGTAAACATTATAATTAATATGGTATTTGAATTTTTCAGGTTTTCGATCTTGACTCCGATCATCTGGATCGGCTTTCGAGTTACATTGGTAAGTAATTTGTAAATATAGTAAAGATACGAATTGCTAACAGTGGAAATTCATACATCGCTTATTTGATATCATTTACAAAATGTAAAAATCCGAGTCGAAACTTAACGCCTCAATTTTACACAACTGAGGTTCCACAGGTGCTATTGAAGACTTCCTAAGTTAGAACATAATATAATTTAAGACCTCAATAGCGCCTTAACTAGGCGGTTTTCAACAATTCAGACGTTATTGAGGACCTAATTTGAACGGAAAGCATCTCATTAGCACCTAAAAGGGCTCAATTACTTTTGTGAATCTGAGGTCTTTGAGATGCTATTGAGGACCAAATATGAATAGCTAGCGCCTTAGTAGCAACTCAAAAGCTGCAATTTAACAATAATAATCATCATCATCATCATAATCAGTATTTTTTCAATAAGAAATATATTTTTTATTATACCGGGTGTCCCGTAACGTGATTGCCATAGCTTAAGAGCGTATTACTTTTTTCACAATTATTCATATATTTTGAAAATAATTAAATTTAGACATTAAAAGACTGGATTTGTACTAGAAACACCAAATCTCTGATAGTTATTTTAGAAAAATAAGGACTACAACTTTTTCCGTATGGAAAAGCCAAATTTTGAGCTTCGTTCCTCGTGGAAAGGAATTAATTTTTGATTACTGCAAACATTAATGAATGATGCGTTCGGGTCATCTGCCGATTTGGTGAGACCCCTTTTCGAGTGCATATGTCGCGGGAAGCGTCGTCCAAGTTGTAGTTTAGCTAATAGGTGTAGGTTTAACTCTAACTGAGGGCTGGTGGTAGCATTTCCACCCCATTCCCAGGAGCTAACACCCTTGCCAGGTGATTTCCCATAAGACCGTACACATGTTTGCACATATGCCGTTATGCTACATATGCAAGTAAACCATTGTACGTTCTAATTGTTCGTTTAATTTATTTATGATATGAATTTTTGTCTGCAGCTTGCTGTTTTGCGCTTCATTGTCGACAAATATTTCAAACGGTCCCCGACACGAATCTCTCACTCTCCTCCTTCGTCCAAGAGTAAAAAAACAAAAAGGAAACCTAAACTCTACATAATTATAATTAAATTAGAACACCCAGACGAAGCCACCCAAAACGCTCCCATTTTCCGAGCTTAAGTTTTTGGAAAAATAATTTATAATTGAAGGGTAGAAGCGATAACGTAAAAATTTACTTGTAGAGCCTTCCATTATAAAATTTAGTAACCGAATCTAATAAAACAAGTCCGAGTTGGAGGAGAAGGTATAATTAAAGAGCATCCGATACTTAAAATAATCACATCTCCATCATCGTGTGTGGTTTTAACAATTACCCCCATAATAACAGCTTCGCCGGTTCCTAATTTGCCCCATAAAATAAAGCCATCTCGAAAAAGCGCGCCTAAGAATAAGTTGCCAACATTTTAACTGAATTTATTGCACGAATTTGCACGAAACCGAAATTATGATGCATGACTCGACGATTTTCTAATTTATTTTATTATCAACGGTGAATTATTCTCTTTGATATGTTTATTTCTCCTGAACAACACCTTGGACGTTATTAATAAGCGCAATTAAACAACTGGTCCAAGGTATCCTGCTTTTAGTTGCTTTATGTTTATTTAACCCTCGCGCATCCGTGCTTTTACGTCTAATTTTTATTTTTAATTTGACTTAAAAAAAATTGAATTTTAATGAAATGTAAGAATTATCTATTGTGCCACTTCTAAAGTTCAGAAATTTTAAGCTTTCGAATGAAATCAAATTTTAAGAAAAAAGCTTATTTTACCAGTAGATGGACAAAACCTCCGGTAGATGGGCGGCCATCCCCAATGGATGGACGTTTTTCAAAAATAATATTTTTGTCTTGCTATTTATATAAAGAATGATTAGATTTTTAAATTTAATAACTAATAGATTAAACTTAATAAAAATAACCAATAAATAAATAATAGATGGGATAATCATTTTCAAAATATATGAAAAAGTAATTTTATTTTCTTGAAAAATGCCATGCTCTTATACACTACATAATAATTTTTGTATGTTAATATAATAACTTTAATATATAAAATCAAAAAAATACAACGCTATTATTTTTTTAAAATTTTTTTCTCTTTATCATTAACATCTTGTAACGCATTCTTTAAATCATCAGATGAATAAGAATAAACTTTGTAACCTTTCTTGTTCTAAGCCATCTTTCAAAAAAATATAATTATAAATTTGTAAATACTAATAAACATTTTCATACAAATATAAAAAATATATAACAAAAATGTAAAAGATAAATTCGATGTCTATTTATTGGATTGAAATTAAAAATTTCTCACCAATAAATGGGTAATTCTTTTATATTGTTTTGATTTTATTATTAGGTATATAGCTCAATTTATTGCATTGTTATTCAAATATAAACAAAATCATACCTTATTATTTCATTGAATTGTATTAAAAATGACAAATAAAGTATACACGGAGTGGTGTTGTCCATGAAGCAAAACATTGTGATGTCGAATAAATTTTTTTTTATGATAATAATAAATATATAAGCAAAAAAACTGTTTTTATATAATCATTAGGGTGGGGCAAAAAACCGATTATTTTTTTTTTGAGTCTGGAGTGAAAAAATGTTAGTTTTTGATATTTTAAGAGTTACCTTCAAAGGACAGCTCAAAAAAAATTTTAAGAGGTCGCTCAAAATATTTTAAAATTTCAAAAACCGTCAAAAATCAAATTTTTTTATTTTTTAATTTTTTTTCTCGTTACAGTATAATTTTATAGTCAAACAAAAAATAAGTTTCTGAAAGTTTCAATTTAAAAGAGTTTTGAAAGGTCGCTCAGAATTTTTTTTTATTTATTAGTACATCACTTTGGACTTTTTCGAGTGACATTTTAATATTCAAATTAAAATTTAATACGCACTTTAACAAAACAATAAATGATATTAGTCTAAATAAAGTTAAAACCTTCAAAATTTAAGATTTGTTATTAGAATTAACAACAAAGTTTATTTAAATATTGTTAAAATGTTTAATAAAATTATGTTTTTTTGTCATTTGTTTCATTTTTAGTTCATCTCGTTGTGAATTTTTGTTGATTATTTTACTAAATAATAGAAAAAAAATGTATGAAATTTTAATTTGAATTTTAAAATGTCGCTCGAAAAAATCCAAAGTGATGCACTAATAAATAAATAAAAATTCTGAGCGACCTTTTAAAACTCAAATTTTAAATTGAAACTTTCAGAAACTTTTTTTTGTTTGTCTATAAAATTATACTGTAACGAGAAAAAAAATTTTTTTAAAAATTCGATTTTTGACGGATTTTGAAATTTTAAAAAATGTTGAGCGATCACTTAAAATTTTTTTGAGCTGTTCTTTGGAGATAGCTCTTAAAATATCAAAAACTAACATTTTTTCACTCGAGACTCAAAAAAAATAGTCGGTTTTTTTGCTCCACCCTAATAATTATGAATATGTATTGTATTAGTAAAACAGAAAATTTATACTTAAATTTAATGTAAATAGTTATTAAAAGAATTTTTGTTCATCTATTGGGGGCGTCCATCTATTAGTCGGGTTACCCTAATTAATTAAACCATTTAAACGAAAAAATAATAAAAATAATAAGAATGTGTATTACCATAACTTTAATGAAGAAATGAAAAGTTACTTTTATTCTTTTGGTAAATGGCTCCATGGACTCGATATAACAATTATGTCATTCATTTTTTTTAACTGACCGACGTTTATTTTTGAATTGTAATTTCTGGAAGGAAGAAAACGGACAAAGCTTCCGCCCCAAACCAACCCTGCTGCCACTCCAATAATTGTCAAACATAAGCAGTTTACGACCTTATTTTGGACACAAATTGAACACATGTCAAATTTTGAAGATTTCCCAATTTTTATCTTGGAACCGCATCGTTTTTTTCATACTTTTCAAATTTTAAGTGTAAATATAAAAATATTACTAGTGACAGCTGGCCTGATTTATTTCGAGTGCCATTGTAAAAATGGTTTACAACGACTTACACCCTTGTAAAATTTCTTTCTGGATTGTAAATATTTGTGATTCTTGTTCGGTCATTTTAAAAGAAGGTCTCAAGAGTTAACAGATGTTTTTCGTAGCTTCCAAGTTCCGGTCCTATTGTCTGTTAGAAATTTTCGACAAAAATCGAGTCTTAATAACCAGAGGGAAAAAAAAATTAAGACACGAAAATGCGTACAAAAGATCGAGAATGTTGGATATAATGCACTTGCCAGGAATTGCTATAAATATTGCCGCTGATTTTATGAGGTGCAACTGCAACAACACCTGTTTGTTGCATTTGCCGCCAGATCTTGCAATCGATGGACCACAGGTGATTAAATCTAAACTTTTACGGCGTACGAAAAACCGTTTTTCTTTTACGTGTAACTCAAACTGTTTATTTTTAAATCTTTTAAAACGCGGAGCACCAAAAACCTTTTACTTGTGTCTTCATTGAAATCGTTACATTTTTTGGGGTGGGTGGGGGGGTATCGAAGAATGTGGAAATATCTAGTGTTAAATAAATATTTGGATTTTTCTTTAGTACTGAGTAAATTGCGGTTTTAATTTGATTACTGCGGTCTTTGTGGCTTGGACTTTTCTCTTCGGACGGCGCCAGCTTTAAAACGTTCCTGGCTTTTGGTTTAAATTGATTTAATTTTAGAAATGCTATAAATAATGGTTTTTGATGGTGTTAAATAAGAAAAAAAACAAGACAAATTGTGAAAAGTACTTTAGACAAAAAATAAGCCAAAGTTCGGAAAAAGTTATAGCGTGTATTATTTATTTTTTTGAAGTGAAGCTTCTGTGTTAAGGGGGTTACAATTTTCAAGCGTTACGAAAATTCCGATTGCATGATGGTAATGGTTGGATGCGTGGTGGAGGAACCCGTCATAAATTCAATAAATAATAGTTAAAATTTAGTTTCTATTTACAAGAAAAAGATTGGTAGACTCGATACGTGCACATTGGAGAAAAAAAGAGTACTTTTTCTAGTCTCTAACTGGCGTTTGTTGATTTTCCTCAATTGCCAATGTGTCGTTTTTCGCTCGTTTGACACACTTGCTTTTCCTCATTATTTCTACAAATTAAAATACCAAAATTATAAAATTTGAAATTAAAATCTTAAATTTCTTCTGTTTTGATTGCCTTAATTTAAAAGTGCCTTCTGTTCTAAATTTGTGTACTTCACGCTTTTCCACCTGTCTAATACCACTCTAAAAATTTGTTAAAAGTCCAAAAAATTGATTTTCCAATTAAATTTAAAAGAATTGCACAAAAATGCAAATAATCTCAAAGTGTTGGTTTCTTTTAATTATTATTTAAGTGCATAGATACAAATTATAAGTACCAGCAGTTTATTTAATCTTAAAAAAGGAAAGTTATGACTGCACTAATTAAAAATAAAAACACAGAGTGGGTGATAGTTTGAAATTTCATCCGCGATTATGTACCTACAAATAATCACATCAGTAACTCCAAGCGTCTCACGATTTCTCTGTAATAAAAAGCCACAATAATTTTCGCCCAAAGAAAAATATATAAAATTCTACAAACGCCAAGGTTATTAACACCAGCAACAAAAATGATAATATTTTGTATGTAAGCATTGTCTAACACAGTGGTTTCCAAACTTTATGTTACTGCGCCTCGTTTAGTAAAAATCTAATCTTCTTGTACACCTATTTCCCGATTTACACGGTATATAGGTGCCGGAGAAACCCGCGTAAATCGAAAACAAAGCGAAATATGCATAAATTGATCAGTTACTTTTAGAAAGTACCTAATATCTAAATTTTTCTACATAAAATAGTTGTAAACTTTTTTAATCTATCCGTTCATCAAAAATGCAGACGTATCTATGATATAATGTATATACCGGGTGTCTCATTTAAAGTGCCACGAGCGTCTGACTCTAAAACTAAGAATTTCAAAAAAAGTACAAGTAGGTATGAAGTTTTTTTTTAAATTTTTTGCGAACCTATCGATGAGCATAAATATATATTTTGTATTAGTTCCGGTTTCACGGGAAATGGTGTTATTTTTTTATCTTAAATAGAAAAGTATTGATTATTTTTTCAAAATTGGATCCAGTATGTCAACAGCTTCTTAAAAACGTATCATAAATAACCATTTGGTTCATAAATAATTTAAAAATGTTAAGTTTATGAGTATTTTAGACCAATTACTTTTTGTATGTAAAAAAATAGAAAGAATTCCTTTTCTTCAGTATAATATCATTGTCATTCAAGGAATTGTTCTAAACAATAAGTAAAAACACACAACATGTATAGCAAAAATGTATATTTTAGATAGTTTTCATTCTTGAAAATTTTTATGAATTTTCGTTTTTGTAAACCGTGTAAAAGCGAAATCGCTTTAAACAGGGATGTACGTCGAGTACTGGGGTAGTCGATTTCGTTTTTATTGATGGAATTATGAACAAGTTTCTTTAATTAAATATTTTTGCATAAAATTTGGCAAGTAGTGCAGAAAAATTAGGAACTTTAGAAAACTATATATTTCAAGAGGACAGCGGATGTCGAAGAATGGATGCTGTACCATGTACGACGTAGATCGAAAACTTCTCCACAATCACCTGACACCAACCCCATTCGATATTCATAGGCAGAACTAGTGATGAGCAAAATTGGTCTTGTTCTTGCAGTCTTGGTCTTGGTCTTGCATTTTTGCAAGACAAAGACCAAGACTGTCTTTATGCTAGCAAGACCAAGACCAAGACCAAACGAACAAGAACAAGAGCAAAACCAAGACCGAGTATGCAAGAACAAGACCAAATACACAAGACTAAACCAAAAATTATTACTTCCGGTAGATTTATGATTTAAACTATTCGAAGTAACTTTAATATATTCTTTTCTTGGAACAAAACATTTTTTGTAGTAGAAATTTTCAATTTGCTTTACTAGACTTTAACACTAAATATAAAGAAACTTTACCACTGTTTGACAACAGGAATTTACAAGAATGTCCTCGGAGTAAGAGTTCTTTGTTTCTATGTCTGGATAACACATGGTTGAAATATTAAGACAAACTAATTTTTTTCAATATTTTCACTCCTTTCAAGTACCTTGTACAATTTTTTTCGCTAAAAGGTGAATTTATGCGTTGGAAGAAGGGTAATTCCCAAGTTTTCATAACTCTCACAACTATGGACACTATTTCCTTTAAAAGTCCTGAAAAACTCGCATGTTTGACTGAAATTTTCAGTATTTAAGAAAATTGTTATATCGATAAAATATTTTCGGATTTGTTTATAAATAATATTAATTCCAAAATCTTTGCATATTATATACTTTCTTATTGACTTTTACCTATAAATTGAAGTATATTTCGGTAATTGTAAGTGTTGTGTCTTTTCTATTTAAACAAAAACAATTTCTTAATGAGTGAAGAAGTAGAAATGATTAAACTCTATAGATAAGATCACTTTTTGACATTATTCGATTGTAGTAAAATAAAGTTTTATGAATTAGATATAAATTGTACATCATTTTTAACTTATATCAATAAAAGGCCTGAAAATTTCGCCAAAAAGTTGCATATAAATGGTTGAGACCAAGACTGAATACGCAAGACCAAGACCAAGAACAAGACTAGAAACATTTGTGCAAGACCAAGACCAAGACCGAATAAGCAAAAACAAGACCAAGACCAAGACTACTACAGTCTTGGTCTTGTTCTTGTTTTGCTCATCACTAGGCTGAACTGGTAAAACATCCTTCAAAATTAAGATATTGATGTGTCCCAAATATTTTGTTTACGACTGTATGTCGTTTTATTTGGGTACATTATTTTAACTATGCTCTTTTTAAATCAAAAATTAATGTAAGCGAATACATATAATAAATGCGAAGATGGGCACATTCCAGCGAAAAGTGGCACATTTCCGAGCGAGGGAAGCAAATGAAGCGCGACGCGAAGCGGCGCGCTTCATTTTCCCGAGATCGGAATGTGCCACTTTGAGCTGGAATGTGCGCACTCGGTTTTAAGCCTGATTCACAATAATTAATTAACTTTCTTAGACGACTAACTGAAACTATGCGCGCGCAACTTCCGCTGTTTTCTAAAATTATACTCTAAACGCCAAAAGAAGTATAACTTCACTAAAATGATTGTAAAATCCTTTATTTTCATTGTAAACCGTGTAAACGGAGGGACAAATGTATTTCATAAAATAATATAACACATTGTTTTTAAACTTTTTGCGCCCCCTTTTGCGCTGATCCGCAACTCGCCAGTTAGGGTCGCGCCCCAGTTTGAAAATCACTGGTCTAACAGAAAGGCGTGTATGTGCAAGTGCTCACAGTCGCATTAACATATTTCTTGTTTAAAACTTTACTTAAAAGGCGTCCTGTCTAATCGTTAAGAGAAGCTAAATGTAGGATGCGTCATCGAAAAAGTTAAAAACAATAATGGTCAGTGCCGGTTTGTTGTATTCTACGGTTAGTGGACTTGTACGTAGCTTTATCCAGCGTGCACGTGTGCGCCCGAAGGAATTTGCGGCGGCGCCAGCGAGTCTGAGTAACACCTGCACGGCTGCTGCACGATGGACCAAACTAATGGCATCCCGAAAAGGTAGACAGGATTTCGTTTTGTTCTTTGCAAAATGCACAACGAATCCTCACATTTTTTTACGACCGCGAAATTCCGCTTCGCCCTTATCTTATCGCGTCTATTTTTTTTTGAACCAGGTGTTTTTTCAATACGTAAATAAATAACCGATTAATGGTCGAGAATTTTTAGATACGCGTTTTCGTTCCCACGCTTTTTACCGCGTAAATTCCGATAGTAATGCTAAAGTGGTTTTGGATGATTACGCTGACAGATTAAAAACCGCGAAAGACATCTAAAGGTGGACACGATTTACTTTTTTTCTGTAAACAAAATTTAAATAAATTAATAAACATGAATTTTATCGTACACCTAAATGGCCCGGTCACTTTAGATTTTAGTTCGGAAAAAGTTATTGCGGTTATTATTTTTTTTAAGGACGTAAAGAGTGGTGTTAAAAAATGGACGTGGGTCAACTGCGCTCCGCGATCAGAAAACTTTTCAGGTAGACATAGTGTATGGGTCAATTGCGCCCGAGCACCTTTTAGGGTATAGGACAAGTGCGCGCAAGGTTAAATAATTATCATAACCATAAATAACACCTTTATCCCGATGAGAGAAGAGGTTCCAACTAAAGCGAACTTGTTTTCGTAGTGCCGAACACTTTCCAGCTTAACACAAAATCTTTGAAAAAAAAATCAAATAAAATTATTTTATTTTTTTGCATGTTAGTAACAATTTAACTTTTTATAAAATTAAATCTAGTGATGGTACCACCGCGCGCAATCGTCCTATTGTTTTTGAGGCAAGAGATCATAAACGGCGGGTAAACCGATCGCGGCGCGCAATTGACCGACGCCCGTTAAAATGTCGAAGAAGCTTTTTACTGACGAAAAGAGCCAATTAAAATCAAAGTACAATTTAAAAAAAAATAAACCGAGTATAGTCCGGTCAAATTAGTCATAAAAATAGTGGTTAAATAACAAAAATTCCGACAGAGCTAAATTTCGGTTGAGATCTTGGGTACACCATTAGAAATAAAGTGTCAAAAGTCCCCATCGATCCCATGTGTGCTAAAAAAGTTATTCAGGGTCAAAGGTCAAAATTTGAGGTTTTATGAAATTTTTCGAAAACGATAAGTTTTATCAAAAAAGTACTTCAGACAAAAATTATAGATCTTAAAATGGTTTACAAAAATGGTTCTTATACTTTTTTTTCTCAGAATCACCATTCGTGAGATATCATGATTCTACACTAAAAAAAATAATCTAAATCCGTGTACACAAAAAGAAAAGAATTTTGCAATTTTTCTTGCGCGCTATTGCTTAAGATTGCGTGATAACGCTGGCTCCTAAAAATTGTTGACTAAAACATATGAAAACTAGAATCTTGGAGCTTTAAAAAGCCTTTTTTAAATTTTAGATACGACCATTTTTCACTGAAATACAGCCTGTCAAAAATCACCAAAAAATTTAGGAAATTTTCTTGACCCTTTAATTTTTTCCTTTAGTGTAGATTCGCGATATCTCACTAATGGTGATTCTTAGAAAAAAAAGTATAAGGGTCATATTTGTAGATAATTTTGAAATCTATAATTTTTGTCTGAACTACTTTTTTGATAAAACTTGCCGTTTTCAATAAAAATCCAATAAACCTCAAATTTGGACATTTGCCCCGAATAACTTTTTAGCACACATGGGATCGATGGGGACTTTTGACACTTTTTGTTATTTGAAATGTCTATTTTGACCGGAGTAAGTAAACAAAATTGAAATAATTCATTCTAAGTTATGAAAAGCAATTAAGATATAACGAAACTTGCTTCGTAAAAGTGGAACGTAAAAAAGGTAGGTGTTAGGGGTTATTCGTTGATATAACACTGCGGTATATATCAAAACAACTAAACCACCGTAACCCACCCTTCACTTGACTTTATCCACGCCCTTTTAACCCTCTTATAATATTATATCTGATGTAGACTCGATTGGTGTGTTTATCTTTCGACTTAGAGCGAAAAACAAATTACAAAGAACGAGCTTTTAATACCATTTTCTCGATTGCAGCTCGAAAAGCCGACTAAAAAATTTTTTAATTGAGAAAAGGCAAAAATTGGGAAGACAAATAATAAGTGGCGTGTTAAAGCAAGAACCTGGCACTATAATTTGGAGCATATTATTGAAAATATTATAGCACTTAGCCTATATTCGATTCTTAACACCTGCTAACATTTAATAGCTGTGATTTCAATATACGGTCGACCTCTGCAGGTGTTTTTAACAGGTGGTAGTGTGTATGTATTTGTATCTACGTTTTATATAAAATATGCAGATCTCAATCTGATGACCTCCAAGTCGAGACGTGCATACAAAATCAGAGGTTTATTTATAAAAATTTAGATTGACTTTTTCATGTCGCGCTCGGTTCTCTTGTTTTATTTTTGATCACCTTTTGTGCCGAAAGATTCAGAAAATCGGAATAAAGGTTTTGTTGTTTCAATGAATGGGTGCAATGCGGACAAATCGGATGGATACGAGGCGTCTACACTAGACATCCTTTGAAACTGCACGCCCGACCGAATAGACGAATTATATGTTATGAGTTTTAAGAAATTTGCCAAAGGGCGAATGTGTACGATTAGTTTGGCTTTTTACAAAGGAGCTGTTAAATTTTTATGATTTTAAAGTGTAGATAATAACGATATATAGAAATAAAGTGACTGAATTCGAGGAGAGCCTGAAACTGCACCGTTTTTCTATCAGAAACAGTGTATTTTCAAAAAATTATAAATATTTTGTAGACATTAATCAAAGAATCTGTTCAAGAAAACCTTTAAATATTTTATTGAAGTGAAATTAAAAAAAATTGTAAATGGTTGTATTTCAAACGCATTGACATCCAATTAATATTTTTTTGTTATAGCTACCAACTTTTATTTACTATTTTACTATGACCTAATTAACTCTATCAACAATTGTTAGTTAAAACTTACATCACATGGAAAATAGTGATAACGAAATGAAAATCTTTTAATAGGTACAGTAATTGCCCATGCCTTACGGTCAAAAAGCATTCAAAAAGAACTATTAAGTAAGAAACTCCTTAAAAAATTCTTAAATTGTTGTTCTATGTGACTAATAGGTCCACTCGTTTTGACTAAATCCGACATTACTGTAAGTTTTTTTTTGTAAGTGTTGCTAATTATCAAGTTTTGTTATGAATTAATAACAGCGTCATCTAGTTAATTCTAACCGAAATAGAACGACAGCAAGTAGTCTAAAATAATGCTTTTTCTTAAAGTGGGCAATCGCCTTTTGTTTTACCCTACCAAAAACTAGCGTAATTTGAATTTGGCCGATGAAACTACAATTTCGTCGAATAACTACAATAAAAAATCGGTACAAATTGAAATTTGGAAAACTAAAATAATAAAGAGTATTCTTAAAACCCCGTAGATTACATTTAGAAAAACATCATTTAACTGTTTTAACAGTGTAATTTAATTGATACACATTTTATTCATAAAGTTCCCAGAGGTAAAAACGTGGATTAAGATGAACTACGGTTAAATATTCGATCGCTTTCAGAAAACTAATTTATTGTGTTAGTTACATTACGCTAATCGCAGAGAGGCTCCAATTAAATAGGGTATTAATGTTTCATTGTCTGTGACTAAAATCGGGTATGCAGTCACAAAGGTTTCCTTGTGTATGTGCCCATACCAGCGAAAGGTGCCACATTTCCGAAATAATAATGTCCACGATAATTTTTTTACCAAATAAAATTTAATTAAAAATTAAGGCCTTACATACGTGCAGAATTTTTTACAGATTGTTGTTCTCTATAGTTTTAGGCTTAGTTCTGTGAAAGTTGAATGAAAAAATTCCTCATAGCTCCAAAGTTATAGTAGAAAATGTGATCGATCCACCAGTTTGTTGCGCGCAGGTAGCCGTCTTTAAACGCGTTTTTCTCGAAACTACTTGATGCGATTTTTTAAAAAATATTCTAAATCGTTTTTTCTATAGTCTGTCGAGCCGGATTTAAGATATTTTGATTTAAAAATTTTATAAAAATAATTAAAGTGTAAAATTTATGACGTAAAAAACATACTTTTTTTTTAAACTGCCATAAAGTGCAAAATTTTTCAAAATTCAAAATTCCGGCTCGACAGACTATAACTACTACTTTATTTTACAAGAATTTTTTTTAAATTTTGCATATCGATCAACATTTACTGGAAATATTATGGATACCATAGAGCAACTTTTTTTCTCAGTGTTGTAGATCACGTGATTTTTGATACAGTAATTTTTGTAAAAATAAATTTCAATATATTTTTTTTATAAATTTTAAATACCAATAAACAATGTGTACTATTTACTTTTAAGAATTTCTATTGTTTTCCTTACTAAAAAATTTTTTTTCTTTCAGCGCATTTTTGGCGCTGCTAGACGTATGTAAGGCCTTAAGGAACGTATTTATATCAACAGAAGTTATGCTTCTTTGCCGTAACTAAATTAAATATAACAACGTGTAAAAATTAATATAAATACATTCATTAATACGAGGATGTGCGCATTCGAGCGAAAAGTGGCACATTTCGAGCGAGGGAGGCAAATAAAGCGCGACGCGGAGCGGCGCGCTTCATTTCCGAGATCGGAATGTGCCACTTTGAGCTCGAATGCGCACACCCGGTTTTAAGCTCGATTCACAATAAATAACTTACAGTTTACAAATATTTAATCAAAAAATATAGTACCGTACTTCCATCAAAAAGGCCATGTCTGCTTGAAAGCATTTAAACTCAAAAATACATAAAAGTTAATGTCAATTTTTAATTTATTGGACTAAATTCAATAAAAAGAGAAAACGAATAAATCCGATGAATACGAGGATGTGCGCATTCGAGCGAAAAGTGGCACATTTCCGAGCGAGGGAAGCAAATGAAGCGCGACGCGGAGCGGCGCGCTTCATTTTCCCGAGATCGGAATGTGCCACTTTGAGCTCGAATGCGCACACTCGGTTTTAAGCTCGATTCACAATAAATAATTTACAGTTTACAAATATTTAATCAAAAAATATAGTACCGTACTTCCATCAAAAACGCCAAGTCTGCTTGAATGCATTTAAACTCAAAAATACATAAAAGTTAATGTCAATTTTTAATTTATTGGACTAAATTCAATAAAAAGAGAAAACGAATAAATCCGATGAATACGAGGATGTGCGCATTCGAGCGAAAAGTGGCACATTTCCGAGCGAGGGAAGCAAATGAAGCGCGACGCGGAGCGGCGCGCTTCATTTTCCCGAGATCGGAATGTGCCACTTTGAGCTCGAATGCGCACACTCGGTTTTAAGCTCGATTCACAATAACTAAGTGACTTTCTTAGACGGTTTACTTCATACTGTCCAATTTTCATTAACTATGCGCGCGCAACTTACCCTCGACGCGCCCAAAGAAGTACAACTTCAAAAAAATTGTAAAAAACAAAGATAATTCAATGAATTCTTTTTGATTTACTAAAACGCAAACTATCTCGCTTATTTCGTAACCGAATCTCGTCTATTCATCAAAAAAATATAAAAACAACAGTTTCTTTAAGTGAAGAACTAACGGCACTCGTATTCTGGTAATACAATTAAACAGGTGTGCGATATGGTTCTACTTTTTTTTTAAACAACGGTTTTCGTGCGAATTAATTTTTCTAACTTCATTCAGAAAATTCGCAGCCGACCTAAATAATTAATTCTTAATGAAATTCTAGCGGAGGAAAAAAATTGCGAATATTTGTGGACCTCCCAAGTGGAAGTTGGCTTTTTATCATTGATAAACGGCTCGCCTATGATTATGCCATTAAGGCGATTTCGCCTCGAAATATGGGGTTGCAAAAATTAAAGGTTGTTTCGAAATGGCGAAATTGGGAAAAGGAAATTTAAGGTTCCAAAGGCGCAATTAAAAACAGTTAGTCGAAATCTCTCGAGATTCGAGTCGGAATTCGTTTTGTAACGACGAAGTCGCGGAATGTCGAACAAAAATTTCAGGTGTCCCGGAGTTTTATTGTGAAAATGCAGGTGTGCAACTTGGTAAACTGTGTCGGTCTGTCAGAATGCACGTGTGCAGAGACCATTTCTCGAAAACTGGATCCCATGAGGTTCTTTTTGACGTTCTGTTGTGATACTTCACATAACTTCACGACTCCGTACCTTCTCTCTTGAATAAATATAAATATCAGCAGATGTTATGCCTCCAGTTAAGTCTTAAGCTTGACTAAACTTTAATTATCTCTTTCGATCTTCAGATAACATTGCGGGCACAATAAATTTTTAATAAGATCTTAAACAAACAACTGCTCTCGTACTTTGCCTTCCGAAAGAGTGGCGTATCTGATCGGCCGCGGATGCACGCCAAAGAAAAAATCATCTTCCAGCCAACGGTGCACCGGGCGAACCGTTTTTTTCTCCTTAATTAAATTTCGTAATTCCAATAATATCGACTCGAAGATAAAATTGCGCGGATTTAAATTAACATCTCAATTAGCTTTCGTAAAAGTGCAATCCCAATCTGAAAATTTACATTGTTAATTAGTTGTTTTGTAATTTAAATTGCGTCTAAAAAAAAAGCGAAACAGATATGCGATTGGTTGCAACAATTTACATTTTAATAGCCGGTGGCAGTTACGATTTCTCTTTCGCACGCCTACTCTTGTAAATGTTATTCTGGTGACTTAATTTTTAAATCGTTTTAATTAACTGCAAATTACTTTAAACTATGTTTTGATGCAATAACCTACGTCTATTTTGTTTACCGTCCGTAAACGCTGAATAAACGCGATGGGGGCATTAGTGGACCGGCTATCCACGTTTATTTTCTCATGTTTCGGCAAATATTGGATTTCCATTCTGGAAAACTCTCCGGTTATTGTTTGCACGAGGATTTGGAGACTTCGTAAAATCTTGAGGGACAGTGTAAAAGTTAGTTTGGGTCGGGCCTTGAGACAAGGTATTAATGCGAAGGTTTGTAAGTGTGCATGTAAAATTAGGTAAAACGTATGATGTAGAAAAGTTTTATGAAGTCTGTTCAGCTAATCTATTTAAATAAGAATTCAAATACTATGGTTAAATTTCATAGACTAACACAATCGTGCAATTGTCCATTGTGGTGAATTTGAATTGTTTTCAAATGGTCTCTTCTCTGTTTTTATTCTCCCGATACAATAGCGCTATATTTTATGGTTTTTAAAGATTGAAATATGCCGCAGAATATTTTAAATTTGTTATTAAACATTTTGAATAATATTACCAAATTATTGAATTATTATTTGAAAGCATCTTCTGTTATTTTATTTCAGAAAAAATTCAAATACTTAACAATATTTAAAATTCATTATTTGTAGTTTGTTAACCCAAATCGTTTTATAAGGGCCTCTTCTGAATTTTTATGTTCCTAATACAGTAGCACCAAAGGTTATTATTTTTAAAGTTTTTAAATTTCAAAATATTTCAAATTTCTCACTCAACATGTTTAATACAATAGCTCTTCGTACTTAAATTATTTAATTTCCATTTGTAAATCTCTTCAGATATGCTATTTTGGCAATAATTCAAATAATAGTACTCCAATTGGGTAAAGGAATTGTACACGTTGCTTTGTTGTGTGTGGTTTTGAACAGCTTTAAGCGTGCCTTTTCGAATTTTAGGCTTCTGATACAATAACTTTGTTTTATGATTTTTAAATTGTCCGTAAAATATTTTAAATTTCTCACTAAATAATCTGTAATAGAATTTTACTAAAGGAATTCCTTTCGTCATTTGATGATGAATAACTTCATCATTTTGCTTTGTTTCATGGGAAAAATACAAGATTTTAATTTATGGGGTTGGCAAGAAAGTAATTTCTTTTAGTTTGAAATAAAACTCAATTTTTTTAGGATGGGTTTTAATCGACTATAAATTTACCATTTTGTTCAATGACCTTTTGAAATCTCTCTGGCAACGTCATGATGCCACATTTGTAAAACTTCTGATCCTTATCAGCAAAAAACTCCACCAACTGCGATTTTATCTTTTAAAGGGATTGTGCAAAGTCAGGACTATATGGTGGATGCGACATTAGTTCCCAATAAAGATCCAATAATTTTTGACGAATTATTAAAAATGTGCGAGGCCAAACGTTGTCATGGTGGAGCATGATGCCTTTACGATTAGTCAATTCTGGCCGTTTATCTTGGATTGCTTCCTCAAATTTCATTAGTTGTTGACAGTAAACATGTGAATTTCATGTGAATAATTTTAATCGGTCCCTCTCACTTGCACCGCCAAGATTATCGTATCTTTTCGCTCTGTTCCACTCATTGATATGGTAAAAACGTTTTTCCAACATAGAATCGATATTTACTACACTAAATTTAGATTTATGATTTGAAAAAGCGAAAAATAAGCAGAAAAATTCGATAAATACCAGATGTGCGCATTCGAGCGAGAAGTGGTACATTTCCGAGCGAGGGAGGCAAATGAAGCGCGACGCGGAGCGGCGCGCTTCATTTTCCCGAGATCGGAATGTGCCACTTTGAGCTCGAATGTGCACACTCGGTTTTAAGCAGGATTCACAATAATTCATTTACTTTCTTAGACGTCTCTGTAATTGATATGCGATTCCTAGATAACTGTGATTTTTATAACTAAAATTTTTTTGAAATTAAAAATGTATAAAACGCGTGTTTTGGGTGTTTTCTGTCTCCAATTATACACAAAACTAAGCCGGTGTTGTAGTTCTACTACAACTACAACAAAACGAAAACTATGACAAAATTCGAAAATTTTAATGCCACGGTACTGACATATAATAGTCCAAGCGGCGACCGTTAAAAGGGTGGTGAACCAGAATAAGTACAAAATGGACTTTATTACTTTTTAGATATTCGACAAAAAATAAACCAACTGTCCGGCGATCTGTAACTTGTCCAACTGTTTTTTTTTATAATTTTTTTTTCGTCATTTTTTGTAAAAATGATGTATAAGACATAAGTACAATGTTTTACTATTCGAAGAAGTTTCGATCAGTAGAATATAAAAATTTAAGTCTGGCACCCTTAATCTTGACACAACTGTTTGCCAGACTACACTCAAAATATTTATTGCAATGATAAATTTTCTATATAAGGTATAAGAAAAAATTAAACGACAAAACTTCTGTTTTTTATCCCTCTTTTGAATAGAATTGGTCTGGTACATTAATACTTGACCAATATTTTTCTAGACCACGATTTACAAAGTCCTTTGTTGCTACTTGTTGAGCACCAGTTTTTTTTTGTTTTTTTACAAAATTTACATTAAATTGTTATTCCGTCAAAAATTTTTAACAAAACTATAACAAATAAATACAAAAATAAGTTAAAACATTGAGGAAAAAATAAATTAAAAAGTTATTTCTTTTTTTGCCATGGTACCGACATCCACGGTACTGACATTTGAATTTATAATTGGCCTAACTTTATAATGCGGATAAATGAAATCATTTCTGAAATAATTTCGATTGTTTACGTAAAAGTAAATAAAAATTTACTATAATGAATTCAAACCTCGTATTGATAACCGTAAATTTCAATACCACGGTACTGACATGTAATTTTATGACTTACCTTTTTCAAAATAAAACGAATTACTTTAATTATATTCTTAAAACTTCAAAATAAATACACAGCTGTAAACGTTGCACAAATAGTCCCTTCTAAAAATGCTGCCAGAAAGAGTGGATGAAACTAAATTAAGATGGCGATTAGGCGGCAAATATTTCAAACTTAAAAATTGAATAAAATTCCCGGACATAAATCAAAGACGATTATTTTTTTTACCAAACATTATTTTTGTATAATTGCAATATAATTTAATGGAGTATATATTAGACTTAAGTTATGAGAAGTAACTTTTAAATTACAAAACGAATATCAATGGAAATTTTTACATTTAGTTTGAAAAATGAGAATCGGACATGCCATGGTACTGACGTTTCCAGTATATTTTCGTAAGTTATGAATAATCTAATTGTAAGACCACTTATGTTCCAATATCTAATGTAGGTTGAAGAAAATGATCAGATTTATGATATTAATGACTTCTTAATAAGAAAAAACTATGTTGGATGATAAATAAAATACTGGACATAAAAAATCACAGTTATCTGAGAATCGCCCATATCTCGATTGCTTCTTCGTCGAAATTTACTAGTTCAATTATTAAGATGAAAAAACTTAATAAATAAAATGTTAAGATGTACATTTATGACTTTAGCAAACGAAAAAATTTAGTTTGAGACCCCTAAGAAGATAATTTCGAACAAAACCTAATGGGTTTTAGTTCTTAGATAAGAGTTGTTTTAGTCCAAAGTTAAATTTCCGTCTTTGCATAGAAGAAAAGCAAACAATTTAGATTCTAGGTAAAAATATAAGACGTTTGTTAGTCTTAAGATAAATTTATCGGAGTAAAAATATTTGTTTGTCTCCATAATCGCACGACAAGACCAGAGTAGGACGTTTAGCGTGGGTAAAACAAATATTAATAAGGACTCGGTGTCCGCCCAACCCCGTGCGTGACTCACAGGACATTTCTTTCTTAAACTCTTGGCAAACTTATCGGCTCCGTGTTTTCGTTGACTTTTCTAATTTTATTCCAGCCGGCTCAACCTTTGATTCGATTGTTTTGAATAAAATTCGGAGGAAGAAAGAGAATGCGGCGGGCGCGGGTCCCTGTCCAAGTCTATTCCTGTTTCAAGGAGCAATAATTTCGTCCAAACTCTTGGGCCTTCCTCGAAAAAAGTTTAAATAGGCGAAGCACCTGTTTTAACACCGAGAGACGACGTTTGAAATTGTCATCGACACTAAAAGATAATGTTTTATGAAAATAAATGCTGTTTTCCTCACACGTGGTGAAACGCTCGCACACATGTTTCGGAACATTTGATCTTAGATTGACATTATAATAAATATCAAACAGTCTGCTGGAGCTAAACATAACTCGCTAACGAGTTGCACGCGGACAATATTATTATTTATTTATACATACACCTATCTGCGTTTCCAAAAAACACAATCTGCTAGCTGTTTTTTGAAGTTATACTTCTTTTGGGGCATGGAGAGTCAAATTATTGGTGGGCAACGGAAGTTGCGCGCGCGTCACGAACGAAAGGTCGAGAGGATGAAGTTAGCAGGATAAGAAAGTAAATTATTTATTGTGAAACGTGCTTAAAATCGAGTGTGCGCATTCGAGCTCAAAGTGGCACATTCCGATCTCGGGAAAATGAAGCGCGCCGCTCCGCGTCGCGCTTCATTTGCCTCCCTCGCTCGGAAATGTGCCACTTTTCGCTCGAATGCGCACATCCTCGTATTTATTAGATTTGTCTACTTTATCCTTCGCTCTTTCAAATCTAGATATTCAATAAAATTTAATAAACCTTGATTTTATGTTCTAAACACTTATTTCCCATAGCAACGAGTGGAAGGGAGCGAAAAGATACGCCAATAGTGAGAGTGCGAGTAGAAGGAAATGACTAATATTAATTAACTAAATTTTCGTTTAATTTATTGATCTAAATTATTGTGAATCATGCTTAAAACCGAGTGTGCACATTCGAGCTCAAAGTGGCACATTCCGATCTCGGGAAAATGAAGCGCGCCGCTTCGCGTCGCGCTTCATTTGCCGCCCTCGCTCGGAAATGTGCCACTTCTCGCTCGAATGCGCACATCCTCGTATTTATTGAATTTTATAAATTAAATTTTCTTTCCAATCAACAAATTTAACTTGGTTCAGTAAATATCGATTACCTATATGTTCGAAAAACGTATTTTTACCATAGCAATGAGTGGAAACGAGCAAAAAGATACAACAAACTCGTAAGTACGAGTGAGAGGGAAAGATAAAAATTATTAATCAATTTTTCGTCACCAAAGTTTATTTTAAACAGTAAAAACATTGAAAAGGATTATAGTTTTAATTAAAAATTATTTTGAGCTACTTTTAAATTACAATTCCATTATTGTGGAGAAGTACACAAATTTTGTAATGCTTTGCTTTGTTTTAGATAAAATTTTGATTGGTTATTGGTGTTAAGAGATTGTTTTTAATGTTTTTTGCTTAAAAATGTTATAACAAGTAGAAATGCTAAAATCATTATTAGTTTGATAATTATTTTCAAAGAAATTTTTAAAGATAGTCTTGGATCTTATTGAAAATAAATTTTTCGTAAAAATATTTTTAATGTACTTTCACAAAATATTTCTTCTATGAATATAGTGCGAAATTTTTCTTATTGATATAATAAAATTTTGATTTACTTTAAAACAATCCTAACAAATTGTTAATGATTATTTTAAAGGCAAGCGCGTAGATAATACATTCCCAGAAAGAGCAAAATTTCAATCCTTCAAGTTTTTAACATAACAACTTCATTTAATTGAATTATAACCAAACCTAATTAAATAAAACTATTTAAACACTGAATTTAATGCAAAAATCCTTAGAATGTACTTCAATAAAATTTTCAACTTAGAACATACAATTTTGGTTCATAAATTTAAAACAATTATTATAAATTGTTAATCATTATTTACAATGAAAAACTGTAGAAAATAATTTTCCAGAAATAGATTATCTCGAACTTTGTAGAAAAATAATATTTAAATCTGAAGAACGTTAAATATTCATAACTTTTCTGAGGATTTTCTAAAATTTGTTTCCACAATCTTAAAAACGTGCAAAACAAGAAAACTCCCTATTCAAATTTTTAAACGACCAGACTTGGCTAATTGTATGTTCCACCATGACAATGCACGACCTCACACATATTTAGTAACTCGTCAAAAATTCTTGGAGCTAGGTTAAGAACTGATATCATATTCAACATATATGTAGCTCTAACCTTGCACCATCAGATCACCATTCATTGAGATCTTTAGAAAACTTTTTAATTGAAAAAAAATTAATATTAATGATAACATGAAACGGCACTTGACCTAGTTTTTAGATTTAAAAAGCAAAAAGTAATGTATCCAAATACTTATGTTCACATTCCAGCAAAAAGTGCATATTTCCACAAGACCAAATTGTATACTCGGCTTTTAACTAAAATCTACAATAAACGCCACATGTATTTCTCGATTTACACGCCACTTGTGTTACACGATTTCGCTTTCATACGGTTTACAAAAATTAAACTATATAAAATATACATTTTTGCCATACAAGATGCTTAATTTTAGTTATTTTATAAGACAATTCATTGGATAACATTAATATTATAACCGAAAAAAATAATTCTTTCTATTTTTATAAGCACAAAAAGTAATTCATCTAAAATACTCCTAAAACCGTTTTACAGTGAAGATAGGATCCACATAAAACTGTAAATAAAAAAAAACAACATAATGTGCATAATACAGTCATTTATTCCAATGCAAAATAAAAGTATACAATGCATATACATTCGCATGAATTAAATATATATGTTACAGTAAAAGCGTACATTTCGGTCAATATATACAATGACTATTAATGTATAGAATCATATAAGACTTCCGTCATTTATTGCTATACGTATTTGTAGAACTTGATTTTCATTTCGTTTTGGTCCATTGTAAATTAATTAAATACTAAAAGCGATAATACCCATTAGAAATTATGAAATACTTATAAATTGAAAAATTTTTCCAATTGTTAAAATCCGTAATCTGTAATTGGAAGAACTGTAAATTTACAATTTTTTCAACTCAATATAAGGGTGTTATAATTTAATTGAGTATTTAATAATTTCTGACGGGTTTTTATCGTTTTTAATTTTTAATTGAAGTATTAGGTAAAACTAATGCCGAAAAAAATTTACATTCACTAGCCAGTGTATACATTGACTGAACTGTTGGCTTTGACGGTAAAATATACCTTTTTATATCATAGCAACCTAGTATTTTTTTGAATGAACCGATGCATTAAAAAAAATTATAACTATTTTACGTAAAAAATTTATTAATTTTTAAAAATAACTGACCAATTTATACATATTTTGCTTTGTTTTCGATTTACACGGTTTTCTTCGTGTAAATCGGAGAATAGGTGTACAATGGGGGGGTCCGAAGATTTAATTTTTTTTTAAGGGAGGCGCAGAACATGTAATTTGTAAATCAGTGGTCCACCTATACACAAACGCAAGGTACGCAACATACCACGTGGATATATTTAATTTGGCTCCGCAAAAGAAGTATAACTTCTATCGCGCGTACTTAAGTACACACACCAGTTTTTTTAAATTTAAAACACCTACAAAACTCTGATAACGTTCAACAGCTGGTCAGCATCTTTGACGATCTCGCATGTGGTCAGTTGACGTCAATATCGGTCGTCAAGTATTTCCAACTGGTTGCTCCTAATAATTCTTCCAAAAAACCATTTACTTTTCATTTTTTAATATATTTTTGGCCACATTTCTATACGATGACTCAGCCTCCAACTTATTGAATTCCTATCTCAAAATTAAGACCCGCGCAAAACTCGTAAAATCTTAATTTTTTTTCAAAATCTCATAAAATTGATACCTACTCATAAAAAGGAACCTGCTTTTCTCGTTAACCTTTTTACCAGACCCCAAAATCTCGACGTTTTCCTTTATTAAAAAAGGAAATAATAAATTGCGGATTTAGCACAAGCCATTCAACGAGAAAAAAAAATCTAACGTTTTAAGTTGATTATTAAATAAATTCTAAACAATATGGCGATTAACATAAGCAAACTGTTAAATTAAAATTTTTGTATAATTCATCGGCTGTTAACTTGTAACGATATTCAAAACGATTGTTTTCGAGGCGAAAAAAATTAATGCCTTATCTAATGTTGTGGTTGATCCGCAAAAAAATATTTGCGGAAGCTTGGAAATTGTTGTCGAGTTAAGTATAAAATCTTGTTCGAATGTTCTTATCGCAATTTTCCACATTCTTCGACTTATTAAAATTTTTCAAAATGATTTACAAGAGATTCTTGTGGAGGAAGAATGTCAGTTTCGCAGCTATTGTGTTTAATTGAGTGAAAACGCTACTACGTTTTTATTTTACGATTTGTTTATGAAGGTTTCATTAATTCTGTCTTAAATGAGGTGAAAATTGAATCGGAGATTCGAATAAAGCCAAAACGCGGACGATAAATGTTTCAGTGGGACGATCAGCGCTTGAATTTTTTTTTAAATTTACAACGCGTCTTTCTCGAATCGTAAAATTCTTTAATTAATTTTTTTTGTAAAAACTGAAACGAAACGCGTATAAATTATTTAAAGCAGTTGTTGTCATATTTCAAAGATGTCGCGTTTATTTACATAAATTCCGTTCCAATGTTTATTGTAATGTTGACTTATGGAGATTAATCTTACGTTAATCATTATTTTTTTTTATTTTGAAATATGTGAAGCTTGGTATTTATTTTCTGTATCATCGAGTCAATGTAAACATTGTAATTAATATGGGTATTTGAAATTTTCAGGTTTTCGATCTTAAATCAGATCATCTCGCTTAGATTGGTAAGTAATTTATGATTAAAGTAAAGATATGAATTGTTAGAATGAAACTTTTTAAACCGTTTCTTTATAATTATGCTTCAATCAATCGCTCTAAGAAGATTATCAAATCAGCTATGGGTGTTGCATGTATAATACAAATATACATACATAAACAGTTTGATCAAAATAGTAGCAGTATTTCAAAATTTGTTTATACTTATTGTTACTGAAATAGAATAAAACGCAACTATGTTAAATCAAAATAAAATATTTAACTTAAATTAGCTCACAAAATACTTTAGTAGTAAAACAATTCCAAACGTTATAAAAGCAAAAATTTATTTTATAAATGAGCAAAAAAAATTTTTAATATTGGCAGTGCTTACTTTTGCATAGAAATTTTTTTAACAAGATAAATGGAAAATAAAAAATACTATGGTGTGACAATTGATCTTAAAATCTTTAACTTTAAAAAAGCCTAACAAGCTTTGTCCAAAACATTAGAGATAGTTCTATAGCCTCTGTTGTGTATTTTGTTTAATCAAAATTTGTATTTTAATGCATTTTATTAACAGTAAATACCGGGTGTCAAACGAATAAGTACTGGAACTGAACCCACTTATAAATGACCCGAAACTGAACAAAAACATACCCCAAGTCAAATGGCCTTATGTGTAATATAGTTCAATTTAAAAAAGTGTAGTAAATACCTTATTATTTAGAATATTTTGAAAATTTTTATTCAAGTCTGTTATAACGATGACATTAAAACCATACGTTAAATTATTTTTATTAATCAACAAAGCCATAGCAATCGCATATGAAATATGGCAATTAACAACTAAGCGTGTACTAAACAACCTCAATTTTTTTTAAAAGCAGATGGACACGATGCTGTGTTAACATTTACTGAAAAATAAAAATGAGTTTTGTTCGAAATTCTTTAGATTTAGGACATATTTTAAAAACTAATATAGTCGAACTTCCATAAGTCGAACGCCGATAAGCCGAATTTTTGATAGTTCGAACTCGAACCAGTTTCCCTAGGACTTGCCTAACTCGAAATTTAATAAATCGAATTATTTAATTAGTCGAAGCGTTTTACAATTCATTAAATTCAAGTTTCCATTAGTAAATAGGTCGATGACTCGAAGTTAAATTTTACAACTTTTCTAAAAATTTCTCTACCTGAGAGAGGATTAACGACGGCTTGGTTTGGTGTTATTGATGCTTTAAAAGCTCTATTGTTAACTACGAATAAAAGGTTTATACTACAAGAATGTTTTGACGGCGGCACTTCAATTGGATTTAAAAACTAATTTATGTTTAAATGCCTTATGAACAGTTATAAATTTTTGAGATGGTTTTACCGTTTATTTTACAAAAAAAGAAACTATTTTTGCATTTTAGTTTTCAATTTGCTAGTTATTCGTCGACTACGAAGACTAACAAATGTGTTTTACGTTCTTTATAGTTTGTAACAGAGTATAACAGAAAATCTAAAAAAGTTTAATACTTTTTTTAAAATTATTTACGTATTAACATGGAGTGTAAACGAAAATTAAAAAGTTTAACCATAAGGGAGAAAATTAATCTTATAAAAGAAGTGGAACGTGGGCTCAAAAGAAAAAAGGATATAGCTAAAGATTTTGATATTCCGCAAACACTTTATCAACCATTTTAAAAACAGAGACCTAATTGTAGCTGCTGAAGATACAAATGACAAATTTCAACGTTGATAAAGATTTGGAAGTTGCTGAAATTCCTAGCGATGAAAGCATTATAAGTAAAGTACTAGAAGAAAATAAGAAAAACCGTGAAAGTGAAAGTGAATATGAAAGTGATACAGATGTTACAGTAATATCCCTTCAACAACTCAAGTTTACAATGCAATAGATACTATTTCTCTATTCCTATGTGCTCAAGAAGATGTTCCTACAGATATATTATTATCGGTAAGATCATTGAAAAAATTTGTAGAAACGTAACATTTTGGAGCAATGAAGCAAAAGACAATTTTAGATTACTTTCAATTTAACAGTAAATAATATGTAAATAACTATATTTTTTAGGGTCTAATAAAAATAAATAATGTCAATGATTGTAGATCAATTTTGGTTATTTTCTATAAAAAATGAATGATATATATGTTACGGTCAATCTGATTATTCTGGGCATTATTCATAATGCCCGGGCATTATAAATAATACTGGAATCTGAATGGGCTATTTAATAATTTTGCAAAGAGATAATGGCATAATTTGCTAACAATACTATTAAAGAACTATGTAGAATGTGGCCCGAGTTAAAAATGGTACATGGGAAGCCCAGACACTTTCAAAGTCAGGGCTCCGTAGAATAAATAAAAACTCTTGGATTTGGCATTTTGAGTGTATAGGTATCTTTTTTTTTTGTTAAGCGTACGTATTTTTAATACTTATTTACTTTAATACAATATCCTCTTATTTTTGTATGTAGAGAAATATGAATAAAAATTTTCTCAAATTGCCCATTCAGATTCCAGTATTATTCATAATGCCCAAAATAATCAGATTGACCGTAACATATACAGTAGCGCCCAAAAGTGAGTGCCTAAATGATTTTTCGAGAAGAACTTTATAAATTATGGGCCATTTTACTTCATTTTTGAGTATGTTATACAGTTTTGTATGAGAAAAAGAATTATTATGTTTAAAACGTGATAAACAAAAATTTACGGAAGTTAAACGAGCTCAGACTTATTTGTGTAAAAAACGCATTTTTCAGAACAGAACACTAAGAACGATTTAATGAAAAATAACTGTATAACAATACACTAAAACAATTTTATAATCATAAAATGCCTAATACTTCGTTGGGAAACCACGAGATTTTATAACTGCCTGACAGCGAGATGGCATTGAATCAATAAGATTTTCAAAGACTGAATCAGGCATTGCATTCCATTCCTTGTCCAATTCGGCAAATTTTTCATCTTTATTCTTAATGTTTTTGTTTCGACAACGTCTTGCCAGCTCTTTCCACAAGTGTTCTATCGGGTTGAGGTCGGGAGATTGACTGGGCCACTGAAGAATCCTGATTTGTTGCTGCTGCAATGAAGTCTTGACAATCGAGGAGGTGTGCTTAGGATCGTTATCCTGTTGTAGAATCCATCTAGGAGGCATATTTGTATGGGCCCATGGTAAGACGACATTAGTCAGCATATCTTTGTAACTTTGTCCAGTCATTATTCCGTTAATTTTAATGATGGGGCCCATGCCATTACGAGAGAAGGCTCCATAAACCATAACTGATCCACCTCCATGTTTTACTGTCGGTTTTATGTATTTTGAATTGTATCTTTCTCCAGGAGGACGTCTTATGTATTGTATTCCGTCGCTTCCAAATAGATTGAACTTAGATTCATCTGTGAAAAGTACTTGACTCCACTCGGCTGCTGTCCAATGCAAGTGCCGCTTTGCAAAATCCACGCGATCCTTTCGATTCTTGAGTTTGATGAAAGGTTTTTTAGCTGGACGTCTGCCATTCAAACCAGCATCACTCAATCTTCGGGAAACTGTCATTCGACTAATATTTAGACCTTCACTTTGATTGAATTCTGCTGCCAGATCCACAGCTGAGAGAGTCGGATCCGCTTTGGAGCGACGAACAATGCGTGTATCAAGCCGGGAAGAAGTAACACGTGGTCTACCAGTTCTTTTATCATTCTCAACAGAATTTCTCTGATCAAACCTTTGAATAATTCTTGAGACAGTACGAGCTGGCATCTTTAGAATCCGTGAAATGGCAGCTGCCTTCATGCCAGAGTTTTTTATATCTATAATTGCTTTCCGAATGGCTGGAGAAGTTTCAACCCTTGGCATTGTTAAAACTTGGTCAATTGTTACTGAACACAAAAAAAATAACCCAAATATTCAAGAAAAAACCAATAATGTGACGGCGCGGAATATGTAAAAAATGACTATTGCAGTAGAAATGGAACATGACCTAAAATACCGTATCTGCGCAACAGTTAACTATTAATAATATTTTCCAATATCAAACTGTACAATATACTAAAATTTGAAGTAAATTGGCCGAGATTGCAAAAAGTTATGCGTGAAAAACGGTTTCGGCACTCACTTTTGGGCGCTACTGTATATACGGAAGTATTTAACTGAACTTCTTTTGGTAACTCGAGTTTTTGATATGACGAATTATTTTTGCTGTCCCTTCGACTTCGACCTATCGAGGTTCGACTGTATATTTTAATAATCAATAATGAATAGGTTTAAGTAAAACACCTATTTAGATATTTATGCATTAGAATAGACTTTTATTAATAACAATTCAAAAACTTAATTTTTTTTTTAACTTATAAACTATTCAGTCTTTTCTTGAGTACTAAATTCGAATGACACGTGTCAATTACAATACCGAATATTAAGAAAACCAAACAAGAATTTCATTCTTGCTTCCTTATTGAAATACAAATTAATTTCACGGTAATTACTTAATGATTCGCAATAATATAGACCAATACATTACACGAAAAATTAATTGAATAACTTTAAACGTTCCCTCTCACTTGCATTGACAAGATTATCGTATCTTCTCGCTCCCTTCCACTCATTGCTATGGTAAATACGTTTTTCGAATATAAAATCGATATTAACTAAATTAAATTAAAATTTTTGATTTGAAGAAGCGCACGAGAAATTATACTAATGTAATAAACACGAGGATGTGCGCATTCGAGCGAAAAGTGGCACATTTCCGAGCGAGGGAGGCAAATGAAGCGCGACGCGGAGCGGCGCGCTTCATTTTCCCGAGATCGGAATGTGCCACTTTGAGCTCGAATGTGCACACTCGATTTTAAGCATGATTCACAATAATTTAGATCAATAAATTAAACGAAAATTTAGTTAATTAATATTAGTCATTTCCTTCTACTCGCACTCTCACTATTGGCGTATCTTTTCGCTCCCTTCCACTCGTTGTGTTGTGTATTTAAATATATCCAGTTACTGATGGATATAACAAAAATAATAAATACTAGTGGCCTTAGCAACACTTAGTACATAGTAACATAACAAGTAAGGTTTGTGAATGTAAAGTTAAAAAACTATATCTTGTAATATTAAATAAATAATAAAGAACAAGAAGATAAAACATGGCGCAGTCGAAAGTCAGTTAAAGACTAACAATAAGAACTTACGTAAAGCAGAAGAAAACAAAGGTTTCGAAGAACGTAAAAAAAAAAAATACAATAATTTTTTTTATTGTTGGAGTATTAAATTAAAAAATGGAATTTAATAAGCCAAGTATACTTCAGATAACCGGCAATTTAGAAACAAACTTTGAGCAATTCAAACAAGAAGTGAAAATATATTTTACAGCTACGGAAACAAATAAAAAATCAAAAGAAGTGCAAGTAGCTAGAATAAAAAATTTATTGGGAAGTGAAGGTCTGAAATTATACCGAACAATAACTACTGTTAAAGAAGAAGAAGAAACCGTTGATAGTATTATAGAAGTTCTAGGAAAACATTGTATTCCTACAAAAAATACAATAATGGAAATCTACAAGTTTTTTGCAAGAAAACAAGAACCGCAAGAACCATTCGAAAGATTTTATGCAGATCTAAGAACATTAGTAACACCATGCGAGTTTGGAGATCAAGAAGAAAAATTACTAAAAGTGCAAATTGTGTTGGGTATAAACTCAAAAAGTGTTCAAAAAAGACTACTTAGAGAAGATATAACTCTAGAAAAAGTAATTTCCTTTTGTAAATCAGTAGAATTAGCAGAGAAGAACATGCAAGTAATAGAACAAGAGAAACGTCAAGTAAATGAAATGAAAAAGCAGACTCTTCAAAAACAAACAAGTAACGTAGGTAATAATTTTAAGAAATTTAGTAGTAACTATAAAAATAGAAAAATATGTCAAAGATGTGGTAAAAGTCATCCCAATAAGGAGTGTTGGGCTAAAGGAAAAACATGTAATAAATGTCAAAAAGCTAATCATTTTGCAAATATGTAAAACCCAAGAAAATAAGCAGCTAAATAAAAAAGCTCATGAAGTAATAGAAGAAAATATAAAAGATGATTTGAATGTAAACACAATTAATTATATAAATGGTATTAATTGTATAAATAAATTAGAATGGTACAAATATGTTAAAATTAAAAATAAATTTATTAAATTTAAATTAGACAGTGGAGCGCAAGTAAATATAATACCAAACTATTATGTACAGAAATATAAATGGAATAATTTAGTCAAAAAAGTAGACATGAAATTAGAAAGCTATGGAGGTTTTAAAATAGCACCAAAAGGTTTGCTAAAAACAAGTGTACAAGTAAGAAATGTAGAAACAATTGCAGAATTCCTAATAGTTGATTTAGTAAATTGTACACCGATATTAGGTCTCAAAACATGTATAGAATTAGGATTGTTAAAACGCATTGATACTGTCGCAGAAGAAATTAATGAAAGAACAAAATTCATTAATGAGAATAAAGATGTATTTACAGGATTAGGGGCATTTCCGGATAAGTGCACGATTAAAATAAAAGAAACGGCTAGTCCAAAAGCCATTCCTCCTAGAAGAATACCACTTAAAATTAAAGATACGGTAATAAATACATTAAAAATGTTAGAGGAGAAAGAAATAATAGTTCCTGTAGAAGAACCTGCAGATTGGGTTCATAATATGGTAATTGTAGAAAAACCAGACAAATCACTTAGAATTTGTATAGACCCGGTTGAGTTAAATAAACATATACTAAGAGAATTTTATCCAATTCCAACTTTAGAAGAAATTAGTACTAAATTAGCACATAAAAAATATTTTTCTGTGTTAGACCTCAAAGATGGTTTTCATCAAATAAGATTAGATAGTGAGTCAAGTAAACTTTGCACATTTAGTACACCATTAGGATTGTATAAGTTCTTGAGAGCACCGTTTGGAATAACATCTATTCCAGAAATATTTCAAAATTAACACAAAAATATTTTGGGAATATTCAAGGAGTTAGTGTTTATTTTGATGATATTTTATGTTATGCAAGTACTGAAGATGAATTAAAATGATTCTTGATAAAGTAATACAAACAGCTAGAAAATACAATATTAAATTTAATCCTAATAAGTTACAGTATTTCGTAAAAGAAATTAAATATTTTGGATTAGTTTTTAATGAACAAGGTATGAAACCAAATCAAGAAAGAATTGAAGTCATTAAAAATTTAAAACAACCGACAAATAAAAAAGAGTTACAGCAAATATTAGGTATGATAAATTTTTTAAGAAATTTTTTACCAAATCTATCTGAAATAATATCACCATTAAGACAATTGTTAAAGAATAATATAGAATGGATTTGGACAAATACTCATGAACAAGCATTAAATAAGATTAAGGACATGGTCTGTGAAATTTCTATTTTAGCTTCATTTGACCCTAAGAAACAAATTGAGATACAATGTGATGCGTCTAAAGATGCAATTGGATGTTGTTTACTACAAGAAGGTAAAACAATAAGTTTTGCTTCAAGATCCTTGTCAGAAACTGAATGTAATTACGCTCAAATTGAGAAAGAATTGCTTTCTGTTAGTTTTGCTTGTAAAAAATTTCATAATTTAATTTATGGTCATAAAATTAAAATATTTAATGATCATCAACCATTGATATCAATAGTAAAAAAAGATTTAGATAAAATTAAAAACAATAGGTTACGTAGACTAAGATTGTCATTATTAATGTATGATTTTGAACTTAATTATTTACCTGGAAGTAAAATGTATATAGCAGATTTACTCAGTAGAAATATAATACATAAAAAGAGAACGAGGATGAGATAATGCAAGATGTTGTGCATGCACTCACCATTGGAAGATGTGGAATGAGCGAAGAAAAATTATACAATTTCAAGAAGCTACTGAGAATGATCAAATATTAAATCAAGTATTAAAATGGTATAACAAAGGTTGGCCAAATAAATGTAATGAAGAGGAGAAATTAAACATTATTGGAAACTACGAAATGATATTTTGTAGAAAATGGATTAGTTTACTATCAAGATAGACTTATTGTACCATCTTCGTTGAAGAAGTACATGTTAAATATATTACACGAAACTCATTTAGGAATAGTAAAAACTAAAGCAGTGGCACGAAATAACTTATATTGGATGGCTATGATGTCAGAAATTGAAAATTATATAGGAAATTGTAATATATGTTTGAAATACAGTAGATCAAAAACAAAGGAACCATTGCAAAGTCATGAGATACCAAAATACCATTTTTAAGGTAGGCGTTGATATTGCCGAACATGCTGGTTCTAGTTATTTAATACTGTATGATTACTACTCGAGGTGGTTAGAGATTGAGAAATTAGGGAGCAAAAATACTAATGCAGTTATTGATAAATTTAAACAAATATTTAGTAGAAATGGAATACCTGCTATAGTGATATCTGATAATATGCCATTTGGTAGTTACGAGATGAACAAGTTTGCAAATCAATGGAACTTTCAGATACAGACTTCTAGCCCCATTACCCTAAAAGTAATGGCTTAGCTGAAAAGGAGTAGATATAGCAAAAACAATGTTAAGAAAAGCTAGTGAAAGTAATCAAGATTTAGAGTTATATTTGTTAAATTATAGAAATTCACCAGTATCAGGTCTTGGTTGCTCTCCAGCTCAGATATTAAATAGTAGAATGTTGAGAACAAAAATTCCTGTAATTAATCAAGCTTTAGAACCTAAGTTAATAGATAATAATGTTAAACAAACAATGTTAAAAAACCAAGAAAAACAAAAGTTATGGTATAATAGAAATGCTGCTAAAAGACAACAGACATTTACCAGTGGTCAAAAGTGTTATTACAAAATATCAAAACTTTACAATGGGAACCCGCCATAATTATAAAACCATTGGAAAAACCTAGATCATATTTGGTAAAGACGATATGCAACAAATATTATAGAAGAAATTCGATACATATCAAAGAAAGATAAAACGATTCTGTTCGCTTTGATATGAACTTAAATGGAAGAGAATTAGAACCTAAATCAGAGACTACATCGAGTCTTCGTAGATCTCAAAGAATAAGACACCCTGTAGTTAAACTACAGTTGAGTTAAAAGGGGCGTGTTGTGTATTTAAATATATCCAGTTACTGATGGATATAACAAAAATAATAAATACTAGTGGCCTTAGCAACACTTAGTACATAGTAACATAACAAGTAAGGTTTGTGAATGTAAAGTTAAAAAACTATATCTTGTAATATTAAATAAATAATAAAGAACAAGATAAAACACGTTGCTATGAGAAATAAGTGATTAGAACATAAAATCAAGGTTTATTACATTTTATTGAATACCTAGATTTGAAAGAACGAAGGATAAAGTAGACAAATTTAATAAATACGAGGATGTGCGCATTCGAGCGAAAAGTGGCACATTTCCGAGCGAGGGAGGCAAATGAAGCGCGACGCGGAGCGGCGCGCTTCATTTTCCCGAGATCGGAATGTGCCACTTTGAGCTCGAATGTGCACACTCGGTTTTAAGCTCGTTTACCAAACGTCCCGTTTTAACAAAAAAAAAATATTGTTTACGTTAGTTATACCCCATCTAAGTTTCGGTACCTATTCGTCTGACACCCTGTTTTAACAAAGTCATTATGTACATATATATTGCTATTTTTTGACCACAACTGCAACATATACAGTATGCGTACAAAATACGTTGGTGTACCTTTTTGCTTGGGCTAATTTTAAAAAACCAAAATCATTTTCTATGACAATATCAAAGACAAACAAGTCCGAATAGAAGCATCTTGTTTGCTGTGAATGCGGATTCTGCTCGAAGCGCCGACTAGATCTTTTAAACTTGACCGTCTGCTAAGCCTTTTAAGTCGTCCACCTTTATTCAATATGGTTAATTGTGGCGATTGTAAGCTCAACGTATGACAAAGAATAGTTGCTGCTGACCCATGCTCAAGGTATTCAGGTGTTTCGCGGTCGTTGTGGCGCCTTATCCTTTACCTGGGGGTCAAGCCCTGAGGTAATGTTCCTTATTTATCTCTCTTACGTATTCTTCTTTAATTTAATTTAACGGATAAAAAACTGATTGATATGCGAGAAACGCACACGCACGCACACCTTTTCCTATGCCAATTAGCAGCTTTGTTTGTACGGAAAATATTTTCGCGGATAATGGCGTGTGTCCTCGATAACAAAGCGGGACTTGTTGTGGCAAAAAGCCAACAAGCAATTTTCGAAATTAAATATCAGTGTGTTTGGGTGCCTCTTAAACGAGCGGTGAAATTTCGAAATGAAAGGGTGTTTAAGGATAGGTAACGCAAGGTGTAAAAAGGTATGGTTATTAGTCGGCACCTGTAATGCAAAGAGAAGGATGGCCGAAAAAAAAAATGTAGCGAAAAAGAGATCGCCTATGGCGACTGATTGTCGGAGAATGCGGCAAAATTTAATTCTACCTGTTCGTGCCCTTAGAATGTAGCCGTTCGCAACGGGCAGGGACAAAGGACGGTCACAATCTCATTGCATTCCGAAAGTTATTTACTTAATTTTTATTGGCGAGGTAAAAAATTGCATATTCGATAAATTAGAAAAGAATTTAAATAAGCGAGTTGTGCATTACTCATCGAGAGAACTAAGAATTTGTTCGGATTGTTCGTGGATGGCTATGGCGCCGGTCTGTCGGCGAAGTGCATACTCAGGTGCAAGCAGCTTTGGTTCCCACGTGTTTTGCCACCCACGGACACGGCGATAACTGGACATCGTTCACCCACCTTCTTGTTTTTATCTACCGCAATTTCCATAGGGTTGCGAGCGCTAGAAGCTTTCGAAACAGACGGAAAACAAATCAAAGTTCCGAACGCTTCTTTTCATACAAAATCTCTGAAAGGGCCTCGTCGAGCACATTTGGATTTTTTCACTGTTCTATAGCTTATTTTTTTTTGTAAATTCATCGATAAGTAACAGTTAAAGAAAATTTTGAGAGTTAACGAAGATAAAAACTAATAGGTACAGTAAGACCTCGTTTAACCCTGATTCTATATAACGCGGTCTATTTGGAGCCTCAAATTTGGCGTTTCTTCGACTTATTGCGGCGTTTCACAATTACCTTGTTTAACGCTGTTTTGTTTAGCGCTTAAACACATTCGAACGTATCGCCCGCGTTAAACGGGGTCTTACTGTCTATGGCAAAAAACCGCAATTTTCAATACAAAAATGTCTAACTTTGTGGTTTGGTGCATAGCGCACAATACTGCGGCCAAAAATGACCTATTGTGCAACTTTGTGGTTAATCGAGATAGAAAATTTTGAAAAACGCGTTCTGAAAGCGCTTTTATGCGTACTATGCGATGGGAATATCAGACAATTTTTTTGACGTTCAATTGTCTTTTGGGCAAGACAAACTTCATTATATAAAGTACTGAAAAAAATTCGAGAATGAAGTAAATAAATAGTGGCAATACTGGAAAAAATATATAGGGTAGATGCACCGGTTTTGGACACTGTACCAGTTGTGAACATTTTCCACTTTATTTTGACAAATGTGAAATATAAGAATTATAGATATAGCTATAAGTGTATCTTTAAGTACGATAGAAACATCAATGATGTTTTTTTCGTATTTTTCAAGTTATTAGATCAAAATTACTCAAGTGTCTAAAACTGACCTAACGTGTCCAAAATCGCTACTTTTACCCTATAGTTTTAATGAAAATAGCAAATTTTATTATGTTTCGCACGTATGTCAAAAATGTATCAAGACGTATTCTACTGCATTTTCGTTCGTCTTTTGACCTATGTCCCAAACATCCTTAATTGAACGTTATTGGAAAATTTTTCAATTGTATTTTAAATTATATATTTTTTTGGTATTGATACTATTTATTTACTTTGTTATATGCTAGAAAACATCGATATTCACGAATTTTTTATTTTCAGTTCTTTTGCCTTCGATTGTACCTCCCATATATCCTTAAATACTTAACACTTAATTACTCGCGCTGGTGTTTTTCAGGCACCAGCGCCACAGTTTTTGTAATTACTAAATGTATAAATTTTTGCGAGTCTGCACACCCACATGTAACCGTTGTTTAGTCTTTCTAGAGTGCGATAGGCACCTGAAAGTATTAATTTGGATATTATAAAAGTGTGTTATTTGTCGAAGTTTGAACTGGTGTGGCTTTGGTGCCTGAAAAACACCGCGCGAGTAATAATGTTATTATTTTCGAAACGACATTTATTTTAAAATATGATGTATTAGATACATTTCTAACGGGTTGGGGGGGCGAGGGCACACTATTGATCAGTTTTATAAAACTATTTATTATTTTGAAGAACCAAAAGATGACCATTATGCATTTTTTTTCACTTGCTCAATCTAACTGGAACTAACGCACAAATATATAATGCAACACATTTTTGTGATCAGCCTTCGAAACTATGAACGATTTTGAAAACTTTAACGGTGATGTGGATGGAAACACATCCTATCAAAACAGCCAAATTAGAAAATTTACTAACTAGAATTAAGCTTTTGTTGTCAAAATTCAAAGAAAAATTAAACTTTAAAGAACCAGTAAAAACAACGGGCTATTGCCAATTGTTAATCCTACATCAATTTATTGCAAATTGAAAAATAGAAGATGATTATTGAACAGTTTTATAGACTTTGTGACATTGATTTTAGTTAATTTTCTTTTTGCACTTAATTTTAAGTTGGGTATTAATTTTTTGTTGTTGTTGGGAAATCAATAGTGCATAATGTGAATGACATTAAAAATTGGCAAAATACCTTCAAAATCCTTAAAACCAAGTAATTTTCTATGTGGTGCCTAAAAATAACTGCGCGAGTAACTAAGGGTTAAACTCATTGGAACGTATCGCCCACGTTAAACGGGCTCTTACCGTATATGGCAAAAACCGCAATTTTCAATACAAAAATGTTTAACTTTGTGGTTTGGTGCATAGCGCACAATACTGCGGCCAAAATGACCTATTGTGCAACTTTGTGGTTAATCGAGATAGAAAATTTTGAAAAACGCGTTCTGAAAGCGCTTTTATGCGTACTATGCGATGGGAATATCAGAGAATTTTTTTGACGTTCAATTGTCTTTTGGGCAAGACAAACTTCATTATATAAAGTACTGAAAAAAATTCGAGAATGAAGTAAATAAATAGTGGCAATACTGGAAAAAATATATAGGGTAGATGCACCGGTTTTGGACACTGTACCAGTTGTGAACATTTTCCACTTTATTTTGACAAATGTGAAATATAAGAATTATAGATATAGCTATAAGTGTATCTTTAACTACGATAGAAACATCAATGATGTTTTTTTCGTATTTTTCAAGTTATTAGATCAAAATTACTCAAGTGTCTAAAACTGACCTAACGTGTCCAAAATCGCAACTTTTACCCTATAATTTTAATAAAAATAGCAAATTTTATTATGTTTCGCACGTATGTCAAAAATGTATCAAGACGTATTCTACTGCATTTTCGTTCGTCTTTTGACCTATGTCCCAAACATCCTTAATTGACCGTTATTGGTAAATTTTTCAATTGTATTTTAAATTATATATTTTTTTGGTATTGATACTATTTATTTACTTTGTTATATGCTAGAAAACATCGATATTCACGAATTTTTTATTTTCAGTTTTTTTGCCTTCGATTGTAACTCCCATATATCCTTAAATACTTAACACTTAATTACTCGCGCTGGTGTTTTTCAGGCACCAGCGCCACAGTTTTTGTAATTACTAAATGTATAAATTTTTGCGAGTCTGTACACCCACATGTAACCGTTGTTTAGTCTTTCTAGAGTGCGATAGGCACCTGAAAGTATTAATTTGGATATTATAAAAGTGTGTTATTTGTCGAAGTTTGAACTGTTGTGGCTTTGGTGCCTGAAAAACACCGCGCGAGTAATAATGTTATTATTTTCGAAACGACATTTATTTTAAAATATGATGTATTAGATACATTTCTAACGGGTTTGGAGGGCGAGGGGCACACTATTGATCAGTTTTATAAAACTATTTATTATTTTGAAGAACCAAAAGATGACCATTATGCATTTTTTTTTCACTTGCTCAATCTAACTGGAACTAACGCACAAATATATAATGCAACAGATTTTTGTGATCAGCCTTCGAAACTATGAACGATTTTGAAAATTTTAACGGTGATGTGGATGGAAACACATCCTATCAAAACAGCGAAATTAGAAAATTTACTAACTAGAATTAAGCTTTTGTTGTCAAAATTCAAAGAAAAAATTAAACTTTAATAGAACCAGTAAAAAACAACGGGCTATTGCCAATTGTTAATCCTACATCAATTTATTGCAAATTGAAAAAATAGAAGATGATTATTGAACAGTTTTATAGACTTTGTGACATTGATATTAGTTAATTTTCTTTTTGCACTTAATTTTAAGTTGGGTATTAATTTTTTGTTGTTGTTGGGAAATGAATAGTGCATAATGTGAATGACATTAAAAAATTGGCAAAATACCTTCAAAATCCTTAAAACCAAGTAATTTTCTATGTGGTGCCTAAAAATAACTGCGCGAGTAACTAAGGGTTAAACTCATTGGAACGTATCGCCCACGTTAAACGGGCTCTTACCGTATACGGCAAAAAACCGCAATTTTCAATACAAAAATGTTTAACTTTGTGGTTAATCGAGATAGAAAATTTTGAAGGGCACGTTCTGAAAGCACTTTTTTGCGTACTATGCGATGGTGATATCCGAAAATTTTTTTGACGTTCAATTGTCTTTTGGGCAAGACAAACTTCATTATATTAAGAAAAAAATTCGAGAATATCTACTATGAAGTAAATAAATAGTGCTAATACTGAAAAAATATATAGGTATAATTTCAATGAAAATAGAAAATTTTATGTTTGGCACATATGTCAAAAATTTATCAAGACGTATTCTTTTCGTTCGTCTTTTGACATACGTCCCAAACTTTCTTAATTGAACGTTATTGGTAAAATTTTCAATTGTGTTTATATTATATATTTTTTTAGTATTGATACTATTTATTTACTTTGTGATATGATAGAAAACATCGATATTCACGAATTTCTAATTTTCAGTTCTTTTGCCTCCGATTGTAACTCCCATATATCTTTAAATACTTAAATGAAAAATACTGTAAACATTGCAATTAATCTGAATATGGCGGCCACAAGTTCTGTGGTGCCCTTAACTACAACTGGTAGTAGAGAAAAACTCGATGTGTAGTAAAAAGAACCACAATACTGAAACGAATCTAACTTTTGGAATTAGTTACATTTGGTATATATTTATGCATTATTGGCCACTACAATCTTGTAGTAAAAAGGACCAGAATTTATTTACCGTGCACTATTATATAGTTCGCGATGTTGAAAAGTTCGATAGGTAGTAGGAACCCACCATAACAACAAAACCAAGTGAAAAGACTCCGCTTATAATTAGCAAAGGTCGTAGAGAGTGCCGCGAGGTGTGCAGGTGTTCTGCAGACGTATGGGCGCCCTCCACATCTTGCATTCCGCTATGGTCCACCTGCAATAATCTCTACTCTTCGAAAGGACAATACACCCACGCCTTCGATTTGCTATCTAATCAAAAAATATTCTACGTTCTCAACGCAAAACGTTATCATATCGTATGTGAAGTGTGTAAGGCGATGCGGAGTCGACACGGACGAATAGCACCTCTACGTCTTAGGCTTATTCTTGCGTGTAATTTAGATCAAAACAACAAGTGACGTTAAAAAGTGAAAATATACTTGTTTAAGTAGTTAGTCTACCGCTTTAATGGCTTTAAGAGACCTCATGGTTATGCGTAAATATGTCAATAAACATAAATTAGCATGATTAGCAGCAGGACACCTGAGTAATGAGCTACCGGTCTTTCAGCTCTTAATTATTTTTTCTCAAAAATTACTAATTTTTTTAGACGGTGAATTTAATTAGCCTTTTCTTCCTGGAGCTGGGCCGAAGCGCAAGGGCCCACCCAAACGGATCATAATCAGATAAACTTTAATCGATTTGAAAATAACCAATTATAAATTTCGGTGGTGCAGTAGAACTAATACAAAAAAAACCGTAGCCACCACAAAAAATATGGTTTTAAGGAGGCGACCCCAGAGCCCAATCGTCTTAAGACAAATCATTTCCTTTTTGAAGTTATACTTCTTTTGGGGCGTTGAGAGTAAAATTTTAGGTGGCAACGGAAGTTGCGTGCGCACATCTAACGAATGAAGTTAGCCGTCCAAGACAGTGAATTACTTATTGTGAATCATGCTTAAAACCGAGTGTGCACATTCGAGCTCAAAGTGGCACATTCGATCTCGGGAAAATGAAGCGCGCCGCTCCGCGTCGCGCTTCATTTGCTTCCCTCGCTCGGAAATGTGCCACTTTTCGCTCAAATGTGCACATCCTCGTATTTATTGAATTTAAAACGAAAAAAATAATGTACACAAATAAAACGACGTATTTCTATGCACTATTTTGTTAATTTTGATTAATTTATTAATTTTCAAAAATGGCCAACCAATTTATACATACAGTCGAACCTCGATAAGTCGAATTTGAAGGAACTAAAAATAATTCGAGTTATCAAAAATTCGACTTATGGAGCTTCGACTGTATTTTGCTTTGTTTTCGATTTACACGGTTTTCTCCAAATAATTTCGAAATCAGTGGCCTAGCTATAAACAAACGCAACGTACGCAACATAACACGTAGTTATATTGAATTTAGTTACGCCAAAGAAGTATAACTTCTAACGCGCGGACTTAAGTATATGCACCGATATTTTTTTTTGGTTATTCAATACGTTGTTCTTTTAATTTGTCGATTTTTATTGATTGTTATTTCAGAAACAAAAAGGTTAATTAAATGACTTTTTTTTTATAAAAAGATTCGATTTAACAAATGATTTAAAACGGTAATTAAATTTGAAAAATCTGCAGGCTCCTACAATACCTACACCTGCCCTATCCTTACACAAAAGTTATTAAAATTTTTTAAATCGTTTGATCTGAAAACGACTCAATTAAATTATGATTTGCTTTTTAATTAATTTTGTTGTAAACTTCAATTTTTAATAAACTTGAGAAAAAAGCAAGATATTAAAAATTGCAGGCTCCTCCAACTTCTACGTCTGCCTTATTCTCACTCTACTTAGTAAAATGCAATATTTTCAAAAATTGTTTAAAATTTAATATAAGTCGAATAAATTGTGATATTGTTTCTGACGAATTTGGTTATAAACTTCAACTTTAATAAAATTTGAAAATTGATAGATTTAAAAAAAATTGCAGGCTCCTCCTCCCCTACACCTGCCCTATCCATACACAAAAATCATTAATTTTTTTTTAAATCGTTTGGTCTGAAAACGCCTCAATTAAGTTGTGATTTTTTTAAATTAATTTTGTTGTAAACTTCGATTTTTAATAAAGTTTGGAAAATAGCAAAATTTTAAAAATTGCAGGCTCCTCCAACTTCTACGTCTGCCTTATTCTCACTCTACTTAGTAAAATGCAATATTTTCAAAAATTGTTTAAAATTTAATAAGTCGAATAAATTGTGATATTGTTTCTAACGAATTTGGTTATAAACTTCAACTTTTGGTAAAATTTGAAAATAGATAGATTTAAAAAAAATTGCAGGCTCCTCCTCCCCTACACCTGCCCTATCCATCCACAAAAATCATTAATTTTTTTTAAAATCGTTTGGTCTGAAAACGCCTCAATTAAGTTGTGATTTTTTTAAATTAATTTTGTTGTAAACTTCGATTTTTAATAAAGTTTGGAAAATAGCAAAATTTTAAAAATTGCAGGCTCCTCCAACATCTACGTCTGCCCTATTCTTACTCAAGTTATTAAAATTGACTAATAATTTAAAACTGTTTAAAATAATTTAATATAAGTTGAATAAATTATGATATGGTTTCTGATGAATTTTGTTATAAACTACAACTTTTAGTAAAATTTGAAAAATAGATAGATTTAAAAAGAATTGCAGGCTCCTCCTCCCCTATACCTGCCCTAACCTCACGCAAAAGCTGAAACAAAAAGTAAAATATTAGTAAAATGTAAAATCTACTAAATTAAATTCAAACTTCGTCGAAAATGGTTTTTGTACGAAAAACGCAGTGTTAAGTTTACCGCAAAATCGATTTTTTGGGCGCAAAATCGCAGATTTGTGGGGTAAAAGGCGCATGGGGTAAAAACGAAACGCAAAAACCCTTCAATTCATAAAACTAAAACGCAAGAGTGAGTTTTTCCTCACAACGCAATAAAACCATTTTTTCAATTATAAAACCTTAACGCAAAAATGGTAAAAGTAAAAAACGACGGATGCTGAAAAAAAATTGATTAAACACAGTAATAGTCATCAAACATTATAAACATATAAAATAGAAAAGTATAAAAAAAGCTGAAAAGAAAGGTGATTAATTAGAAACGCATCAAAATTCTTATTTCGTTTTCTTCCGCAAAGAACGAAACTTAATCAATTCGTAAAAAACCATTTTCTTCGAAGAAAACCCACCCCCGTTAATGCAACAGACACTTGGTAAGTTTCGCGACGAAAAACTCCCAATGGTTGAAGTTTGACTTTAGTAAAAGTCATGATACAAGAACTCCAAATTTTTGAGGTAAAATCCCGTAAGGAACTTATTAATCAATTCTCACACAAAATCCTCAAAAATTTGGTGAAGAACTGCATGATAAGCATTCTATTACGTAGTAAAGATCATAACACAAAACGCTTAAACACTAGACGAAATACGCAAGATAGACTTTTTAACAGTCGATACGCAAATCGTGCAAATCATTGCAAAAATGCTTAAAGAACCAAATTGCAATGATAATGCGACGATGAATTGTTTATAAGAGACCTGAAAAATATGGGACAAATCTAAACCCCCTCTTCCACCACCCTTAAAAAGACCGAAATATTTACTAGAAAAAACTGAAGGTTTGCACCCCAAAGTTTTGCAAACTCTTTTTAAGAGTGGTAGCATTAGAAAAATCGCAAAATCTAAGGGTGCCCCAATGCCCAGCTAGCGTGGACACGGGGCGGCATAAGTTTACAAAAAATGCACAAATATCAAAACAATTTTTTTTGCACAACCGCAACCGTACCAATCACAATTAATTAAAAAGGAAATCAAATTTAAAGTTTGAATAAAAATTAAGATGACTTTGCAAAAGATTGGTCGCCTAGCAAATTGTGCAAAAGTTGGAACAATAAAACGGAATTATTCTCCCTCGTTGGATTTTGGCGTTACAAAATATATATAAACAATAAAATTGGCGAGGGGGCCAAAGGGGACCTTACGAAAGACAACATTGCGCCAAGACCCAAAAGTTTGAATAACTTCCGATTTGCAAGAGGACTTGCAGCTTTATTGATTCAACGAAGGAGCTTTCAGAAGATTGGAAATTAGTTTGAAGATAATTCTTCAAAAAAAATCCGCCCTTGTTGAAAACTCCCATACACAAATAAAATGCAAAAAAAAATAAATTGCAGGAGCGAACTGGTTTTTAAGCATGAAATAAATATCCAACCCTGAAAGGCGTACTTCCAGAATTTTCACTTTATTCCCTGCTTATTTAATGAAAATGCCATTTTTACTAATGCAACAAGTTAATTACAAAAATTATTTGTTTTAAAAATCAGAGATTTAAATGTACCATTTAATCCATTTAAAATTCGCCTTTGTTAACAAAGATAATTAAAAATAGTAACAAACACATATAAAGTTATTTAAATTATTTAAGTAAAATACAAATTGAAACTGTAGTTTTTTCCAAAAATCTTAAAACCGAATTAAATTTAAATTGTTTTTGCAGAATTTGAAATTGAATTAACAGTTACATTAACAATTTTGTTTTGTTAACAAAGAAAATAAGAATTGGTGTCAGTTCAAATATAAACTTGTAAAAATATGTAATGCAATTTACAAATCAAAACCTAAATTTTCTATATTTTTTAAATTTCCAGAAAAAGACTGAATCCAGTGATTGTATTTCAATGGAAACGATGTTTGAAAAATTAAATGGTAGAGAAAAGAAATAAATTATTAATTTACTAAAAAATTATATCATCAAATTGTTACTAAATTATGACAATTAATTAAAAATTATAAATTATGCTTGTTGTATAATTTTTTATATTATTGTAAATGTTTTTAATGTTAAAATAAGTTGTAAATAAAATTCATACATAAATTTTTAAATTGTTTAGATATTACCAATAAGTTCATGTTTTGAAAGATATTCAAATTTGCAAAAAATCAATAATTATCTTTATGAAATTATACAATTATTAAAAATAACGTTCCATTCTTTTACATTTTGAATAAATACAAAGTCTTCTGATCAAAATTTTATATTGTGTAATGAACATTTTGAATCGTACACCCAAATTTAAAATTTTAACGTTTGTGATTTACTATTTGCAAAATTACTTGAATTTTTAAGGCAAATATCGAACAAATAATTATTGAAAAATTACCAATAAAACATTTACAATTTAATCAATCTAAACTTGGAAAAATTCAGTAGATGGCAATAAAATTGATCAAACTGTTCAGGTGGAGTCTTATTGTTAAAATTAAAAAGCACAAGCAATACAAAAAAAAAACCTTCTGACTGTTCATTAGAAATATAAATTAATTAAAAAAACAATGCAAAATTTTAACGAAGTCATGAAGGTTCGATATGAAGCAATGTTATAATGAAAATTTTCCAAGTGTCTGTAAAAAATTCTTAGCGCAATAAATCCGTCCCACCCCCAGCGGAAATTAAAGAGATTCATCCCCTAAGTTAATTTAAAAAGAAATAACAAAAACTCCACCATCCAGTTTCGCTCCTGCAATGAGAAAATTAAAAAGGTACTCGCCGAAGAGTGGCACCTTCATCCTCTTCCATGGTCCCAAACGCTGGAAGAACCTACCTGATGTCCAGTTAAAGATGTCTTGGCACCAGGGGGTAGTTGGCTGACCCTGGTGCGGCCTTCCTCAACCGCAGCTCCTCCAGCAGCACCATCAGCTCCTCCCCGAAGAAAACTTTATTAAAGGGAAACGCGCGATTTTTTGAATTAAAGGGACCACTACTTTTACTGGGAGGAAAAGCACTCGGTTGAAAGACTACGAAAGCAAAACGAAAACGCGGTTGCTCGCGGATGTTCTTGAAGACATGCTGAAATAAATCGTAACAGATTAGTTAAAGCTGCCATTGGGTTGTTGTGACTATAATTAAAAAATATAAATTAATTAATTATAGACACAACAAAGGTTCCAACCAAAATTGGTCCAATTTTGATTGGAACTCTTTAGAATAAAATAAGTTGAATTTGAAGAAAATGTTGATTATTAAATACAAAGGCATCGAAATGACCTCGGCTTTATAATAAGCTGATAACATATCAGACCATGTGAATGCAGCTTGGAGCATTAACTGTACAAAAACAATTATCGCTGAACACCTAAATAAAATAAATTTAATTGATTACTGCACACCAAACCATTTGAGCGCCTGAAAATTACAATTAAAAAAATATTTTTCCCAAGATGTGTAGAAGATGGCCATACATCAAACGCCAAAGGATAGCTCGTACTTGGCTGAAAGAAATAATAAAAATAATTCTCACCTTAAAAAAATAATCATTCTTCTTGGATTTCTGATGTCCTTTGGGGCCGATGTCCTGGAGATTGTTCTGTGCTTTCCACCCCCATCTGTAACAAATCGAAAAAAGGAGTTTGAATTCATTCATTGTTATCTTCGTAATTACAATAAAATACATTAATTAGCAATCCAAATTTTTAAATAAGGGCCTTCGTTTCAATTAAAACAAAGCTCTGGAAAACATTTTTGTTTTACTGATAAAAGGAATGCTGTAGTGGCACTTATAAAAAAAAATATAAATGCACCCCTATATTGATAAAAAACAATAAATTAGTAGGTATTCAGTAAATACCAACTAAGAGGTCCCCTGTATATTAAATAAAATTAATCAAAATTATGTAAGACTCTGAATTTGCAAAATTCAAGATTAGAATGTGTTTTAAATATCAAAGATCCTCCACAATTATTTTGAAACTGAAAAAAAAAGGCAAAACCCAAAGAACAAGGGGTGCGTTTTACCTGAAAATAATAGCAGGGTGGCTGGATAGAATGCATTGGAAATCCCGCTGCGGATCATGGTCCATCTTCTCTTAATAATTGTCGTATCTGAAATGAAAGTTGCAATCAATTAACAATACCAAATATTGCAATAATAACAATTAAATGTAATTGCTATTTTTGCCTTAATCAAATTTCGAAGCCACAATAAAAAAATGAAATCAAACATCTTAAAACAAAGATGCAATCAAAATATTTTTTCGATGCGTTTACGGAAACTACAGACCAACTAATTTCAATAAATTTACCTCTGAAGATCTCATTAAAATATTTTAAATGTGCACTGAATTAATAAACGTCTAATACTTTTGGGCGAATTTGAAGGAATGAATGCAAATCGTGTTTATTCGTGGTATGCATAACTAGTGACGTCATACAAACACCTGTGCCATACATCGCCGTAGGTACTTTGCTTATCATTTCACGATGCAAACGCCGGTATTATTCTTTAGATTTATACGAAAATGTTTATCGATTATTTTATTCAATTTACATTAGGAAAAATGTTGTATACAGGGTGACTCAAATAAAATTAAGTAGGTTACCATGGGTATTTTTTTTATTAGTGAAGATGGAGAATTGGTCAAAGAGACAATGTTTCCCAGTTTTATGTGCTGATACAGATTCTGTTGAGGAAATTTGAAAATTTCAAATTGTTACATTACCATCATAAAAATTTTCTCTAATGTCTAATAACTTGGTATTGATAAGAAACATGAATAGCTGGAAACTCGTCTAAACCTGACTACACGTACAAAAAAGGCAAAAAGAAGAAGATAAAAAAAAGTCAATATAAAAGATGATAGGTTTGCTAAAATACAGCAGCAAGTTAAGATATGCATGTAAAGTTATATTGATTAGGCATACAGTATCAGTTTAAAAAATAGTGTCCCAGCACAGAAAAAGAGAAAAAAAATGTTTTAAATTATCTTTCGGTCATTAAATTTCAATCTGTTTTCAAAAAAGCAACTTTCTATGATATATATTTTTTAAAATGCTAAGAGACTTACAAAAATAAGGTATTTTACCCTATGAGTAAATTTAAACTGCTACTTTTTGCTATTTATTGCTTAAAATATTAAGTTTTACGTTAAAAGAATTGACATAAGGGATTTGGCGAACGCCCAAAAATCCGACCCTTTTCTCTTCTAAAATTTACGAGTTAATCGAATCAAAATTTAGTATTCTATCAATTTAGTTAATTATAGTTCAAAGTTAATTCAATTGACCTTTGTCAAACTACGTCGGCAGCACAGTTCGTTTTTTTTTTCAAATGCAAGTACTACCTCAGAATAACTAAAAAAAATACAATTTACAAGGCCGCTTGTTGCAGTTGAGTATTTAAAGAAAGTAATAAACGCGCAAATTGGCATTGAAATTAACCTTTTGAAAGTCAAAAACTTACACACCTGTGTTTCACATACGGCAAAAACACATTTAAGGACAAAATTTATCAAATCCTGAATTAATCAAGGTTTCACCAGGGCAATCGTATAATCTCAGATTTTACTCGTCAATGAAAAAACGAAATTAATTATAATGGCATTAAAACCATATAAAGCGAGTTCCTTTTAAGTCGGAATGGACGTCGAAGAAGTAAACATAAAATTTAAACACACCTGCGAGAAATGGGCGCGTATAATAATTATTAGTAACATCTTTTAAAGCACAAACACCTGTGTTGTACTAAAATTTTTTAGGCATGTTCGACGAGAACAAGACGGTTATTAATCTCAGAAAATAATCACCTAATGGTACTTAAAGACACCTGTGAATAAAGATGCGGGTGAACCTGAGGTCACTTTTTCAATGTTTGGAAAAGTCATAGGCATTTACACATTCCTCTTGGCTCTTCTGTAAATATTTATGAGGAAACTCACACTCAAATTCCTACAACAAAATTTACGTCCCTAGACGTTTCAAAAAATATGGCTATCCCACTTACAACTTACATTTTGTGTATGTGCTCATGTATTTTTTCAACAATTATAACAGTAATTACGTTCCTTCCAAAACTGTTATTCAGCACGTAAAGCGGCCATTAAATAATTTATAAGTCGGGAAGTTTTTTCACAATGGAAAAGGAATTAATGTCGGTATTATACCCAGAGTAACAGACATGGCATTTAAATAATAAGACAATTTCATAAATCACGTTCGATTGCGGCATTAAAGATTATAAAATTAAATTCCTTCCAAGTGGCTTCTGCCAATCTGGAGCAGCTCGTTATGCCGTTGGAAATCTTTTGCAAAAGAACACACGCGTCGTTTTTCTGTCATTTTATAATGAAGCTGTCCAAACGCATTCATCTGGAACATTGAGAGTGGTTTACAGCTTTGTCCATCCGTGGAGAAAATATTTTACGTATCGTTTAAAAACTCCAATTAAAAAAAAAATAATTAAGACCTCTCTCCCATTTGCCTATATTTAGATTTTTCTATTTACGTCGCTCCTTTTTAATTCCATCCACAATCGACGATTTTTCTTAATTGGACGTTAATTAATTGCCTGCAAGAGAAAAAATTTTAAATGTTATCTCCCATCTATTTTTAATTTACTCAACAAATATGTCGATGCACAATTTAATTTTGAAAATATGTGCCAAGAATTTGATTTTAATTAAAAACAATCAAAGGGCGTTTAAATTATTCGAATTGTTTAAATTGTTCTGCTCGGAAAAGGCTCGAATGCATTGCAGTTTAATTTTAGCCCGAGACGTATTTAGAAGTTTTAATTTCGATTTTAAAAATTGCTACGAAAATAGAGGTGCCATTTTGAGTGGTTCATTGTTGGCGACGATTTACCTTGGGGAGATATAAATAAAAGGCATTCTTAAACTTTTTTCCCAGTTAAATGGGAAAAAATGTTCCTTTTGAAAGTCTTGGACTTGAAGTAATTGGATGAGCATTTGTATTTTTTTTTCAAAACAGGTAGGATGTTGCTAAAAAAATGAAAGAGGTTGTTTTTATGGCTTTTGCTTAAAGTTGAGTGCTCCAGGGGTCCAGTTGAAAATATTTATAAGGTGTAATAAAAATGTAAAGCCTTTTGAGGTTCGTAGGAGCGTTGGCATAGATTTGTACCTGTGCGTGGCATATCTAATCTTTTCAGCTTGGACAGCAGAAATGACTGGTATAATTTACAAGAAGCTAATTGCAATGCTAAGTGCGCGACAGGCAGGTACAAGAGGCGCCTTTAAGTCGCGAGGAAACAATAAGAGTCGAGACGTGACACCTAAGAATGAAAACCAACCTACCTGCCTGTCTGTCTCTTCTATGACTTTGTGAAATGTAAGTTAAACGTCACCCATTAAGCATTAAGCATTTACCCATTACCATTGTTCATTACAGGTGCCTTATCCTGGTGTCTGCTTTTCCTTTTGCCAATCAACGACCTTTTCATACCTGTTTATAACAATTAATTGATAGCTTGTTTTGTTATTGTTAACTTTTTTATCTTACTCAGAAATCTCCTCGGAAGAAAAAATTAACAGGTTCCAGATGGTTTTTCTTATCGGACACAAATGATTTACAATAATAATTTGCATAGATTTAACTTGGTTTAACTTTGTTTGACTCCCGAACTGTCACACGAAAGAAGGGTGACCACCAATAGAAAAAAAAATGTTTTTATAGAAATGATTAATAAACATACCTATTTTTAAGCGAAATTGAATAGTTGTATTTATTATAAAGCTCGTGATTAAAGGGCCTTTTAGAAAAATTACAGTTTTACCAAACTTTAATAGTTTTCTTTTTTGCTCAATATTATTGATTGTATTTGCTACTTGCTTTTTACAGTCTAACACTAATTTTAACAAGTAGGGATCGTGTTATACATTAAATACAATTCTTATTAGTACATAATGAAGTTTTTTGAAAGAACAACTTGAATTTATTGCAATAGTTTTAGGGATTAATGAATCCAGGCTCGCTCACAGAAATGTTGAGGCCCATTACTCTGATTCTTATGTGGGCCCTCCTGGTCCCTAGATTTGTGCCTGGTAGTTAGTATATTATAGTAACAAGTAATGTTACATGGGGTCCCCCCAATGGGACCCACCTTTTCAAGCCAGAATCAATAAGTAAATAGTACATCAAATTATTTTGCAACGTCTGCAAAAAATATATAAACTACAATAGACACTATAAATAGAGACATAAAACTTGCAAGACTAGCAAAAGGAAGAATTGAAATGTTTTGCTTTTAATATTAGTACAAAAAGTTTGTAGAAAATAAAGTTTCTGGATCTGTGGCGTCCTCTCTGAGTAAACGTGGACACTGTCAAGTACAATAAATAGTTATTTTCTCTAAAACTTTTTTAAAAGTTTTTTTTTTAAGTAATTTAATAATTAAGAACGATATAAAAAGGATAATGTTAAACTAGTGCCTTCAGTTACTTTACTATATGGTTCATCTATTTATTTTATTTGATCAAAATGATTTGAAATCGTAATTAAACTTTTAAAATTACATTTTTTATTTGATTTGATATTGATTATCTTCGTTAACAGGATTTGATTGTGTTTATAAGAATATATTTATTGGATTAGTATAAAAAGGACTATAAAATCAAATGCAACATGTACCATTGTTAAGTTTTACAGTAGTTCTTTTAATACAACTCAAAAAAAAAACACAAGAAAATTAATTTTGTGAATCAGCTTTAATTCATTAATCTTTTAAATGTAAGCTGTGTACTCAAACCTTCGATTTTAAAGATATTAAATTAATGATGTAAATTAAAACGAGTTTGTTTAAACGTTCGAAAGGCATTCAATAGATAATTTTTATATAGCGATATTACAATCAAAATTTGATTTAAACGCAGTTCTCTTGGTCTCATGAAATCGTTAACTTCTAATTTAAGCAGACTTTGTGTTAACTTTATAAAAATCGGTTTCACAATCTAAAGAACTATGTTCAATTACAAACCTTATAAAAAGAGGTGCGCTTTATTCAAAGTTATTTGAAATCTTGATGTTTTTTATTTTTATTTTCAGATCACAGAAAAGATCTGCAGGTGAAGATACCTATGCAAATCAGAATCATGCACCACAGAATCTACATACCCAGAGAAACTCATCGATAAAAAGTGGTACGCATTAAATGACTTTGTTTTAATTAAATAAATCTAACAAATATATTTGGATTAATTTTAGTGCGCAAATCAAATAATTCCAATGTGCTGTATCCAATTCCTGCACCATCATATCATGCTGGTCTTGATAGAAATGTTTGGCAGGCTGAACTTGATAAGGTATTTCATTCAATAATTAAACTTATGCTAACTCATCTTTTTAATTAATTATACGGTATAAAGTGTGGATTATTATTTGAATTAAAACTTCTAGTAAAAATGATGATTAAATAGATTTCTTTTAAATGGGAACCATGACTACGAGGGGACTATTTTAAAATATTATCTGTCAGATAATTACAAATAATTATTTATCAATCAGTTACTTTTGATGAAACGGTTTATTAAAGACAACAAATAGAATATTTTTTTCATAATGTAAGTCCACAGTAGTTTATTGTTAAATGAAACATTGTTTCAATTAAACCTAAATGATGAAAAACATTGGCCGAGTCTGAATTCTAAAGGTAGAGGTCTTAAGGAAATCCCTTTAGTAATTTTGATCACAAACACATGCGATGCTGATAAACTTCTTTAAATTATTTTAAATTAAACTAGAAGTAAAATTTAAATATTTAACATGATGACATGTTCTTCAGGCTTCTTCAGGCTTGTCTGAAAGTTACAAGCCCTATTCTGGCAGACCAACAAGGGCTCCGGGTTTATTGGACCTCCCTTTTCCTCCTCAATTATCCAGAAACAGACAATATAAGAGTTTTGGAAATGGGGACAGCACAGATTACAAGGTTTGTGTTATCATCCAATGGTTATCAAAATAGTAACAATTTTTTATAGCAATCTTTAGTTATCCACAAGAATAATAACGAGAACAATGGTCCTATCGAATTGGTAATATCTAATTTAGACTCTTCGATTAACAACAAAACCATGCACAAGCTCTTACTCAACATGTTAAGTCAATATGTTGTTGTAAGTTTTTAATATTTATATATGTACGTCTTAAACTCATACCACTTTTGTAATAATCAGGTCCTGACTTTATCAATCATAAAACAAACAGATGGATTACCAATCGCAATAGTTAAGATTCGAACTTCCCAAGAAGCTCAGTATTTGATCTCCCAATTACATCACCATTGGTTGGGACACAAACGTTTGGTCATTTCTTATGCCCAAAGAAACTCAGATTTGGACCAAGTTCGACGTATTGTAATTGATCTGCTTCAGGTACGTAGTTCCTAATTTGTAATTTGGAAGTTTTTTAATGAAATGATGATAGACCTTAGGCCGATATGATGGTGTTAAGTTGAGTTTACTTTAATTCCTTAACATTATTTGATTATCTTAACCGAAAAGCGAATCTGATTGAGATTTTGTTAAATACAACCAATTTTTAATAAAATAAATGTTATTAAGAGATAAAATTAATTTCAGGAAGTACCAGAACATCGAATGCCGCTCTTTAAATTCTTAGCTTTGGCGAAATCTCGTTATCATTGTGGCATTTCATTATCAGACGTTAATAAGCTTAAAGACATTTGCAGACTTATCGAAGGCCAAAATGGACGTACCATTATGTTAACATCTGAAGCTCGTTATCTCTCATTAGTTCCTGTTAGCAATGTAAGTTGATTAACATCATATACCGGATGTCCCACTTGAGATTACTGAATCTGCAGTGTTAATGGGTCATGCTATCCAAAAACTGTTTCGTTCTGAAAAAGTTTGCTTTCAATAATAAAAAAGTTAGCAAAACATTTAATTGTGCTGAATTGGTCATTGGACTTACATTCTACGATTTGGTGTGAACGATCCTTTATCAAAAACTGTTCTTTAAGAAAACTTATTCTTAATTACACAGAGTGTAATTAATCTAAAGTGGGACCTGGCATAAAATATTTGATTAATAACAAAGCTTAATTTAGGCTCTTGCTTTGCATTGCTCTAAACATTATCGAAGTAGTTTACAAAGCGAAGGATGGGTTGAAACTGCATACGCTTCTTTCCCCAATGTTAACATAGCATTAAAACTATTTGCAAAAGAAGTCTACCAGTTGTTGGATTCACATATGGGTTATCTACCTTTATTGAGGTGATTTTACATCTAAATTAAACCTGTACAAGTTTATTCTCAATTCACTTTTGTTTCAGCTTTTTTGAATGTTATGAGGCCGAGTTTGGAAGATCACTTAGAGAGGATGAAACAGGAGTTCCTTTAGAACATTTGATAACTTGCATTCCAAACATTAAATTAAATTGTTCTGGTTTTAATAAAAACATAACTTTTCTTAATTTGAATAGAACTCATGAAATGAATAAAAAAGAAGCCGATGGTAATCCAATCAATTAGAGGCAAAGCATTTCATTGTGAATTTGATTTTTAGACCAACTGTCGCGTTCAGTTTCTCCTTCACTTATGACTAATATTACAATGTTAAGTCGAGAAATCGTGGATTTATTAAAAAATATGACTGGCTGCCAATTGTTACTAAATCGTTATATACCTGCTTATCATCACCATTTTGGTCGCCAATGTCGAGTTGCTGACTATGGTTTTACTCGTTTAATTGACTTGTTTGAAGCCATCTCTCATATTGTTCAGGTTTTATTAGTTATGTTATTGAAATATAGGTATTAATTTTGATGATTGTAGATCTTAGGATTTGGCGAGAAACGTTTAATTACTCTAACACATTCAGCTCAGATTCGTCGTTTCACATCAGATCTTCTCCGTGTATTGAAAAGTCAAGTGTCGAAGCAAATCACTTTTATTGATTTTCCGGGAGCTTATGAGAAAGTACAAGGAAAACCATTCAATCCAATCGATTATGGCCTGTGTTATTTAAACGACCTGTTAGATGAAGTTCCTGAAGGGAATGTAATTATTAGAAAAAGTAACGACATCGCTATAATTGCTATACCCAAAAGAGAACAAACAGCAAAAGAAATTGAACGTACCAAACAATTTGCCAAAGAAGTCATAGAATTACTCCAGCATTCTCCTTATTGTTCTATGTCTTTTAATCAGTTTGTTCCTGCTTACCATCATCATTTTAATCGCCAATGCAAAGTTTCAGATTATGGATTTACTAAAATTGCAGAGCTTTTCGAAGCAATTCCCGATACAGTTGAAGTAAAATTGTTTTTATATTAATTGTAAGAACTATGATTATTGTTTTCACTTTGTAGATTGAAGGAAGCTCCGATATTGATCGTAAAGTTAAGCTAAAGCTTGAATTAGCTTTAGAAGTCTTAGGTAAACAAATTCAGACGGTTATTAAAGAATCCGAATTAGTACCTTTGTATTGGAAAGTGGTCATTGTGAGACACAAAAGGACTTTTAGTTATCCTGTAAATCCACAGGCTTATGGTTGCAGTCATTTTGAAGAATTGTTCTTCAAATTAAGTGATTACGTTGAGGTAATCAATGCATTTTGATTTCGTTTTGAAATTCTGAAATGCGGAAAATTTTTAATTTGTTGTTTTTTTGATAGCACTTCTCTCCTGATTATTTAACTATATTTACAGATTATACCTGGTTGTCTGGGGTCAATGCTTGCTTTATCTGATGTTGATTATCGAACAAGAAAAATTAGAATATTGGGACTACTTTTTCAGCCTCCTTATTCAACTAATGTTGAAGAATTAATCTCTGGGTATTTGACTCGATTTTTTAGACCTTTGTCGATGAACAAAGTGAAGGAAATGACTGAAATTGTAGAGGTAATATTTCCATTTACTTAGTATTTCTTTGTTGATAGATGTAAAGAGCTTTTTATACTTTTTTAAGCTCTTCCATGATGGACAACAAGTAACAGTGTCTTTAACAAATAAATATAAGATGGCAGCGCAGATATACCATTTGCTCTACATAAACCATGGCCACATGAAATTTAATGCACTTTTGAATCTCTATGCCCTTAAATTTGGTAACCAGTTGTTACCAGAAAAATGCAGTCCAGAAACTTTTAAACATCTTCTGGAAGAATTCGACTTTTTGGTGAAATTTGAGAAAGGTGGTAAAAACCTTATTGTAGTACTTAACAAAAGTCTTGCGGGTATGTTTATTTTATTTTGCGAATACTTTTACTACAATGTCCTTTTAGAGCATGGAGTTAGTCTTCCGTATTCTTTTGGAGGTAACGAAAGTGCTGGTAGGCAACGTGGTAATGGTATATGGTCTTCTCCGATTACCGGGTTTGGAGTTCCAGCTCCGAAGCCAGATACACCTCCAGCTGATGTAAGAGTTTATTCTAATTAATGTTGTGGGTTCTACAATTTATTTGGTTACAGGAGGCTTGGTATAATAGCCTTTGGAATACGCCACCTAAAAATGTTATGGATTTGGTGAGTGATAAATGAAAAGTCGTAATATTACTAGTAAAAACTAATTGATTTTGCAGAATTTAAATATTGCTGTTCCGCCAATTGATACTTATCGTGCTTACATGAACACCAAAGGGGTATTCTCACCTTTTCCAGATTACTCATCAAATTCAAATCATATCAACAACAATTCGCACCTTGAGAAACCTAAAGTGTCTTCTCCTCATCCAACTGTTCTGCCATTACCAGATAAGCTTATTCCAAAAGGTGGGTGATTTATAAGTTAAACCAATCTTTAAAAAAAATATTAATTAGTATAAATAATTTGAAATGTTGACAATTTCATATAAATAATTCATTTTTCAATTAGTATTTTATTGGTATTTAATTTTATGTAATCAAATGCTTAAATTTTTTAAAATAAATTGTATTTGTCTTGTATCTTGCAAATAATTAATTTATTGAATTTCTTTTCAGATGATTCTCGTGATTCAGGAGTTCATAATTCCAATTATGATTTTAATTTTTCCAATAATGAAATGCCAATGGGATTAGATTTTTCTTTCATAGGTTCGTTTAATACATTTAGAATTTAAAACCTTTAACTTTACACTTAAAAACTTTTAATTTGTCTTTAGGAGATGGAAAAGCTGAAGATATGGTTTTTAATTAGTTTTTTTTTAAACTTTATATTTCAATTCTTTTTTTATACATCAAACACCAAAAAATGGGCTTCCTTAATAATTATATCAAGAGTTATTTAGTGTCTAATTAGAACTGTATGTTAAACACAATATTTGCTGCTTTATATTTTTTGTAATACTTGTGCGTTATTTTATGTGCGAAAAATATTTGAAAAATTTATGGTAAAGCAGTAGATAAGTGTTTAATTTTAAAATGTTATTTTAAAAGTTTTGTTTTCATTTTAAGATGAAATTTTTATTGAATTTGAAAGAGAAGAGTTTGTGCATAACGTAAGGAGAAATGTTTAAAAATGAGAAGCGATGGAAAATATTTATATTTTAGAATGTTGAAAATTGATTGTAGGAAATGCAGTTTAAAATGATATTTGTTTGATAATATAATTGTTCTATTTGTAATGATTTATATTTTTAAAAAGAACAAATATTTTAAATTGCATTTGACATAATTTTATAAGTCTAAGATTTAATGATTATTATAATGTATATTTGTTCTTTTTAAGTCTTTTTGAATTTTTATATTGAAATTGTTATTTGTATACATCTAATACAATTTATTGCATTTTTAATTATTAATTTCAATTGGTTAAACATTTTTCCAATCCTTTTTCAATTCTTTATGTCGAATTTATATTTACATATATATAAACTTTTTAATTTCAGTAACGAATTAAAAGAAAGTGCATTTATATGACATCTTATGTTATAACACTCTGTTACACTTTAACAAAAATTACAAAATTTGAACTTATTTTAATCAATTTATTATTTATATTTTTCTTCTACAACATTAAAGAAATACATCAAAACACTATGGGAATCAATGATTTATAAATAATCAAGTTTTAATATATTTCAATACTATAACTTATTCATTTTGAATCCATAGTGTTACTGGAGGTCGATATTATAATATATAATCCATTAAATTACAAAATCTTGGTTGATTTTACGTTTTAAGCTTAGAATAAGGTATAATATCATGTAATAAATCAATTAAAAGTTCTCATATATTATAATAATACTTATATTAACGTTTATCATAGAAAGTGCATTCATATGACATCTTATGTTAGAACATTCTGTTACACATTAACAAAAATTACAAAATTTGGAGTTTATTTTAATTAATTTATTATTTATATCTCTCTTCTACAATATTAAAGGAATACATCAAAACACTATGGGAATCAATGATTCATAAATAATCAAGTTTTAATATATTTCAATATTATAACTTATTCATTTTAGATCCATATTGTTACTGCAGCTCGATATTATATAACCCATTAAATTACAAAATTATGGTTGATTTTACGTTTTAAGCTTAGAATAAGCTATAATATTATGTAATAAATCAATTAAAAGCTCTCAAATATTATAACAATACTTATATTAATATTTATCATAGAAAGTGCATTCATATAACATCTTATGTTATAACACTTTGTTACACTTTAACAAAAATTACAAAATTTGAAGCTTATTTTAATCAATTTATTATTTATATCCTTTTTTACAATATTAAAGGAATGCCTCAAAATAATATGAAAATTGTTGATAAACTAATAAATGAGTTCTTTATTATTTAATAAATTTATTAAAGCTTCGAGATTTCCCATACAGTTAGTGTTCAGAAAATTGATTTAGCTTAAGTTTAATCTATAGTTTTTCTTCAATAAAAATACTAATTGAGACTTAATTATAGTTTAATTTTAGTTTACTTTATTTAATTTTTTTAATTTAAAAGTTTTAGTAACTTTGTCATTTGGGGAAACTTGCCCCAATTCCATAGTTTACTTTTTGTGGTTAAGTGTATTATAATTTCTAAATTACAGTTTAATTTAACAATATTCTTTTTAATAACATAAAGCTAGTGTACTTAAAAAACTTTATTTATTTGAACAAAGTCTTTATTGAGTTATGGATTTACATTTAAAACCAAGACATTTCTCTGGACAATTGTACAAATATACAAATGTAATGAAGGGGTGGCAATATAGATATTTTATGGTAGATGCACATGCAGGATTATTACATTATTTTCTTTGTGAAGGGGAAAAACCAGATGGAAATGTTCCAAGAGGTTCTGTGCATTTAGCAGGTGCAGTTATTTGTCCAAGTGACGAAGACTCTAAAACCTTTACTGTAAATTGTGCTTCTGGTGATATGCTTAAGCTAAGAGCTCAAGATGCCAGAGCTAGACAAGAATGGGTTAATGGATTAAGAGCTGTAGCGGAATCACATACAAAAGTTTGTATTGTATAATGTATTATGATGAGATATTTAAATAGCATAATATTTATAGGCAATTAGTGTACATAGTCCACCTTTACCTCCAAGAGAACATCTAGCAGTGTTAGATGCAATGGGAAGTGTAAGAACACAATTACAACAGACTGAACAAGCTGATGCAGCATTATGTCGAGTAATTGAGAGTTCTGGTGGTAAATGCTTTACAGATCCTAATCTACTACTGCTCAAAGCTACTTCAGCAGCTTCCTTACATTGTCTCTTTCAATGTTTAAATATATTGCAAAGAAATCAGCATCAGCAGGCAAGAACAGGGTTGGTTACGGATGATGATTAATATATTCCTAATTCTAGTTGCTGTGTAAATGTGATTTGGAAAATGTTGCATGTAAATCGTGGTTGTTTGCATTGAGGTGTAACTGAGGCAGCTCTAGCCCAGATAAGGCTTTTAAAAGTATTTTTTGTATCACTTCTAACTATTTTTTTATATATACTGATATATATATAGTTTTGTGATAATTTTATAGTATTTTAGTTACATATCTAATGTTGCTTTGTAATATTTACTAGGAAAAAACATACTGGATTAGCTATTAAATCAAGATCATCCAGGAAGCATGTTAGAAGTTGAAAATATGTTAATATTTTACTTTGTAAATAAAACTACAAATTGTATAAAGTTACTTGTACAAATTTTAAATATAATATAGTAATACGATTTATATTTTTATTGAAAAAGTTAAATTTTTATTTAATTAAATTAAGTGATTGTATTGCCAAAAATAATTATTTAAATTAACATTGCCAAACAACTAACCCCATCTCGTTAAAGAAGTATGAAGTATTGACCCACGCCATAGGAAGGTTATGGTAGCGGCTATGTTCAATAATATTGTTTATATTTATTATAAATTGTAAATTTAAGGGTAAGTTATGTAAAAATGATTATTTTATTTATTAGTTTTAATTTAGCTTCTGTACAGTTTATTTAACACTGGTATATTTGAAGTATGATTCATATTTATTTTCTTAACCTATAATCTCTGTTTCAGCTAATAAAAATGGATATTAGACCGAATAATACGATTTACATCAACAATTTAAATGAAAAAGTTAAAAAAGAAGAGCTAAAGAAGTCCCTGTATGCCATCTTTTCACAATTTGGCCAGATTCTAGATATAATTGCTTTCAAAACATTAAAGATGCGGGGACAAGCATTTGTAATATTTAAAGAAATACAAAGTGCTACAAATGCTCTAAGATCAATGCAAGGTTTTCCCTTTTATGATAAACCTATGGTATGTATCATAATTAATTTAGAATTCTTTAATAATAATGCTTTTTATAGAGAATACAATATGCCAAATCAGACTCGGATATAATTGCCAAAATTAAAGGTACTTTTGCAGAAAGGCCGAAGAAGATTCGACCTCCTCCTGTAAAAGGCGAAGAAGATGCTCCTAAGAAGAAGAAAAAGAATAAGGATCCCAATAGGATACCGGGAGGCAATAATGCTGAGCAACCACCAAATCAAATCTTGTTCTTGACCAATCTTCCTGATGAGACAAGTGAAATGATGTTGTCCATGTTGTTTAACCAGTGAGTAGATTTTTAAATGGTGTTGTATAATTTGAATCAAAATGAATTAGTTTTAATAGAATTAAAAATTAATTAAGCAAATCTTGATTGTGAAAACGCATTTTTTAGGTTTCCTGGCTTCAAAGAAGTTCGTTTGGTTCCAAATAGGCATGATATAGCCTTTGTTGAATTCGAAAATGAATTACAATCTGGAGCTGCAAGGGATGCTCTTCAAGGATTTAAAATTACTCCAACACATGCTATGAAAATTTCATTTGCTAAGAAATAATTCATAATAATTTGTATTTTAAGTGGTATTACTATAAGGAATAAAAATAATCTTATAATTGCAAGGATTTATTTTAGTAATATGTTATTTTAGATCAGGGGTTGTTAAACTTTTTAATGAGAAAGTTGCATAGAATTTCTAAGTGGACCAGATTAAAGTAAAATTACATAAAAATTTGCATAAGTTGCAAGTATTTGGATTTGTGTTTAGATATAGTTAATATTTTTAAAGTATCTGGGGGCCGAAGTTTGCAGATCCCTGCTCTAGAAAATTACACTACCCTTCCCCTGATTGCAAAGCATATCAATCTTCTTTCAGTTTCTCCATTTGGTAGTAAGTAAAACGTGAGTTTAATTGGAATCTGAAAAACAAATCAATAATTAAATTGTCTAATTTAACTAAGAATTGAATTACAGGTGGGAAAATTTCTTCTATGAATATAGTGAATTTATATTGGACCGGCTCATTGATTTCCAAAGGACAATGGGTGTTTTGTATGTCCCTACAAGCATTTGGTTGAGGCAAAGGATAATTAACATTCACTCCAAGGGCTCTTGCAATTACTTCAGCTTTAAGCTCTTCAATTGGTTCACCTGAAGACGGATGTTTAGTATTTTTAATTTTAATTGTTCAAACAACTTACTTGCAGTAAAATTCATATAAAATACTGCATTTGTTCCTTTAACGAATGGACAAGGTTGTTGTAGACATCCTACAACATTGACTGCGGTTGGTAGAGGAACACCTCCTTCACCTAAAAATTGAAAATGATAACATTTTGTAAGGGTTGCTTAAAGTTAACTTACACTCATCAACTAAGGTCTGCGAAGATGCCAAAGAAAAAAGATAGACGAGAAAGATCGTTTTGGATATGTTTTGAAACATTTTTTATAATGGTGTGACGAAATCTATTCATTAACTACCTATTTATAGGGTTTTATCTTTTATCTGCCAGTAAATCATACTTTGATTGTAGATAAATATTAATTAAATATTGATAGTTTTGAAACATGAAACTAAGCGTAGGTATATAAAAAAGTTTATAGTTTTTTGCTTTATATGATTGTATTAAATCCTTTTCTGTTATATAATTACAGTTTTCAGTATATATTTTAATATATTATGTTTTTAAATACAAGAATAATTAATTAATTTGATTATACAATTGTTAAAGTTTTTATACAACTTTTCCATTTATTGAAAAACAAACAAGTGGTTTCTTCTTCTCAGAATTTGCTAATAAGTAAAACGTAAGTTTAACCGATACCTAAAACATAGTTTGTATTAATTTTATTAGATCTAAATTGAATCTTTGATTTACTGGTGGATAAGCTGCAGCAATAGGCATTGTGAATTTATATTGAACTTTTTGATTTACTTTCAGTGGACATTTGGCGTTTGTGAGCTCTCCACAGACATCAGGTTTTGGCAAAGGATAATTAACACTAATTCCAAACGTTTTTGCAGTCAATTCCGCTTTTAATTCATCGATGTCTTCGCCTGTAACGTTGCAAATTAATTAAACTTTATTATAATTTATTTATTTATAAAAACAAAACTTGTAATGAAATCCATGTACATAACAATGTCTTGTCCCCTAATGAATTGGCATGGTTGAACATTACATCCTACAATATCCACTTGGGATGGCTTAGGAACACCTCCATCACCTTTAAAAGTAATGTTAATTTAAAATCATCAATTAAAACTTATTACATTGGTCCACAGGTGTTTCTGAAACATTGGGGTAGAGTAAATTACTTAAAATGAATAGGACTTGAAAAACATATTCATACATAATCATTCGTTTTAATTAAAAGACATTTTAAAGCTCTGCTTTGCATTGTATTTTAGAACTTAAATTTAGTCAAGTGGTATTGTTTTGTATTATGCTTTTAAAAAAGAACTGGAGAAGCAAAACTGAAGTGTACCATTAATTTAGTTAAAGAGTCAAATAATTCTGAAAGCAACAATCTTTGATTTTGCAGAAGGATTTATTATCAATAAATTAGATTAATGTTAAGGTAGATGTTTAGATTTACAATAACACGTAATGAAGTTTAATTGCAAAAAATTGTACGTGAATGTAGGGGTCAGGAAAGTCTTAAAACATAACAGAATGTTTGAAAGTTGAACATGGACGTAATCGTAATATCAATCAATCATAAAAGGCGTGATAGGAAGAAGAGTTTGTTGAAATGTTCCCAAGCATTAGACCCATTAAATCATAAAATCATATGAAATGTATAATCTAAATTCTGTTTGATAGGTTTGCGAGAATCATGCTCGTCTAATTGAAAACGTCAAAGAAGAATTACTAAACGGTGTTCTCAATAATTAATTCCTTTTCAAATAACAGGGTTTGTAAAATAATTGATATTTATATTTCAATTTTAAGTGTAGCTAAAGGTGAAACGTGCATAATTATTATTCTAACTCGTTCAGAATATAAGTGATTGATCATGGACCATCGAGTCCCTTAAATAATTTGATAAATTAAACCAGATTATGATTTATTGACTCTATTAATATCAACATTTCTATTTTAATAATTTAGATCAAAGAAATCATCTTTATTTCGTAGCATTTAATCATGATTTTTAATTTAAGCATTTATTCGGTCGTGCTGGACGATTTCAATGTTTCTACAATCGCACCCGTGGATTGCAATTTACTTGTACTTTGGAAAGTTTTAATTTTGGGTCTAAGAATGTATGTAAAGTTGTGATGTATGTTTAGGCACTTTTTGTAATCATGTCTTCTTTAAATCCTTAGTACTTAACTGTACTTTATATTAATGAAGATTCGATTAATTTTAAGGGCTGGTATAAGAAAATAGTAAACCAGTTCTAAATTATACAAAGTATTTTTTGCATTAAGTATATGGATTTCAAAATAATTAGGAATATTTATCATTTGGAAGTATTGTTTTTAATATATGTATATAGTATTATTTTTTGAAAATATACTTTTGTAGGATCTTACATATGTATAGATAGCTATGAAAAAAATTAGTTCTAGCGGTGCCATTATTAGTATATAGTATTTTTAAGTAAAAAATTAACAACGTCGCTGAAAATTTCGCGACGATTCTTAAAATCGACGATATCTTCGCCGAAGCAAGAAGAATAAATCACAAACTTGAGTAATCCCCGTACAATATGTAATAACACCTGAGTCTAAGCATTCCTCTAGCTCTCGCCATTCCGACAGAGCAATAAATTTAAAGCACCGCATGTACTCCGGTCCGTTTAGCTAATCGTTAAATCGTTTGAATGATAGTAGGTTGGAAAATCTGTTTTCTGGCCACAAATCATTCTTAGAGTGTGAAATCAGCCGGTTGGACGCAATTGTTCGCGACAAATAACGGGGAGAAGCGTGGGCCCCCTGCTGTCTCATGTAAGTCATAAATCGCGAGCGCCCCATGAACTGGGTAATTACTGGGGCTGATGTATGGTGCTGGCCACGGTCAAGATGCCACGAGCTCATATACCACCCCGACGTTATGATATTTCGTAGAGAGGAGCTTCCAATCACTTTTTTGATGCACTTGTTACGTTGTGAGAATGAGCTTTTCGTTTTAAATAACAATACAATAGCGAAAGGGACATTTTACTCAGTTTTATAGAAGGAAGTGTGCCCAAATTGGTCAATACCTTAAAAACAAATCGCTTTTTTACTTGTATTAGTATCTTACTTATTGCATTATGGTCAAGTGAGCAAACGCTAGCTTAGTTTTCGAATTTTTTAAGTTATACTTCTTTTGCTGCTTTGAGAGTAAAATTTTAGCAGGTAAGGGAAGTTGAGTGCGCACAGTTAACGATACTTGGATAGTATGAAGTTAGCCCTGTAAGAAAATAATTAGTTTTTGTGAATCACGCTTAAAACCGAGTGTGCACATTCGAGCTCAAAGTGGCACATTCCGATCTCGGGAAAATGAAGCGCGCCGCTCCGCGTCGCGCTTCATTTGCCTCCCTCGCTCGGAAATGTGCCACTTTTCGCTCGAACGTGCACATACCACGCAATCATTCGATTTGTCTACTTTATCTTTCGCTCTTTCACATCATAAATTTAAATTTAAATATCGACTTTATGTTCGTTACCATAGCAATAAGTGGAAGAAAGCGAAAAGATACCACAATCTCGTAAATGCGAGTGAGAAGAGACGATTAAAATTAATTAAGTTACTTCGAAGAAGTATAACTTCTAACGCGTGCTCATTAATACACTCGCCGGTATTTTTTATTTTGTATCTGCTTGAAAACTTCTTAAGGTAGTGATAATTTGGGCGTTTTTCAATATCGACATAGTAATTTTCACATATATTGAAATTAATAACGTAGATGTGTACCCCTAGTTATTACGTTTCGCGGCCAGTAGCTGGCGCTACTTATTTTCAAATTACAGATTAAAAGTAATAGGAAAGACCGGGTATAGTTGTCTCACTGGTAAGTTGTCACAAAAGTCATAACAACAAACCTAATAAATTAATAAATTTGTTTACCCGTGTCAAAAAAGCCCGAGCACAATACCTCCTTGCGTACTTCACTTCAGTGCTCTCTGAAATACCGTAAAAAAAATATATGCGTTCGTTTTTTCTGTACAGTGAAAGTCATTTTTTATGCATCTCTGTTGAGTCTCGTAAGTATATTTAAATTTTGCATAGTAATATACTTTTTCGTGTATTTATGATGATTAAGATATGCTTCATGATATCATTCATATGGTTTCTTAAGTGATCATTGATTTAAATTTATTTTGGGAGTTAAATGTCTAAAACTGTTTTGGAAAAAGTTGTCTCAAGTTAACGGGGGCTAGTTGTCACATGTGCAAAGCAACAGCATAAATATGTGCGACCTTTTTTATTGGTTTCTAGGAGTTTTACTACATAAACGATTGGCTGTAATTATATTTTTGTCATTTTTGTTACCATAACCTAAGTTTGTTAGATAGAAGTTACTATTCGCTCACAGCAAATATTTTTTATTTTTTTTAATTATGAATAAGATATTTTTCGTTCCTTTCTTAGGTAAAATTTCTTACAAACAACATTTTACCTTTAATTAAAATAAGCATTTATTTTGTCGTTTTGTATTTTACCTTTTATTTAGTATGTGACTACTTACCCCAGACACGGAGTTAAAAGTCACACTTCTCTTTTTTCATAAAAATTATAATATGTTCTCATTAGATAATGGTAGAGAAAAAGTCTGTATATTTTCTTAAACTAGAATAAATACACTATCTATTGATATATAAATGTCCTTGATAAATTAAGACCATGGGCTCTATAAATGCAAAAGAACAAAAATTTTGACTTCTAACCCCGGTCTCCCCGACTTCCTATTCCTATTTTCTATCACTTCTGTAACTTCAAAAAACAAATTGCTATTTCATATTTGGTTATTTTCTCTTTAAGTTTGTTTTTTCAATGTAACTACACACATTAAAAGTTATCAAACGCAAATTATTTTGTCTCATCATTTTAGTTGAGTCTGCATGAAAAATTTTGGGCTTTATTAAGAGAATAAAAGTGGTAAACATGGTTTCAATTGACAAGCAGAAGGCAATTTACATGCATAACATTAAATATACAAATAGCGAAGAAAATGATTCGCATTAGATGACAATCAGCTTATTTATGATAATTACAAAATCCCCTTTATAATCTTTAATCGCGTTGACACAATGTTGAAAGGTATTTGCACACCTGCGTTTTAGACACTCCATTTTACTTAATGAGATTTTAGTGGAATCGCATCTGATCTTACTTCTGATATACTATTATTAGATTTATTATTTTATTTGGTGAAATATTATTTTATTGAATTACCCACTGGAATTTTAAATACATTTTAAAACGTTAGCTCGTGCTGAAATACAAACGCATCCTTTTCGGTTTATAAAACAAAGCTGAATTTATTTTGGAATTTAGTTAGTTTTTAGTTTACTTATGTAAACAGTATGAACAAAATCTTCCGGACAAATATGTTCATAATATCGAGGTTTGACTGTATTACAAATTTATAATTCGATTGCTTTTTGGCATTAAGTTGTCAAAAAAAAAATTGAGAAATAATCGCAATTACAACAAAATACATTTTTCCAAACAATTAAAAATCTTTAAAAATCCATTATAGAAAACATAATCTGATTCTTGACTATTTTGAACAACTTTTGACATTTGGTATCTTTAAATTTTTTTAAACATTAAATGAGATCTTAAGATTCTTACACGTTTCCCATAATAATGTTGGAATAAATGCAATTGAAAAATTTTGATTTTTAATATTAAAAAAACCATATGGTCAAATCTCGTTAGTATTGTACCTTATTAATATGAACCCCTCGTTAGTAAGAATAAAACCTTTCAGTCAAATATGTTCATAATATCGAGGTTTGACTGAAATTCATTTTTGGGTACCTTTTATGAATTATACTTATGATTTTTCACAGTGACAGAAGAATATAAAAGCATTATGTTTTATTATTTTTGTTTCAGTTTGTTGGGGAAATAAATTCATCTATATCTATTTTTAAAATTAAATAGCAATACCAATGGGGATAGTAATTTTAGTTCTTGACTATTATATTTTTAGAAATATTCTAAAAATATCAATTTTCTGTTATTCGTTCAATTTTGTATAACTTTGAAGGCGATCAATGTAATAAATATCAAAGAAAAAAATCCATGTTTAAATTCATATTTCAATTAATTTTTAATCAAAATTGATCGACTATTAATCGAACAAAATATTTTTACATATTATTTATATTTTCATATAAATTTGTCAATTCGTGTCCTCGAACGCTCGACGACGAAGCCACCTTTCTTCTTTGATGCGATCATTTGGAACAATAGATCATAAATTATAATATTACTTTTTCCACTTAAAATTAAATCAGCTTCATTCTAAAAAAAATCATAAGTAAAATTCTGTTAGAAAAGCATTAGTAATCATCCATAAAAACACATACCTTTTTGTGCTTTTTATAAGACGTCCAAAATAAGATTTGAATAATTATTCTTGTTAATAGACAACTTACGTGATTATAAATAAAACTAAAATTATTAAGAAAAAAGGGTTTATAGGGCATATTTGAATTATGAACAATCAAAATGTGTGTGCATAAATTTATATCATAGGAATGGGCGACGGTTCAGGCGCTCGCCAATAGATGGCAATACGTACCCCATAAAGGCAATTAATTTGATTTCTTATGATTAAATGTTATATTTTTACATAGTTATAAGATTTGTAGTATGATTTCTTTCTTACCCGACCGAATTAATCTTAGGAAACAAATAAATGACCGTTTTAATTATTGGTCATTATAAAAATTGTGTAAAAGTATTGCTTAATGTTATGGCAGACCGTAATTTAAACATAAATCGGTACAAATGTTTGTCGTACATAGAAGGAAGTTGTATTGTCGTTACTGATTAATATTCCTATATAATTCTAAGATCATACATAACATGTTTCTGCATAAATATAATATTCAAATGACAAAAGTCGTTAATTGCTGGTTTATTGCGATTTCTATTCAGGTACTATTGATTTAGGGTTCATATATTCTCTCTTACAAGAAACGTATTTAAAATTTACATTTGACTTTTACCTTTAACCTAATGACTTCGCATTTTTACTATAAATTAGTTACGCCCTGTTCGAATCCCGTAATTAAATTAATAAATCAATCCCGATTAATTAGTATTTAGTTAGAAAAATTTGGTACGAGCGTTTAGAAATTTTAAATAAATACCAAATCGTGTGATACTTCGCAGTGAACTATTAAAAGTTACAATAACTCGAAACTCAAAAGGCTGAATCGCTATGTCGAAGTTTGTAAAGTAATGACGTCACACTTTGAATTTCCTTTAACTGGAAGCAATAAAATGTTTGATCTTTTTTTTCTCTTGTTCTTTATACACGTGCATTTCTATTCGTTAAAGTTTCTAAGTATGTACTTAGAAGTGGTGCCCTTTGAAGTCAAAACTGGAGTCGTAAAATCTTTTGTATCTTCAAATACTCGCTAAGGTGAAAACTCATTAACTCGAAATTTTAACCATTTCTTTTGAAATTCGAGTTATCGAAGTGCCACTGTACATCTATTGACCGAATTTGGTTTGCTATCACCTCCGCAAATTTTTACTACTACTCCTTCCTTAGTTGTACTAATTTTCTTACTTTTTCTTATGCATTTTTGACAAAAGTAATTTTAACCTTCCGTGTACTAGGTGGGGTATAACTAACGTAAACAATTTTTTTTTGTTAAAACAGGTCGTTTGGTAATCGAGCTTAAAACCGGGTGTGCACATTCGAGCTCAAAGTGGCACATTCCGATCTCGGAAAATGAAGCGCGCCGCTACGCGTCGCGCTTCATTTGCCTCCCTCGCTTGGAAATGTGCCACTTTTCGCTCGAATGCGCACATCCTTGTGTTTATTACATCAGTATAATTTACCGTACGCACCTTCAAATCAAAAATTTTAATTTAATTTAGTAAATATCGTTTTTATATTCGAAAACCGTATTTACCATAGCAATGAGTGGAAGGGAGCGAGAAGATACGATAATCTTGTCAATGCAAGTGAGAGGAAACGATTAAAATTATTTAATTAATTTTTCGTGTAATTTATTGATCTAAATTATTGCGAATCATTAAGAAATTGCTGTGAAATTAATTTGTATTTCAATAATGAGGCAAGAATGTAGTTCTTGTTAGGTTTTATTAATATTCGGTATCGTAATTGACACGTGTCATTGGAATTTAGTACTCAAGAAAAGACTTAATAGTTTATAAGTTAAAGAAAAAGTAAAATTTTAGTATTTTTATTAATAAAAGTCTATTTTAATGCATAAATAAATATGTGTTTTACTTAAACCTATTCATTATTGGTTATTAAAATATATTTCTTATCATTTAACTGTCAATTTTGTGGATTTTATTTTATTTTTGGGGTATTGTCAACCCCACCTAGTATAGCATGCGACATTTAGTAACCTAGTATGCGGAGAATTAACAACGTTACCGAATGAAATATTTTTGTAGTTTAGCTTTGTATATTGTACAGTCGAACCTCGATAAGTCGAAGTTGAAGGGAAACTAAAAATAATTCAAGTTATCAAAAATTCGAGTTATCGAGGTTCGACTTATGGAGGTTCGACTGTATTTAAAGAATGTTCAAATAAAACGATTAAATCATTCTGTTAAACATGTGTTTCGTTTGATTGCAGGTGTATGTAACGTCAGGGGCCCAGTTTGCTAAAAGCGATAACGATAATAGAATAGTCTGTTTATCAATGTGTGCAAACGATTCTCGAACATTCTTAGTGAATCCGTTGTGTGAGTAATAACGAACACATTAACATACAACGACGGCTTCTTTTTAAAATGTGGTGTACTCGAAGAAGAGGAATGGAACTGACGGTGAAGGAGTAGATGAAAAACGGATGCAATGGGAGCTGCTCTATTACCCGATTGTGAAGTTACCTTTAATATAAAAAGGACATCATGCTGAGTTCATCCAACCGGGGAGAAGAGGGCCGAGGCGCCGTTTCCAGTAAGTGTTTTAATTTTTTTTGCTAACCATTTGCTTAGCGCTATATTTTAAACCTCTTAACATTAGGACCGCAGTAATTTTGAACTTACTACAACCGCGGTTACCGGTCAATTAAACCTTTAAGAAAAATTGGTGTTTTAACAATTAAATATAATTTATCGCGACACATTTAATGCTTTCGAACAGTTTTCAAAAACAATAAATGCTATAACTTTCGCCGAATATAAAATCAAAATTGCTTGAAATTTTAATTGTTTGATTTGAAAGAAAAAATTCTTGTAAAAATCTAATAAAAACGAAGATGTGCGCATTCGAGCGAAAAGTGGCACATTTTCGAGCGAGGGAGGCAAATGAAGCGCGACGCGGAGCGGCGCGCTTCATTTTCCCGAGATCGGAATGTGCCACTTTGAGCTCGAATGTGCACACTCGATTTTAACCACCATTCACAAAATTTAGGCTAATAAATTATTCAAAAAATTAAATAAATAATTTAATCGTTTTCTCTCACTCGTACCTACCAAATTCTCGTATCTTTTTGCTCACTTTTACTCATTACTACGGTAAATATGTTTCTTAAACATAAAATTCATATTTACTTTTAATTTTTTGATTTGAAAGTAAAAAGATTAATTAAGACAAATCAATAAATACGAGGATGTGCACGTTCGAGCGAAAAGTGGCACATTTCCGAGCGAGGAAGCAAATGAAGCGCGACGCGGAGCGGCGCGCTTCATTTTCCCGAGATCGGAATGTGCCACTTTGAGCTCGAATGTGCACACTCGATTTTAACCACCATTCACAAAATTTAGGCTAATAAATTATTCAAAAAATTAAATAATTAATTTAATCGTTTTTTCTCACTCGTACCTACAAATTCTCGTATCTATTTGCTCACTTCCACTCATTACTATGGTAAATATGTTTTTTAAACATAAAATTCATATTTACTTTTAATTTTTTGATTTGAAAGTAAAAAGATTAATTAAGGCAAATCAATAAATACGAGGATGTGCACGTTCGAGCGAAAAGTGGCACATTTCCGAGCGAGGAAAGCAAATGAAGCGCGACGCGGAGCGGCGCGCTTCATTTTCCGAGATCGGAATGTGCCACTTTGAGCTCAAATGTGCACACTCCACTTAAAGCACGATTCACAATACTTAATTTAATTTCTAAAAAAATTTAATTATCCAAACTAATATTATAAAAGCGAAAGTAACTCTGTCTGTCTGTCCGTCTGTCTGTTACTGTTTTACGCCGGACGTAATATGGCAGAAATATATTCTACTAATAAAAAGTAACAATACGATAAAATTGCGAAATGGTCAAAATGACTGATTCCGCGGTTCCAGTGTTAAACATACATGTACTGTCGATTAGCAATTAGTCCTGCTGACTAAATTATTTGTAACACTAAAAACCGCCAATTATGAATATTCATAACAAATTTTCAACTTCGCCATAATCGCCTACCATATAAAGAAAACTGAAACGTGGTAAAATCGCGTTAAATTAAATATGGTACATTGCTCGGTAGATCACTTGCTATAAAGATGACCCAGCTGGACCGCGCGACAGTTCAGGTGGCCATTAGCATACAAATGTGCCCATTTATACCACAAAAATTTCTGTGATTTGTGCGATGAGTTATGATGGTATTCCACACTCAACCAAAAGGTCACCCTATAATAGCAGCCTACTATGAAATTTATGTGTTCCAAAAGGAACGTGTCTTCCATTCGCGCATATTAATATTCGTTAATGTTCTGGACGCAACAAAAAAAATTCGCCGCAAAAAATTGACTTGTTAAGAAAAAATCAACGCGCTTGTATTTAATGAAAGTAAGAATAACGCACTGCTCTTCTGCTTACTTTATTCCTAATACAGAGAATAGCTTTATCGGCCCACGTCCTCAAGTTCTTCGTTTGCATTTAAATCACCCAGGTTTTCAATATTCACAAGAGCTTTTTTAAAACCTGTTGTAACGTTAGAAAACTCGCTAAAGTCTTGTTCGTATTAATTTCAGTTTATTACACAAGAATTATAAAATAATAAAAGATGTAAATCGGATTTTAGTGTGCTTCATTAGAATTTTTTAAGCCACAAAGCTGCAGGAATTTTTCCCATTAAGCGTATTCCGAATAGCACTGGTCCAGAAGCCAAATTAAATATTTCTTAGTGCTCGGTATTTGTGAGCGTTACTTGTTTCCAGTTTAATAGATATAATACTTAAGATGCGGTTATCTTTGTTTGTTTTATGCGCTTTTACCTATATAAGTTTATCCTTTGTTTACCTTAAAATCTATGGTTACGGACAGGGCCGTAACTAGCTTTTTTGGGGTCCCGGGCAAGACTTCGTCATCGCGCTCCCCTACACTAAATTTTATAAATTAAATAAAGCTACTTATTTTCTTAAAATAATAAGTTTAACCAGTGGTAGGGGAGACCGGGTATGGTTGTCTCACGGGTAGGTTGTCACATTAACCATAACAGAAAACCTAATGAATTAATAAATTTGTTTACCCGTGTCAAAGAAGCCCGCGCACAATACCTCAGTGCGTACTTCACTTTAGTTCGCTCTGAAATACCGTATAAGAAATATATGCGTTTGTTTTTTTTGCACAGTGAAAGTAAATTTTTGTGCATCTCTGTTGAGTCTCATAAGTATAATTAAATTTTGCATAGTGATATACCTATTCGTGTATTTATGATGTTTAAGATATGTTTCATGATATCATTATATGGTTTTTTAAATGACCATTGATTTAAATTTATTTTGGGAGTTAATTGTCTAAAATTGTTTTGGGGAAGGTTGTCTCAAGTTAGCGGGGGCTAGTAATCACATGTGCAAAGCAACCATGAATATGTGCGGCCTTTTTTATTGGTTTCTAGGGGTTTTACTACATAAACGATTGGCTGTAATTATACATTTGTCATTTTTGTTACGATAACCTAAGTTTGTTAGATAGAATAGGTTAGAATAGAATAGGTATTTGTTGTCGGTTTTGTATTTTACCTTTTATTTAACATCTGACAACCATCCCTGACACGGGGTTAAAAGTCACACTTCTATTTTTTCATAAAAATTATAATATGTTCTCTTTAGATAATGGTAGAAAAAAAGTCTATATTTTCTCTTAAACTAGAATAAATACACTATCTATTGATATATAAATGTCATTGATAAATTAAGACCATGGGCTCTATAAATTCAAAAGGAAAAATTGTGCCTTCCAACCCCGGTCTTCCCTACCACCAGAAAAACAAATGATTGATAGCTACTATGCTGTTAGGACAGTAAAGGGAGGGGGGAAGTGGGCAATTATTTTTGGACATGTTCCTAAAAAGTTATTCAAAGGCGTACAATTGTTTTTTTAATATAATGCAAACATTTTCGACTTTTTTGGGGCTTTTTTTCGACTGGGCACTGGGCACGTGCCTATGTTGCCGCTGCCTAGTTACGGCCCTGGTTACGGACAAATAAATTGCAAAATAATAACTTTGAAATTTGTGGACACAGATGGTGAATTATTTTGCGTTGGAATTGCAAATGTAAAAACAAAGTGTTAATGGAAAATTAAATTCAAAAATTAAGCAGTCATGTCCCATAATTCCCAAAAACAAATCGTGTAAAAATAACACTTAATTGTAGGTAAAAATTTGTTAATCATGAACGACTTTCGAAATTTGAAAAAGATCAAATTATGAGCTGGTTTAGAAACGACCATAAAAAAGTGGAATACTTAAAAGAAGTATTTATAATTATGGATTAAAACAAAATATCAGTTTTAATAACGAGTGCGATATTTCTGCACGATATTAAATAGCATTCCATTAAAGCTTTCATAAGTTCGAATGTTAATATTCTTACGTTTGTTGCATATATGTAAAATGTGGGCATTAATTGGATGAGCTTTAGAAAATACACGGTTTAGTATTTCATTTAACGTTTATAAAAGCGAGATTGTTTGCTGATAAGAAGAATCCGAAGCAGTAGTCGTTTATATGGATATAAGGATTTTTATATTAAACGTTCACCTTAAATTAAGTGACACAATAATATAAATTATATGCTCTTCGTTCATGGTATATAATTAGACAAGTTTTAGAATTACCTGCTCAATGATAAGCATACATAATATTTATTATTATAGGCAAATCCACAGTCATAAATTTTAAATTTAGTCATCTTTTATGAGGTCACTCTGTATTATAAAAATCGCATCGTGAAAGTTACAAAATAAAATAAAATTTTCACACAATTTTCTTGCGTCGAAGTAAAACCCTTCGTCCAAAAAACTCGTCCTCAAAAAAAAACTTATGTACGCGCGTTAGAAGTTATACTTCTTTGACTTAACTAAATTAAATAGATTCACGTTTGTGTATACCTAGAGCAGTGGTTTTCAAACTATATGTGACTGGTCCTCCCTTAAAGAAAACTAATTTTGACTCTTTACTGTATTTAGTGTAAGTCAAAATCATTCATTTTTGAAGTTGTACTTCTTTTGGCGCGTTGAGAGTTAAATTTTAGCACATACATTTTATTTAAAAAATTAAAAATTTCAAAAATTTGTAACCTTGGTTCCTGTCAATCGAATTTAATTGGTCTTTTACAGTTGCACGTAGAAATCCAAATTCAACAAAAAATAATAAATTAATGTCGCGTGTAATTTAAAATAATTGGGCCCTTTTCATCGAGCCGCCCCTGTTAACCCTACAGCCACATTGCTCGATTAAAAGAGATCGAGGCGTTAAACGTAAAGCGTGAAAACCATTTTGTATAAGGTAACTGCGCGTAATAAGGCCTAGCTAAAAGAAATTGGAAATTAAATGAAAAAATATCGAATTTAATAAACAGATTTTAATAGTAATCATTTTTCAGATTCAGTTAATATAAAATATAAAGGAAAAATGGCAACTTGCACCATAAACAAAACCAAAAATTAACATTTTTAAAATCTTGCCAGTGGGCCTTATTATACTACTGAAGGGTAATAAGACCTACAGCTTTAAAAAATTTAAGTAATCAAACTGGACATAATATATTTGATAACTAAGTTTAATAAATACATGAATACAGTAATTGGAATAAAATTTTTTAAAAAATTACAAATTGCCTCTCCTAACAGTAATTCGCGCACTCAAAGTCAAAGTCAAAGTCCACTGACATAATTTTTCTTACCTAATAATGACTTATCGTAAGCAGGAAGATTATTTATTAACGTTTGCATAGTAGTAGTCTGATTTTAACACAACATTATCTTTAATTTAAATCTTGTGATAATTAAATATCAAGGGCCGGGGTGATGTACCTCGGTCATTGTCGATCAGTTGTATCTTGACTCTAGGATCAATGTGTAATAAATAAAAATGTAGGAGTATATTTGTTATATATTTTTTTTATTTATTTTATTTTGCTTCAGATAATATGCCTAGAAAGTCAAATCAAAAGTTAAATTTGTTTTAAATTTTGAATAGTTAAATTTTAGTATACGAGAAATGTTTTGTTAATTTTTAAAACAATTTTAGTGTTATATCAAAGAAGAACATTAATAGTTCGTATAATCTAAAAATAAATAAAAAATATATACTTTTCATGAGACGGGTCTAGGTATATCACCCCTGTTATACCTAAGCCATAGTTCCACGAATTTTTAAATCTTAAAGCAATGTGAATAAGCAGTTGCTAAAGCTTAAAATTTTTTTTATGAAGTGCACCTTATTAGTGCCCCAATACAGTGAAAATTATTTTATTAACAAATGGTTACATATACATTTTGAAAAAAATTACAAATAAAAAAAGAGTCAAGGTACAAGTTTCTTTACATATTTAAATCCGTAAGACCTTAAAAGTCATGTAAAATGCATTAGAAAACAATTGAACTTTGATACAAAAAGTAGGAGTATAATAAGGCTTATGGTTAAATTTAGTAGGCTTTAATAACCGCCGACCACGTATGTAAAAAAATCAAAATAAAAAATATTTGGTCCATGATACGTTATTCAAATATTTAAAATCATCGAAGCTTGCATGAATAAAGAAAATAAATGTGATTTTATATAGCTAAGTGTAATATTTAAAAAAATACTAACGTTTGATTCGGACCGATTTTTATTATTCGTGTTGCCTGGGCGCGTTTTACGATATATGATGCTACATTTGGGACAGGAAGCGGAATATGCCGCCTCCACAAACTTGTAGAGACATCTTCGTTCAATAGGTTTTTGTGTATGTGGCCTTAAGCCAAAGCGGTTCATTTAAATACGATTTTTGTTAATTAGGCTTTATTAGCCAACAGGCCTTATTACTCGCAAGTAAAGTAGAAGTACCGGTTTTGGACATTGTACCAGTTGTGGACATTTTTCCACTTTATTTTGACAAATGTCAAATATAAGAATTATCGCTACTTGCTATAAGTGTAATTAATGTATGTTTAACTAGGATAGAAACATCAATGATGTTTTTTTCGTATTTTTTAAGGTATTTTATCAAAATTACTTAAGTGTGTAAAACTGGGCCTAACGTGTCCAAAACCGGTACTTTTACCTTACCTTATACAAAATGTGCCTTAAAACTAATTTGTTTATAATTTTCAGAAAAATTCAAATTACCCAAAAATATTTAGAGACATTAATTTTGACATATAAACCTTCAACAATCTGCAAAAGATGATATAATAATCAACTACTTGATTTTTAGTGGCCCACTTCAGAAAATTTGACTCATATACAATTTTAATTATTCAAAAATGCGAATTAGTAAACATTCGAAAGTACACTTAAAAATATTTTTATCAAGCTCGTTACAATTAGGTGTGCGGAAGAGCATCATGATAACTTATTAAAAGGAATAAAATACCTAATTTTTTTCAAACAAAAAATAGATCTAATTTATTCGACTTTTAATTTTTTGAATTGAAGAATAAAATAACAATATAGGCAAATTCGATAAATACGAGAATGTGCGCATTCGAGCGAAAAGTGGCACATTTCCGAGCGAGGGAAGCAAATGAAGCGCGACGCGGAGCGGCGCGCTTCATTTTCCCGAGATCGAAATGTGCCACTTTGAGCTCGAATGTGCACACTCGGTTTTTAGCACGATTACGAAGCGTCCCGTTTTAAGAAGAAAAAACTTGGTCAAATTGTTAGGTATATAAACTATTTTGTATACATTTATTTCAATATATCGAAATTTTTTATAAAAAATTAACAATACGTGTTGTTTCATGGAGAACTCGGTTTTAAGCACGATTCACAATAATTAAATTACTATCCTTTTGTTAGTTGTGCGCGCCCAAGTCTCGTTGTCTACTAACATTGCACTCTGGGGGCGCCAAAAGAAGTATAACTTCAAAAATCGGCTTCGACCTTGCGCCTCCGTGAGACCCTTGTGTCGTGAACTCTTTCGGAGATGTTATATTTTATAATAGTGCACGTCTAATTAAATTATGAAAATACCAGTAACAACCACATTCCTAACCAGACTAATATCTTGGCTAAGTTACCGACATAATGGTGCCCAATATATTAAAAATATTTTGAAATTTTTATGGCTGTAGAGATGTAGATATTAAAACCGTCTAATACAATAACAATAATTTATAAAAGCTAAAAGTCTCAAAAAACAATTCCAGCTCTTGGAAGATATGATTACCTGTTGCTCGCATTAACTACGAATGGGTTTTGTTCTTTTTTCGCTCAAACTTTGGACAATCCTTTGTGCGGAATGATTTCGCTAGCGCCTTTGCTAAAATGCAAATTAAACGCTCGTAAAGATCGCTGATAACATTTTTGCCAGAGCATTTTGATGCTTTACAACATAGGAGTTAATTTTATTCCACTTTCACTAAAATCATATTAAAATGTCCGATGATATTTAAATCATATTAACAACTGGTTCAGCAACATTTGCGAAAAATGTCGAAAGACACATATTAGATATAAATAAACCAATTTTATTTTTGTGGTTTCTCGTGAATCGATGTATTTATTGGCTCTACACATTTTATCTCTTCACGATGTACAGTGCTCGCCAAAAGAGAATGGACGTGTCAATTTAACATGGAAAGCTAAAGCTTTGAAAGTTAGTCAACCAATCTTACATGCTGATTTTTGTTTTATATTTAAAGTTGAAACAATTTGGTCGTTGCTCGATTTACTCATCCGGCTTGGGATGATTTGCGGATGTTCGAATCCCAATGAAGTCCTTTTTTTTTAAACCAAGTAAAATTACAATATTATTTTATTAAAGGTACAATAATCTCTTAAAAAATGGTTAGTATAATGACAATATAAAAAATAAAATATTATAACTTTCAAATTCTAATACAATATTTTATTGTCGTAAATTGGGCGTTTAATTTAATGTAAGATTGGCCCTCTAACTTTCAGAGCTTTAACTTCCCATGTCCGTTCTTTTTTGACGAGCACTGTACTTTTTTCGGTTGAGCGACCCGTTTTCTTAGCAGCATTATCAGTCGATTTGAATACGTTAAATAAAAAATGATTAATAAACAATTATAAGAAGCGGAATATTTTTTCAATTACTTAAATATTCAAATGTCAATTTCATGCCAAATTTACTTAACTGTATAATCCGCTCTAATGACTGACTTAACAAAAAAGAAAACAAGTAAATAAATTAATTTCGAACATAGTTTGCAATTTAAATCTCATTAATATTAAAAAATGTTATTTACTAATTTTTGCCCAATGTTTAATCATCTCTAAAAGCAATTATGTATTTAGTGTTGTTATAAAACAATTTTCGGATTAAGAAATTAAACGATTTTTAATTTTTAGGACTCGCTTTTATCTGTTTTATTCAATACATCAAATTAAGAGCAATATTTCGAAAGATTAACAAGTAAAATTTTTTTAATCTAACGTTAAAAAAATAATCTTGGGAAAGCGCACGTGCAATTATATGTAATTACCTATATTTTGAAGCTTTTTTAAAATTGTGCTCTGCAAAACTAAACTTATTCAAATCCTTGGTGAAGATCTTTAAATTAGGGTTGCTCAGCCTCGATTCCCGAATCCCGGGACACGCGACAACTATTTAAGGCTTTCCCGGGAATTGTCGGAAATCAAACAATTTAAAATATGAATGAAATAAAATAAATTATTTTATAATTTATTTATTTGTTCTTGATTATATTTTATTTTGCACGAAATATTACAATAAACTGGGTTAGCGTTAACAAAAAATAATAATAATAATAAAAATAGCAATACAACAAATGGTAAATAAAATAATATATTATAGGTAAGTAATTGTATTGTAAAGTTCTAAATTTAAAAAAAAAATGTCCTTAAACTTACTTAATACTCCATTTCTTAGTACAGTACAACTTCGATAGGTCGAACTTCCGATTCAGTAACCCTACTTTTATGAACTTTATGACAGTTTGTATGATTAAGTATAGATCATTATTATTGGCTCCGATTTATGTAAAAAAAAGCTGAAGATATTGATTTTACAAAGTTCTTAGAAATGAAAAGAATTATTATTGTAAGTGCTGTTTTAGAAAGAATTTTACGATCAAATCTTTGACTGTGTCTTCGAATTTACGTTTTTTGAGCGAAATTTTTTGGACTATGAAGTATTAATATGTGCGTGCAATAAAAGCGAATATCAGATATCTTTTGTGACAGCGATGTTACCAAAGGTGTGGCTTGGAATTAGATGCGATGTGCCACATATGAGGGGTCGTGACCTTAAGCCCCCCTTGCTTCACCCTGGGACATCTTCACATACATGTTTCTTATACCGTAACTCACAATACCACATTGTGTTGATCATATTTTATAACAACCTTTAAAATAATTAAAATTATTATGTTAATAATCGAAAGGTAACTAAAACGATTCTCCGAAACGAAAAGTTTAAATGGCGCTTTTCTATTAAAAGCAATAAATAACGCAAAGTTAATTAAAACTCTAAGGGCAAGGCTTTAGCTGTATCTTTGCGAATTTATAATTCCATAAAAAAAAGTTAAATTCCTTGAATTGAAGAGCTCTTAAAATTATGAGCTCGTCATTGCTTCGAGATTTATAAAAAAACATAAATCATGGAGAAAATTGTTTATTATATCTTCATATTTCCTGGTTGTCAAATATTTTTTTTTAATACGAAACTTAAGTTAGAGAATACCATTATTGAATAATTGCATTTCGAATCGAAAAGATGTACGGCGATTTGTGATTTGGAATTTTTCGGTTGAATTAAAATCAAATCCTTTTTGGGCTTATGCAAAGTTGTTTATTTATTTACAACGCGATGTTATAATAAAATTCGGTTATAAAAAGGACCACAGAACAGGTTTAAAGTGTTACTTGATATTATTTTTCGATAGTCCTCGTGAATTATGGAAGGATGCAAAATTCCAAACCAGATATTCGCAAATCGTTAAACTATATCAAAGATTACTGATTTTATCTTATTTTGGTAATTTTATATGCTTGCTTACGCGTCGAATTGCGATTATTTTTTATTTGGAAAAATTTATGTAGGACTCGATGTCTTTTAGATAGGGTTACATTATAGAGCCGAGCATTTACATAAAAATAATAGTTGTTGAAGTGTTATAAATTGTAATTAGATTGATATTATATAGTTAAACTGCTATCAGTTTTGGTCTGCGCCTAAATTTTTTTTTTTGAACACCTCTTTAAATAAATTTCGCAAATCTAATAAGAAAAAAATTATTTCCTTTTTTGATAGCTATCCTGGTATTTTTTAAACATTTTATAAAATTATATAAACAATAATAAATAATTGTATCACACAAAAACAGCCATTTAACCATTTTTAAAAAAATTCGAGGTTTACAGAATTTAATTTGGCAAATTTAATAAGGAAAAGAAGTATTTCTTTCTCTGATAGCTATGCTGAAATTTTTTAAACATTTTTCGGAGTTATAATAAACAATAATAAATGATTGTATTGCATAAAAACGGCCGTTTAGCCATATTTCAAAAATCTCGAGTTTTCAGTATTGAATTTGGCAAATCTAATAGAAAAAAAATTTCTTTCTCTGATAGCTATGCTGTAATGTTTTAAACATTTTTCTGGGTTATAATAAACAATAATAAATAATTGTATTGGATGAGAACGGCCGTTTTCCCATTTTTCAAAAATTTTGGGTTTTAGAGTATTTAATTTAACAATTCTAATAGGAAAAAAATTATTTCTTTCTGTGATAGCTATGTTAGAACTTTTTAAACATTTTTTGGGGTTTTAATAAACAATAATAAATAATTGCATTGCATGAAAACGGCTGTTTAGCCATTTTATAAAAATTTCGGGTTTTACAGCATTCAATATAACAATTCTAATAGGAAAAAAATATTTCTTTCTCTGATAGCTATGCTGGAATTTTTTAAACATTTTTTGGGGTTATAATAAACAATAATAAATAATTGTATTGCATGAAAAAGGCTTTTTAGCCATATTCAAAAATCTCGAGTTTTTCAGTATTTAATTTGGCAAATCTAATAGGAAAAAAATATTTCTTTTTCTGATAGCTATGCTGGAATTTTTTAAACATTTTTCGGGGTTATAATACACAATACTAAATAATTGTATTGCATGAAAACGGCAGTTTAGCCATTTTTCAAAATTTTCGGATTTTACAGCATTCAATATAACAATTCTAATAGGAAAAAAATTATTTCTTTCTCTGATAGCTATGCTAAAATTTTTTAAGCATTTTTCAAGGTTATAAAAAACAATAATAAATACTTGTATCGCATGAAAACGGCCGCTTAGTTATTTTTCAAAAATTTCGAGTTTTTCAGCATTCAATATAACAATTCTAATAGGAAAAAAATTATTTCTTTCTCTGATAGTTATGTTGAAATTTTTTAAACATTTTTTAAGGTTATAATAAACAATAACAAATAATTGTATTGCGTGAGAACGACCGTTTAGCCAATTTTCAAAAATTTCGGGTTTTACAGTATTTAATTTAACAATTCTAATAGGAAATAAAATTATTTCTAAATCCCAAATTCGGGTAATCTTTTAATGGAAATTATTTATTCATGTTTATATACTGGAAAAATAGTTCAAAAATTTTAACTACCTCTAAAATAGCAGCGTGGGCCTTAAGCGAAGTAGGAATGTAATAATTTTATTTCATTTAGTATTGAAAAACTCAATTTTTCTAAATCGCAAATTCGGGAAATCTATTTTATGCAAGTTATTTATTCATGTTTATAATAAACTGGAAAAATAATAAAAAAATTCTAACTAACTTTAAAATTGCAGGGTAAGCTTTAAACGAAGTAGAAATGTAATCATTTTATTTCATTTAGTATTGAAAAACTCAATTTTTCTAAATCGCAAATTCGGGAAATCTATTTTATGCAAGTTATTTATTCATGTTTATAATAAACTGGAAAAATAATAAAAAAATTCTAACTAACTTTAAAATTGCAGGGTAAGCTTTAAACGAAGTAGAAATGTAATCATTTTATTTCATTTAGTATTGAAAAACACAATTTTTCTAAATCGCCAATTCGAGGAATCCATTTTATGGTAGTTATATATTCATGTTTATAATGAACTGAAAAACTAATAAAAAATTCTAACTAATCCTAAAATGGCAGGGTAGGCTGTAAACAAAGTAGAAATGTAATCATATTATTTCATTTAGTATTGAAAAACTAAATTTTTCTAAATCGCATATTCAGAGAATTTATTTTATGGAAGTTATTTATTCATGTTTATAATGAACTGGAAAACTAATAAAAAAATTCTAACTAATCCTAAAATGGCAGGGTAGGCTTTAAACGAAGTAGAAATGTAATGATTTTATTTCATTTAGTATTGAAAAACTAAATTTTTCTAAATCGCAAATTGGGGAAATCTATTTTATGGAAGTTATTTATTTATGTTTCTAATAAACTGAAAAAATAATTAAAAAATTTTAAATACCCCTAAAATAGCAGAGTAGGCCTTAAACAAAATAGAAATGTAATAATTTTATTTCATTTAGTATTGAAAAACACAATTTTTCTAAATCACAAATTCGGGGAATCTATTTCGATAAAATAGGTAGGCAGCCCGCCAGAATTAGATTTTTACAAAGGCGCAGTAACAACGTCGTAAACCATGAATCTTTGATAAGAGTGCATTGTTAAAATTCACCGTCGTTGGCGAAAAGTGTTTTACCTATTATGCGGTCACTGACGGTATGCCGTTGTCGGCCGACGACGGTGAAATTTTCTACCAGAAAGTCGTGATAAATAGTCTCCCATATTAATTATTTAATTTAATTTTGGTCCATTGAGAATGCTCAAAGGGGTCACAAATTCTCCGTTTTATAATTGTCTTTCTTTACTGTTTTAAATCCGCCGCCTCTTGTATCTACACTCACTTTACGGCATTGGAAAAATGAAAAAGTTAATAGTCAATTAAAGACGCAGTTAACAAATTATCAAAGAGATTAAAATAAATAAAAGGTATAACTGCAGTTGGTTGGTGCATGGACACCATATGCGGTTGCGTGTTTATTTAATAAACGATCCCCGATTTGATTTATACGACACATTATAATATAAATTTCTAAATCTGTAAATCTTCTAACATCTTAATCGAAGGCGCAACGGCGATTCGCCGTCCATTTCTGCGCGAAAACTCGGGGGTCGAGCGAATTCAATTACTCGACGCCTTTCGAAAGGGCATTCACTTAAATTATTTCGTCGGAAAATTGATTGTTGGTCGCATAAAATGATCGGGCATACCATGGTCATGGTTAATGGGTAGTTCCCACAGTATTGGTGCGAATGGCGTAGGTGTTGGCTTCCAATACACAACCTGCTGAGATTTGAACTATGACTTTTTTATGAAAGCTCGTTTAAACATTATTACTGAAAGATCTATGCTCATTCTACAAGAAAATATTTAATATCTTCGCTTAAGGCCACAGATTCCTTTTTTTTTCGGTTGTAAAAATTAAATAAGTACAATCGGCTTATTGATTGTCTTCAACAACTTTCTTTTAGAGATTTTTATATACCCTCGAGGACCCAGACGTTTCTCTCGCAATTTCGATGGAAGTGTCGAGTTCTAAGCTGGGCAAATTTGGGGGATGCCTTTTGCCGTTACGATGGGCCATCTAATTGATTTTGGAGATGCGGTAAAGTCTTGGTTTTCGCGAAAGAAGCAATTTCATAAACCAATATGGTTTCGACCTCTGATTTAGATGCTTTTTTTTTTCTTAACAAACAGGTTTTACGGTAGTTAATTATTTAAATATCTAACATGGGACGACATTTTTTAATTTAAATATTTAAATAGTTTTTATTATACTTGATATTTCGGCACGTGATTACCTGATTTAGAAATTTTAAATGACTATTAATTTCTAAAAATGCCAAAAATTTATTAGTTAATAAACTAAAACCTAATAAGCGTCGAACGTTATCTTTCTCGATAAATGGACACAGTTATGGCAATTTATTTATTTATTATCCTGGAATTTGGACCAAAAAAAAAGGTCCACGGAAAATACGTCAATAATGTTTATTAAGCTTGAATTTTGTTATGTAATGTTAAAAAATTGATGATCGTCATTTATTGAAGTTATACTTCTTTTGGGGGTAAAATTTTAGCGGATAACGGAAGTTGAGTGCGCACAGCTAACGATAGTTGGATAGTATGAAGTTAGCCGTGCAAGAAAATAATTAATTATTGTGAATCATGCTTAAAACCGAGTGTGCACATTCGAGCTCAAAGTGGCACATTTCGATCTCGGGAAAATGAAGCGCGCCGCTCCGCGTCGCGCTTCATTTGCTTCCTCGCTCGGAAATGTGCCACTTTTCGCTCGAATGCGCACATCCTTGTAGGGAGACCGGGTATAGTTGTCTCACGAGTAAGTTGTCACAAAAGCCGTAACAGCAAACCTAATGAATTAATAAATTTGTTTACCCGTGTCAAAGAAGCCCGAGCACAATACCTCCTTGCGTACTTCACTTCAGTTCGCTCTGAAATACTGTATAAGAAATATATGCGTTTGTTTTTTTTGTACAGTGAAAGTAATTTTTGTAAAACTGTGTTGAGTCTTGTAAGTATATTTAAATTTTGCATAGTGATATAATTTTTCGTGTATTTATGATGTTTAAGATATGCTTCATGCTATCTTTCATATGGTTTCTTACATGACCATTGATTTAAATTTCTTTTGGGCGTTAATTGTCTAAAACTGTTTTGGGGAAAGTTGTCTCAAGTTAACGGGGGCTAGTTGTCACATGTGCAAAGCGACACCATAAATATGTGCGGCCTTTTTTATTGGTTTCTAGAAGTTTTACTACATAAACGATTGGCTATAATTATATTTTTGTCATTTTTGTTACCATAACCTAAGTTCGTTAGATAGAAGTTACTATTCGCTCACAGCAAATATTTTTTATTTTTTTAAATTATGAATAAGATATTTTTCGTTCCTTTCTTAGGTAAAATTTCTTACAAACAACATTTTACCTTTAATAAAAATAGGCATTTGTTTTGCCGTTTTGTATTTCACCTATTATTTAGTATGTGACCACTTACCCCAGACGCGGAGTTAAAAGTCACACCTCTCTTTTTTCATAAAAATTATAATATGTTCTCATTAGATAATGGTAGAGAAAAAGTTTTTATTTTTCTTAAACTAGAATAAATACACTATCTATTGATATATAAATGTCATTGATAAATTAAGACCATGGGTTCTATAAATGCAAAAGAACAAAAATTGTGACTTCTAACCCCGGTCTCCTCTATTTATTGAATTTATTTATATTGATTTTTACACTTGGTAATATTTAATTTAGTTAATTTAGTCAAAGAAGTATAACTTAAACGCGCGTACAAAACGGTTTTTTTAATATCTAAATTGATCTTCATTTAAAGTTTTTAGCACTGTTATTTTTTTTAAATGATACACGTATGTGTTCACTTACCTTGAAAAAAAATAAGTTTCGGTAGGTTCTTCCTAGTATTTCGCCTTGAAGACCTGCTTATTAGTAATTAATATAATTTTTATATCATACGACACATTAATAATAAAGGTACTCTATTTTGTGCCATAAAACCCGACTTTTTATTACTTACCTCGACTTATTAAGCTTCGAAATTGTATTTAAAATCCCATAAAAAACGAATTGCATTAGATAAACCCAATTTGCAATTGGAACGAAGAGAAGTGTTGATGAGGTTTCGATTAAAAATCCATCCAGAATAGAGGTTTCCAAACTGTTGTTTTATTACGCTTATCTAACCGGCATTTTCGATTTTAGTGCTAAATTTGAGTATGTTTTGGGTTTCTTTAAAGTTCCTTAAGAAAAGTTGTTCAAAAATTAAAAAGCTAATTTGCTTTGCCTTGCTTTTTAATTATTATTTTTTAAAGGTTGGTTTACTTTGTTTTGAGTCAACCTGAGTAAAAAAAAAATTATTTTTTTTAAAAAATTATCAAGTTTTATTTACGGTGACGCAACACTGCTGCACCACAGCCCACTATGGGCCAGGGTCGACCAAAACAACTTTTATTCTAAAACATAGTTATTTCTATGTATTTGACTACGAAGAAACCGATTTGAAAAATTTTTGAAATCGGTGAGTTAGTTTTTAATATAATGCCGAAAAACCGAAAAACCCGAAATTTCGGATTTAGCAAGATTTTAAAAAATTGACAAAAACCAGTATTTTTGAAAAATCATATCTCCGAAACGGTATTGATTTTCCTCAAGATTATTTTTTATAATTTAAAGAAACACTTCAACTTTAAAACAAAAAAATAAAATTGAGTTTTTAACTCGGAATTTTTAAAATACGAATTTTTGAATTATCTATCGAAAATATGAAAAATACGGGAGGAGAATCCAAACTTAAATTGGAGTTTGATATTTCATTTACAAAACATTTTTCTAATTTTCCTAATGAAGAGGCATGGTCATGGCGGAGAACTTTGCCGCACGCTAAAATTGTATTTTTCGGTTGCACAGCTGCACCACCGCTGCACCATAGCGGCACCACAGCTTATTCATTGATAAATATTTTTTACGATAATTAACACTCTCACACTTTTAATTATAATTGATTATTAGATATATTGTTTAAAATTTTAGCTGCATATTAACATTTTTCAATTTAGTGCGGCCATGGTGCAGTTGCGTTGGGGCGAATCTTTTTTTTTTTAGATATTCTGGTTGTTCCATAATTATTTTATTTAAATGTCACAGCAGTGGTGCGGCGCCGCTGCGGCGATCAAACTATTTTTCGAATGTCACAGCGGTGTGCAGCAATTGGGAAATGCTGTGCTGTGCTGCGGTCCTCTAAAGCTCGTGCGGCGGTGCTGCAGCGGTAGTTAATATATTTTTTTAATTATTAATGAAGCGATTAGCTGTGATAGAGCTTATTGCTTTAAAATAAAAAATCGTAATCAAAAAGAAATGCGAGACGACGAAACGATGCCACTTTTCGATGAAATAAATCAGATTAGAAATCGCAAGCGCCATTTTCATTTTAAACAGTAAATTTATAATTGCTTAACCGGTTTACAAACTCCATAATTGTAATTCCACACTGTAATATGCACACCGTAAAATAATTTCTGTGTGTGACATGAACTTTTAATCGAGCATTTTATTAGAGGTGTAAATTGTTATAATCTGTTGCTGAATGCGAGTTTTCTAATTAATATTTCTGGACTTAAGCCTTTTCCATTTACTGCCTGGGCGTAATAAAACATCGAGCTATGAAAAAAAATTTAATTTATTTTTTAAACATTTTTTTTTCAATTCCACACAAATACACACGTGCTGGCTTGCTTTCGCACATAACTGGCCCACGTCCCTGATTGGACATTTAGGAAACGATTCCACTAAATACATTCAAACACGATGACTTTAATTATAACAATATTATCAATTATCAACAATAATATTTACAAATTGTATAAAATGCCCTGCTAATAATTTACATCTACAATAATTAGGATTTCTTTATTAAATTAATAAAAAACTTAAAGTTAACACATTTAAAAAAAAAATAATGCGTTGTACTGACCTACGACTGACATCCGACGTGTTTAATTAAAAAAAACAAACAAACAAACTTACATTGCACTACTTAAATTATTTTTAAAAAAGTGGCGGCAAACTGCTTCTCGAATTAGTACGAAAATTCAAAATTTAGATACGAATTAGGATCTTAAAAAAAATCACAGTTGGGATTTTTTAAGCGAAGCAGTTCGGACCACAATTTACAAGAAAAGCACTAGGACATAGAAATGTACAACACTATACTGGCCTTTGTAATTCACAGTTTAAAAAATAATAATAAACTTATACACTTACTAAAAATTATGTCTCACAGATAGGGCGTTTGCGTTTAAAAAAAATCGGATCGGAAAGTTAACGGAAGCCCTTTCAAGTTGTAATTAACCCCTTGACATACAATGACGTCTAGGAGACGTCGATCGTTTAGGGTGTCATTGTAGATTTTGACGTCTCTAAGACGTCAAGAACTGTATTCAATTTTATGTTCCGAAAAAGGTTTGTTTTCAACAATAATTTTGTTGAAAGGCACAAAATTGGCGATTTGGGAATTTTGTTATTAATATAATTCTGTAATATTTAATTGCGAATTGTCAGAGAGTAAATTAATTCTTGTAAAGTGTGCTTAAAGCCGAGTGTGCATTCGAGCTCAAAGTGGCACATTTCCGATCTGGAATGAAGCGCGCCGCCCGCGTCGCGCTTCATTTGCTTCTCGCTCGAAAATGTGCCACTTTTCGCTCGAACGCGCACATCTTCGTATTTATTCAATTTGTTTAAATTACTTTTGGATTTAAAAGGAAATAGCAATGTATTCAAATAAAACGACATATGCGCAGTAACATATAGTTTGATAACCACTGGTCTAGCTATACACAAGCGCAACATAGCGCGTTGTTATATTTAATTTAGTCGCGCCAAAGAAGTATTACTTCTAACGTGCGTACATAAGTACTGCACCGGTTTTTTTTACATAGAATGAAATTCAGTTTTAAACATTTAGCAAAATTATTAAAGTAAACTCGAAGAATAAATTATTTTAAGTTTTAGACAACTCAAATTAAATAAATTAATAACTTGGAAAATTTTTAAAATATATTTAAGAACTTTAGAAATTTTTAATTATCAATTTTTTTTGTATAACACAAATTGAATAAAACAAAACTTTATTCGGTAAATTTAAAAGGAAATTTTGATGAAAAAATTATTATGTATTTTCAGAAAACTCAAATAGAGTAAATACAGAATTTGTGGTTTTTCAAAAAACTTTGAAGATCATTAATTTACGCAAATAAAATTAATATTGGAGAAAACTCAATAAATAAATTATCCTAATTGTTCAAAAATATTAAATTTATAAAATGAAATACAGTCAAACCTCGATAGGTCGAAGTTGAAGAGAAACTAAAAATAATTCGCGTTATCAAAAATTCGAGCTATCAATATAAAAATATTTTTTAGATTATGTTCTTAAAATTTTCTTATTGTTTTTTTTTCTTAATAATTTCCTAGTGATTTCTTGCTAAAACCTAAATCTTGTGTCTTGAACAAGTTGTAATTAGGCTTCATTTATGGAATAATTCAATTTTTAAATATAAAAAAATATTTATATGTTATATATTATATACATCAAAATTTTAGAATGACTTGGGTGGGGAATGTTAAAAAAAGATTGGGATACACTGCTCTACATATTTCAAAATACTTAAAAACTATTAATTATTTATTTTATGTTATTTGTGTATGCTCATAACAGTTAAGTTGAGCCAAATTAATAGTTTTTTCGCACTCATTAAATTCGGTTTTTTTTGTATGTCAAGGGGTTAAGGCTCGTTTTAAGCCGGCCCAATTTTTTTTAAACGAATAATAGTAGGAAAGATAAATATTAAAACGATCAAATAAAAACAACATACGTATTCAAAAAAAAAAATAATATATATAAAATTAAATAAAATCGCGCGGCGGCGTTTAAAAAAAATTATTAAAAGAGTACCTGCGGCTTTTTGATCTCTTAAAACTTAAAATACATATTTTATGGTAACATTCCTGTTTTATAGAAAACATGAACCCAAATCGCGTCGCATTTAAATTGAATAAAACTAGCAGATAAACGCGTAAACGTAGCGGGCGCGATGCAAATGGACGCATTAACTTGCACCCACCTTAATCGAAATCACTTAGCAAAAGTTACGGTGCTGAAACTTACCTTATTATTTTTTTTTTATATGATTCTTTCCCATCTCCGAAATTTATTTCGACATTAATCGGAGGCGGCCACCCAGGCTTTAACGCCGATTTTCTTTCGCAAAGCCGGAAATGGGCTCGACGCGAAGACGTGTTACACGAGGTACTCAAAGAACACAGCGGTGCGGGCACGATTGACTAAAAATCAAACCTTCGTTGTTAAATCTAGAGGCGTAGGTCTCAGAAACTTAATCTTCATCTCCCTCTCGGAATCACAATCGCTTTCTTCGTCGGCGTCGCTCCCGGCGCCCCTTTCCGTCCTCTCCGACCCCGACCGCATGCTTCCGTTCGGCGACGAGCCCCGGTCGCTCCCCGTCTTCATGCTAAGATCTATGGGGTCCTCTTGGATCGGAGACACCGCGGGCCGCGCCGGCGGCTGCTCCGGCGTCGGTATTCTTTGCGACTGAAGAACGGCGTCCAAGAACACCCGCTTATTGAAAGCCTCCACGCCGGGGTTGTGGTTCCGCATTAACCGGTTGTTGTTGTTCGCGGGTTGCAACAGGCTCGTACAGAACGGGGAGTAAGGAGAAGGAAAGAGCAAGCCAGGCGAGATGAAGGGGGTCGGCAGTATGCCGGATAAAAGGGGCAAAGTCCGTCTGACGTCACTGACTTCCACCGACGAGTCGGAGTTGTGGGACTCGGGGGAGCTGACCGACGGCGACGCCGCGTGTTTGTACTCGTCGAAGCCTAACAGCATCAGCTCTTCTTTGGTCCGCGGGAGATGCAAGAGGGGCGGATGGAAGTTTTGGGGAGGTATTAGTCCTAGGCCGAGGCTTTGGTGGCTGTGAGGGGGCGTTCTTGTAGGGGGTCGAACGCTCGACAAGCCGCTCGCCTGTTGCTGTTGATGGTGGCTGTTCTGCTGCTGTTGCTGCTGTTCTTGGAGCAAACAATGGATTTTGAACCAATTCGAGCGACGGCCATAACGGGAACCACTTTTTGACATACCAACAAGTAGACATTTGCGGAGTCTACATGCTTTGCATGCTGTCCGATTTTTTTTATTTATAACACATTCACCATTGTTTTTGCATTCGGATATCGAACTTAAATTGTTGTACGATCTTCCGAAGAATGACTGAAATAAAAGAAAAAAAAAGTTAGTCAATTTAGCAATGGGTTGTTGTTTTGCATAAAAGGAACATTCAGATCGTTACAATTTCGAAAAGAATTAGCCACATAAAACTTGCAATAGAAAGAATGGGCGAAGTAATAAACATAGTTTTAATTACGTATAAACGTCAATCTTAAAGTTGAATTAACGTTTATGTTTTCTCTTTCGCAATCCTAAGAGCTTTTGCCACTTTCCTTTTTCCCGGTTTTTTGTGCTTTTTTAAGAACGCTTTACGAAAAGTCATTGTGTAAATTAAATGATTTTTAAAATGTTTTTTCATAAATTAATTATGCAAAGTATTGATGAGGGGTGTGTGGTACAATCAAGCGAAAAGTGTCTTTTTCCAACATTAGAAATAGGCCACTTTAAGGTCGCGGTTGGAGAAAAGTGGGTTGCCTAATATTGATAAACATTTGGACCTTTCGTAGTTCTATTTCCATTTTTTTTCAACAACTAATTATATCATAAAAAAATAGAAACTGAAGATAGGACTACGAGAAGACATATTTTGTTTTGCCCAAAAGTTATAATATATATTCTAAAAAAAATTGCAAAGTAACCGACAATCAAATCTACAGTGAGGGGCAAAAAGTAAACATTTCGAACTATAGTTTCACAAAAACTATAAATTTTTATTCAATTTCAAATATGTCACCCTGTTGAAGCATCTTTTATGCATCAATTCCTGCAAAACTGTTACTGACGAATATTTTATAACAATTTGGGAATGGAACCGGCGAGCCACTATAAATGTCAATTGTTGGGTTATGTTCTCTCAACATTAACTTCGGCTATATTTCGATAGATGGCGCATATGCAATTTTGTACGAATATTAGTGATGAATTCGTAACATCACATTTCTGAATACTATAAATTGTTTTTTGTGATTTTTCTTTTTTTATTAAAAACAATACTTAATAGTAAAAAAAATTATGTTGATTCAGAAAAAAAGCAACACTTTTTCGAACCGCGGCCTTAAGCATGAATTGAACACCCTGTATATCTATACGATTGACAATAATAAAGTATTGTACAACATTTTGGTTTTAAAATACATTAAAACAAAATTAATTTATTATTATTTAAAATTGGAGTTAAAAAACGGTTCGATTGTACTTTTGCCCGAATTAAAACCAAATCAAATTGAAACGAATAGGCTTTTAGAAACGAATGCAAAAATCAAATCTTGAGGTACAAGAAATTGGCGTACGATGGTCGTCGTCGTCGGTGTATTGGCGCAAAAGAAAGGAAGTTTATAGCAAATTATATTACAAGAAGCATCAATTAACCTGTTTTCTAATTGCAAACCGTATCATCCGAACAGCAGTAACTACAGTAATCCATTATCGAACACAATAAAAGTTTATTAAGTACTTTTACTACTATGTCGCAGGCCTTGCGTAAGAACGAAACGAACACATGCAATATTTTATTGCACGTACGTTGACTAGCGATGAATAGAATAGGGCATTTGGCGACGAAAATCAACCAGCGCGTAATCAGGCCGAGTTTTCACGCAGTGCTGAATCTGAAATCGAATGTTCATATTATGCAATTGTCGGTAGGGCGTAATCCAACCAGTAAACTGAAGAATCGTTAACATTTCTAGCAACTGGAGCGTTTTCATTTGCATACAATTCTGTTTATTTTACGAAATGAGAGTTTAATAACCATATTATTATCTGGTTGTGTGATGAATGTTTTTACACGTTTTATAAAAACGAAAATTCTAAAAATTTTTAAGGGTGCAAATCTAATTAAAAGCCATTTTTGTCTGAGATTTCGTTCCTGGTAGAAATACGCATTTGTAACTTTTAATTACAAAAATTTAGAAAATTTTAAATATTGTGAATCATGCTTAAAACCGAGTGTGCACATTCGAGCTCAAAGTGGCACATTCCGATCTCGGGAAAATGAAGCGCGCCGCTCCGCGTCGCGCTTCATTTGCCTCCCTCGCTCGGAAATGTGCCACTTTTCGCTCGAATGCGCACATCCTCGTATTTATTGAATTTGTTTATAAAAAACCACTTCTTGTAAAAATTTTTAAGACTAAAAACTATACATTTTTGTTGTACCTACACGATGTCCATTTTTATACTCGGGCCGCTGAACAGATGGAGTGATCACGCTTTAAAAGATCGATGTGGACAGTGCTCTCTGTCCTATCACATGGCCAGGTTTACATTATATTCAAGTATTTAAGTATTAAATTTACTAACAAGAATGAATTTAAAGTTTAACAGTATCTTGCAGAAGAAGGTACATATGACAAATATATTTTATTTTTTTTTAATGGCCAATCAAAAGTTGGTTATTGGATTGGTTCATTTTAACACGCGGCGATCACGCATTGTTGTTACTCCGTCTATTCAGCGGCCCAAATATAGATTTTTTTTAAAACAATTCGTTAAATAAAACTTATATTACAACCAAAAACAAGAATTGTGTCTTTTTCTATAAACGCAAAAAGTAATTTATATAAAATATTCCGAAATTCCGTTTTATAGTACACTAAAAAAAATTAACTAGTATTTTACGTAAAAAATAATTATTTTCTAAAAGCAACTAATCAATTAATGCATATTTTGCTTTGTTTTCGATTTACACGGTTTTCTCGAAAAAATATCTACCGTACAAATAGGGAAATAGTTCTATCGTGGAGAGGCGTCAAGATTAGATTTTTTAAGGGAAGCACAGTAACATAGTTTGGAAATCACTGATCTAATGTTTAATAATCAATATTGTGTTAAATTTAATGATTGAATATTTTCACGAAGCTTTCTTAAAATTTCTTTTGTACTTTGCTTTTAGATAAAACTTTTTAATTTTCTACCTGTTTTAAAACAATTCTTATTATAATGTTAAATAATTCACTTCACAAATTTCAAAATTTATAACAAATAACAAATTACAGAAAATTTAGTAACTTAGTCATTATGAAAGTTGTTCTGTAATTGTTTTTTTATTTTTGGGACTCTTTAATATCACTTTAGAACTTATCAAAATTAAAAATAATTCCAAATTGCATTAAAAACTTTTTGAAAAGTATTTTTTAACATAATAACTTCGTCCAATGTATTTTAAATACAAACTCCGTTCCCTTCCTATTGCCCCATATTTTAGAAAATAAAAAAATATTATTTTTTGTAGAGATGTGCTTAATGCAAAAAATTAATAAAGCGTAGAACAGACTAAATTTTTAAACGTTCGTGTGCTTTTAAAAAATAAAGATATTGATTTCAAAATTTTACCAATCAAACGCAAAATCATGTAAAAACATCTTAACAATTTTATTTTTTTATAATTATTTTTATTACGTAGTTATAACCAATTGAGGTACGCCAATTTTTTTTTTTTAATTGGTATTTTATTTCATATGATTGGCAAGCATAAGCTGCTTAAAAATTTCTTGCCGCTAATCTCTTTAAGATCTTAAAAATATCAAAAACTAGAAAAAGGTTAAAAGTAACAATATTATACTGACCAACTTCAAATTGTTCGTTAGGTATACAAAAAACCAGAAAATATAAAAATATTATTTTTAAAAATTATTTGGTGTAATATATTTAATTATTTTAAATAAAGTGAAGTTGGCGAGCAAAATATTCCCACTTTTAATCTATTTTGAGAATGTTTTATTGAGTTGAACTCTTTATCTCTATCTCTACAAAAATTTTCATTTTTTTTTCTTTAAAAATACGGCAATAGGATGGAACGAAGTTTCCATTTAAAATACATTGGAGGAAATTTGGTGATTTTCACCATTAAGCGCTTTTCTCATTTTTTGGTGCTTTTTTGAAAATCTACTTTAGCATTAAAATTAAAAAAAAATTTCCAAAAGTAAATTTGTGTAGTTTTGCTATTCCTAAGAACAAAATATACAATTTAGTAAATCAAAATTTGGATTTTTTTTATTATTCTTACTATTTGAGTACTTAGCAGATACTGTACTAGAAAATAATTTATGAGCATCGATGAACCTTTGGAATTTATAAAAATAAATATTAACAAAAAATTAAGGCCGAGTCGTCTTCAATAAATAAATCAATCACTAAATATCGAACGTGTGGGTATCAAAAGTAGAAGTAACGAATTAAAATTATCCTTGACCGAGTTACGGTAGTTATTCACCAAAAAAAAATATATAAAAGCGTTAAATAGCAGGATCCCGATGTTCATCCTTTGGAACGCGCCAAAGAAAGAAACAGTCATAGCCGACGAAGAAGAGGAAGAAGAGCCTTAACAAAACGCCGGTTTCCATCGGGCATTGTGAATGAGCGTGCGCTTCCGCCGACACAGTAAGACATTGTGCAACTTAACAATGTCATAATAAAAGTGAAATTGTGCATGTAGGTATTGTTGCGCTAAAGGGTGGCATTGGGCCGAGCGGGTGGTTGATTATTTGGAGTAGTGGGTCGGAAGCTGTGATGTAATTTTTGCTCGGATTAAATCGTATGCAAGCCACTCTTGTGGCACTTTCCCCTCACCTCGCGCTCTACTACCCAACTGTGTAATCGACTACTAATTGCCAACAATTATATTCAAATTGAGTTACTCGGGTTATGCAAATTGAATCCGAGTTAGCACAATTCTTGTGACAATACAAAAGTTAGACACCACAAACCTCAAACACGCAAACCCGACTTCGCAAAGCGCATTATTTTTTCATTATAACAATCGCCAGATTAACCTTGCCCCTGATTGTGTACTTTGCTTAATAATTATTGCGTTCTGTAATTAATACGTTGACCCATTGTGTTCCAAATAGGGAAACTTGTCTGTTCTGACTAATAGGAAACCGACGTATAGGCATTTCCCTTTTGAAAATTCAAAATTAGTCCTTCTTTCCATATCTTTATTCAAATTTCGCGCTTTGCATTCCGATTGGTTGAGTTGTTATGTAACTATGGTTACTCATTTAAATGAGCTTTCAACGAAAAATAAGCAAAGGTTCGAAAGAAGTTATAGCGTTTATATTCTTTTTTAAATTCAACACTGTTTGTTTGTCCAAAGGAATACGTAAAGTTGCAAAAGTTAATTTAAATACGGTTCTGGTTATTATTTTAGGTTAGTTTTTATGTATGTTATTACACAGAGTAATACAAAGCAAAAATTAAAATTTTGAGAGTGTCGCTTATTTTATTAATTAAAGAAATTGATGTTAGAAAAAAAAGGGCAAAATGACCCGTCTGCTTGTGTGGTTCTTTAACGTCACTAAAAAGACGCCGAATGGTAAAAATAAGCAAGCTTTGGGTGGATCGAATTATTTATGCGCTAGAAAAGATTTTTTATGTTATTATAAATAGCTATGGTTATAAACAATTGATCTCAAAGATCATTTTATACCAATTTTCCCCTACATACCCTATAGCTTTCTTCAAAAATTCAGAATTTAAGTTTTTGATTTAAAAGAACGGTGATTAATATAGACAATCCAATAATTACTAAGATGTGCGCATTCGAGCGAAAAGTGGCACATTTCCGAGCGAGGGAGGCAAATGAAGCGCGACGCGGAGCGGCGCGCTTCATTTTCCCGAGATCGGAATGTGCCACTTTGAGCTCGAATGTGCACACTCGGATTTAAGCACAATTCACAATAATTAATTTACTTGTCAAATTAGTTGTGCTCGCGTAACTCCGTTGCCGACTAAAATTTTACTCTCAACGTTCCAAAAGAAGTATACCTTCAAAAAAAAACAGAATATGAACAGATAGAAATACTTTTATAGCATTATTTCGATCAACACGACAAAATAGTGATCTGCTCTGGGTCTCTTTTGCCTTGGATCAAATTATTTATGCACTAGAAAAGATTTTTTATGTTATTATAAATATCTATGGTTATAAATAATTTATATCAAAGATAAAAAAAAAATTGTAGGCATGTGACATTCTATTCACATATTATTTGAATAAAACGTTATAAACGATTCTATATTTGTTTTCTGTATTTAATATACTAAAAACACGGTTTTCGCACATGATCTGCTGACTAGATCTCCTAGGATCATTTTACCCACAGCACGGGGATCATTTTAGACACCCCGGTGTATAAAATGATCCTTTGGCAGATTTTTAAAAAATGAATCAGATATTAATAATAAATTAAATATTATTGTCCCTTAAAGAGATCATTTTATACCACTTTCCCACAAATAATTATTGTAGAATATTTTAAAAAATTATGAATTTCACAAAAATTATTTTTTAAACTTCTTTATTACATGAGATAAATTTGTTTTCTAAAATAATTCTTAATACACTTTTTACGCCCTTTACCATTGTAAAGTAAAAAAAAATTCTGCCACTATTTGCCCCCATTTCGGTACAAATTGTGTTATTTTAAATAGCAGCCTTATTTCATTTTGGTCGTAATAAAAAGCCTAGTTTTTTGTAATTTTGGGGATATATAGTTGCTATATTTTAAAAAATAATTAAGTTAATTAGAAAAAAACGAAATAATTAAAACTTAATTTAAAAAACAATTCTAGTTTTTTTTACTCATTAAAAAAGCAAAATTTTATTAGTACAATACTTTATTTAGACTTTTATAAATAATATAATATAAGAAACAGGGCTATTTATACGTTTTAAAATAATCTCAAGAAATTTTCAATTGAGTTACATGTTTTGAGCTATTTTTTTACAAGTGGTAGTCCAATTTAAAAGTATACAGATTATTACTGCTGGAAAATTCGCCAATTTTTTGTCCATTAATTTAGAGCTCGATTAATACTCAAAATATGCCCAAGTATACTCTTATTTCTTAATTTATAAAAGTTGCTCCTTGATTAATTCAAATCAAACAGTTTTATGTATCGAATTCTTTTTATAAATCTAAAATGAGACTCATAAATCATTTTGGAAACATTCCGTACCCTATAAATCATCGGAACTGATCGAAATTTAGCAACCTACAAAAGCTCTTGAATGAAAACCAAAAAAGAACATCTCGCGCTAAAGCGAGAAGCGTTTTTTTCGATTTTTTTTCCGAAAGACCCGTTTCAAGGTTAGAAATGCCGACACGAATACGCTACATTTAAATGATAAAGAACATCGTAAACTTTCATTTTTGATCACGTACATAAGTGACATAACTTCAAAGAAGTCAGTTGAATGCAAAAAGCACTTCTAATATTTAATGCTTTACACAAATATGTCACTTAAGTCGAGCAACGTTGAAATTTATAAACCGCCAATCACTCCGTACGTTTTATTGCCTAATACTCAATAATTTATAAAACGTTACAGACGCACCTTGAAATTTATAAACCGCCATTTCGGTCCGTTTCGGTTTTTTAAAAAAACCTAAATAAATAAAATAACATTATAAAACGTTATTAGACACCTCTAGGCAAAAAATTTAAACAACGGACCATTTCGGTTTGGACTTTCGGTTAACACTTAAAATAAAACAGAAAGGGGAAATAAAAATAAATTTTGAAATTTTGGGGGCTATTCGTAAACTAAACCGAAATTAGAAAAAGGTAAATTTCAATTAGGTTTTTTTTCATTGAAAACGTAAAAAGTTGTAATTTTATTAAAAATTTTAAAATAGAATTAACTAAGCACTAAAATTTGATAAAAAGGGGTCCACTTCGTTTTTAAATAAATCTAAACGGTTTCGAAACGTAAATTTAAATTTGGGATTCTTTTCCCTTCCGAAAACCCGTAAAATGTTAAAAATAACATTAAAATTTAGAAATTAAAAATCCGACGTTTTTATTTGCCAAAATTTTAAACGCGGCCTTAACCGATCTCTTTCCCCTTATTATGCATAAAAAGGTTTTGGGGGTTGAAATTAAAATTTTAAATCTTTTCCAAAAAAACTGTAAAGCTTATAAAGGTTCCCCAACCTCCCGATTAATCACGAATTTATGATAACTTGAATTATTTTTAGTTTCCCTTCAACTTCGACTTATCGAGGGTCGACTGTATTCGGAAAATATTAAACGTTTAATTTTTTTAATTACGTTGGTCCCCGTACAAAAAAAGACCTGTAATTTTTAAATAATTTTTTTTGGAAACACTAATTCAATTAGTGAAATGTTCACTAATTAATTAGTCGATTTTTTTTAAATCTTCAAATTTTACGTTATGTAAACGTTTGTTTTTTTTAAAGCTTACCTTACAGCCTTCGCATGTAAAAGCACCGAAATGAAATCCTGCTGCTGGTTCACCACAAACTTTACACGTTTGATTCATCTGTAACAAAATCGAATTATTTGCATTTGGCTTCAGAAAAAAAAATTATGTGCTAAGTAAAAGGTGCGCTTTTAAATCGCTAATTACTTTTGGCTTCGATTAAAAAGCTTCGAATTCCTTTTCTGATGGATGTTTGGGTGAACGTTGAACATGCAAGAAAAAAGCGAAATTTATGTTCTATATGTTTTATTAATTAATCGAACATGTTGATTAATTTAAATGGTAAAATATTTTAACTTTTGAAAACCACTAATGTATGATTGATGAGTTTTTGGAAGGCACGTACAATTAGAGGTGCCATTAAAAAATAATGGCGATGTACTCGTACTTCGGACGTATGCGCGATTTTTTTTTAATTATTAATAAACAAGACCTAATTTTTTTAAATTTCGAATTGCATTATAAAAGATTTGCGTCTAGATTGGAATTTATTTGGATCGCCCGAGGGCGCAACACATCAGAAATGTGAACTGCTAATAAATAATTTGACTAGCAGGTGTCAGAAAGTGTACGTTAAATAAATTTTATAATCGTTGTACGATTTTTTGATTACCTACTTTTGTCAAAACTGTTAGATCTTTTGATGGATTTGCTTTCGAGCGAGGAGCGCGTTAATTCGATTCAAATGTTGCCATAAAAATCAAAAATGCATTAAAGGATAATTGAAAAAAATAACTGCATGACTTTTTGAAAGTTCAAAGAACTTCATGGCTTATTTAAGTTGTTTTTAAATATTGCAAGCAAATTCTTTTTTTTTCGAAAAATTTCATAATCGTTTTTGAAGTTATACTTCTTTTGGCGCGTTGAGAGTAAAATATTAACAGGTAACGGAGGTTGCGTACGCACAGCTAACGAAAATTCGATAGTATAAAAATAATTAGGTATTGTGAATCACGCTTAAAACCGAGTGTGCGCATTCGAGTTCAAAGCACAGGGCACATTTCGTATTTTTACCATAGCAATGAGTGGAAGCGAGCAAAAAGATACAACAAACTCTTAAGTACGAGTGAGAGGGAATGATAAAAATTATTTATTAATTTTTCGTCACCAAAATTATTGCAAATCATGCTTAAATCCGAGTGTGCACATTCGAGCTCAAAGTGGCACATTCCGATCTCGGGAAAATGAAGCGCGCCGCTCCGCGTCGCGCTTCATTTGCCTCCCTCGCTCGGAAATGTGCCACTTTTCGCTCGAATGCGCACATCCTCGTATTCATCGCATTTGTCGACTTTATTCCTCGCTCTTTCAAATGATAAATTTAATTTTAGTTTAGTAAATATCGATTTATATTGTTTTTTTTCTTTAAACTGTTATTGTAGCGCTCCAATTGATTTTAATAGTGCTCTTCCGACTTCGAATTCGAATTCACAAAACTCTTTCGATCCAAACATTGAAAGCATTAAAAAAATTGAAGCTTGACCGTGATAAATACAACAGAAAGTGTGTTGTGCAAATGCCGGTACCGTAACATGACTTCGAAATCAAAAGTTCTAATTTTTCTAGCGGAACAATGCACTTTAAAAAAAAATCAAAACATTTTGCATAAAACGAATTGTTTGTACATATTTTAACGCTAGGGCTTAATGTTCCGTTTCATGGGATAAAAGGAGCACGCAGTTTGCCTTTTCGATTCTTATTTTACGCCCATGAAATATTTGGGGACATTCGCTAGTGATTTATTTCGCTATATCGTACGATGTTTTCTTATTCGCTTTTACGACGAGCTCTAAATTATATTCCCTTATTTATTTATATTGTCTCTTAAACAATGTGGTCGTAAATTCGGTTATACAATCCGCAAGTTGATATATTGGGGGCATTTTTTACGTATTCAAGTGCATACTACACGACTTGGACGTTTTATGTTCACTTCAAATATCGAACAAGATTTTGTGGGGTTTCCATTCATTCAATAATTTTTTTCAAAGGCGTTGTATTAATTTAAATATCAATACGATTTTTAATATAATTTGGGTCACAGTGATATCTGGAATGATTTATTATTTTTTTTGTTATTAAAAAATAATTTTGATTTTTTTTTTTTGATCATTTTGTTATACAATAGACATCACTCACAAAAATGATCGTAGCGCCCTCATTTTTGAACTGATCATTAAAGGCGACATGGATTTACAATCTTGAAGCTTTTTTCCAAAAGATACGTGCAAAATTCGTATAGGGCGCAATGTTAGTTTTTCGAGTTATTGAAGATTGACGTTTTAGATTCATTTTAGTAGCCCAAAGTTTGCGTTAAAAAAATTGTAGCGCCGTTATTTGTAAACGGATCTTTAAATACTATATAGATTCGGATTTGATAGACTTTTTGGCTTCAGATAAGCCCAAGAAACCATAAGCATACTATTTGAAATTTTTGAGAAAAATGAGTTCGAAGAGTCCAAATTGTTATTCATTTTTTTAAAATTTCCACTTTGAAGAATCGTAGCTCGGTTATTTGTGAACGGATCTTTAAAAGCTTTTCACATTTTGAAAGCCCGTTTATCGGAGCGTAAGATCAGTTAAAAAAATTAATAAGGCCCAATGTTAAGTTTGGGAGAAAAACTTGTTCGAAGCTTTCAGGATGTAAATTTTGCCAAAATTTTTAATTTTCAAAATGCTCTACTCTTTTTTTTTAATTTAAAACCCAATAAATTATTTTTTTCTTTTGAAGAAAAGTTTAATAATATTTAAAAATGAAAATTATAAAAAAATTACCTGAAAATCCCAAAACAATTTTCCAAAATTTTTTAACGTAAAGTGCAAAATTAAAAACAATAGTAGATTTATTAAACTAAATATAATACAATTAAAACGCGTAATTAATTAAAGTTAATATGGAAAAAAGCGAATCTCGAAGGTTATCATGAGAATTTTAATAATGTTGAGAAAGAATCCGTTTATAATCAAATTTGATTAAATCGTAACTTTTTTTCCTTCCACACATCCAAAGCAAAAATCATAACGTCCTCGCTTTAAAGAGCTGTTGTGCAATAACAATCGTGCTTAATTAATTTCGAAATAATTAATCTACGGATAGCTCTAAATGATATATAAAATAAACTCAAGGAAAGTGAAAACCATTGTTTATTTTAAATTGTTCGTTCTCATGACCCAGCTATTTGTTGTGCTTGATTTTCATGCATCGCCTGCACAAACAACTTGCCTTCTTTTCAAATTCTATCGCTTTTTTCCATACCGAATTAGATGCTTTAATTTCGGATATTTGTTAATATCCGCCGTTTTGATCTCTCCCAGCCTAATCTTTTTTAAATTGTGCTCGCTCCTCGACCATTTTCCATTTGACGTCTTTGATGCAACAAACACTTTGGTTTAGAGGCAAATGCAAACTCACTTATGCAGACAATGTGCAAAATTCTTACATAAAATTATGTGAAGTAAGCTTTAATAGGAACATTTCCATATTGTTAAGAAAATCATAATCACATTCGGATCTTTCTATTTAGCAAACAAACGCTTTACGTAATTTGTTGTTTAATTGTGATATGTGCAGCGCTCGAAGATTCATTTTTTTTTATTTAAGCGCAAATCTAAGGAAGTTACTTCATTTTTCTAAATAGGACAACCTGCACGGCACTGTTTCTAGTTTTAAATACACTGAGTTGCGTTTAAAAATGCACAACAAAATATATTATTTAGCAGTATAAAAAAAAAGAATTATGAACAAATAATGAATATACAGCAGAACTTCTCTAACGCGACCAGCGTCGGTTTTTGCTCAAATTGGTTTTTTATAGAGGTGGTCGTTTTATAGAGAAAGATAAATGTAATAACGAATACTGTATTAGATTAAATGCAGTTATTATTTAAGAAGTAAGTTAATTATTGTAAATCGCGCTTAAAATCGAGTGTGCACATTCGAGCTCAAAGTGGCACATTCCGATCTCGGGAAAATGAAGCGCGCCGCTCCGCGTCGCGCTTCATTTGCTTCCCTCGTTCGGAAATGTGCCACTTTTCGCTCGAATGCGCACATCCTCGTATTCATCGGATTTGTCTACTGTATCCTTCGCTCTTTCAAATCATAGACTTAAATGTAGTTTAGTAAATATTGACTTTAAGGAAGTTGAGATGGGATAGTCTCAACCAAAAATTCGGAATGTTGTTATACCTTGTATTAAATAATTACAGTCAAACCTCGATAAGTCGAAGCCAAAGGGACAGCAAAAATACTTCGTTATATCAAAAACTCGAGTTACCAAAAGAAGTTCAGTTAAATATTTCTGTATATATGTATATATCATTCATTTTTTATAGAAAATAACCAAAATTGATCTACAATCATGAACATTATTTATTTTTAATAAGACGTTAAAAAATATAGTTATTTACGTATTATTTACTGTTAAATTGAAAGTAATCTAAAATTGTCTTTTGCTTCATTGCTCCAAAATGTTACGTTTCTACAAATTTTTCCAATGATCTTACCGATAATAATATATCTGTAGGAACATCTTCTTGAGCACATAGGAATAGAGAAATAGTATCTATTGCATTGTAAACTTGAGTTGTTGAAGGGATGTTTAGTGTACCATCTGTATCACTTTCACAGTTTTCCTTATTTTCTTCTAACACTTTACTTATAAGGCTTTCATCGCTAGGAATTTCAGCAACTTCCAAATCTTTATCAACGTTGACATTTGTCATTTGTATCTTCGACAGCTACAATTAGGTCTCTGTTTTTTAAAATGGCTGATAAAGTGTTTGCGAGAATACCAAAATCTTTAGCTATATCCTTTTTTCTTTTGAGCCCACGTTCCACTTCGTTTATAAGATTAATTTTCTCTCTTATGGTTAAACTTTTTAATTTTTGTTTACACTCCATGTTAATATGTAAATAATTTTAGAAAAAGTATTAAACTTTTTTATATTTTCTGTTATACTCTGTTACAAACTATAAAGGACGTAAAACACATTTGTTAGTCTTCGTAGTCGACGAATAACTAGCAAATTAAAAACTAAAATGCAAAAATAATTTCTTTTTTTGTAAAATAAACGGTAAAACCATCTCAAAAATTTATAACTGTTCATAAGGCATTTAAACATAAATTAGTTTTTAAATCCAATTGAAGTGCCGCCGTCAAAACATTCTTGTAGTATAAACCTTTTATTCGTAGTTAACAATAGAGCTTTTAAAGCATCAATAACACCAAACCAAGCCGTTGTTAATCCCCTCGCAGGTAGAGAAATTTTTAGAAAAGTTGTAAAATTTAACTTCGAGTGTAAATCTTCCGTGTAAATCGGGGAATACCTGCAAAAGCGTAGATTGTTTTGAGGCAAACACAATAACATAAAGTTTGGAAACCGCTGCCTTAAAATCAAAACTTATCCGAGTGCTTCGCCACTCTATTAAATTTCTTAATGTCGACCTGGACGAAAAACAAAAAGTTTTTAACATGTTTTTTAAAACGAGATATTTTTAATTAAATAATCTTGTTAAAAACTTTATGTAATTTCCATAATATTAAAGCGAATATATCTAAATGTTTGTCTCGTATTTCACAAGATTACATATTAAAATTTTAATTATATTCTATGCTCGCCAGGGGTTTGTCGCTTTAAAGTCGTGGCACATTTAAAAGAACGTTGTTTATTATAATAATTTCAATACTATATATTTCATAGCCATAATTATATTCGGAGATTAAAATTAACGAAGATCAACACAGCTGCCATAAAAGATTACGGATGTTAGCAGCATTTTTTCGTTTCCTTATAGAAAAACGTGTTTTATGGTTTTAATTTAGATTTTCCATAATTTCGGTGCTGCTTTTTTTTTCTTGGAACATTTAATTTTATGCAAAAGACCGACGACGATTTACAAATACCGTTTTTACTGCGATCGCAGATCTAATCCGTTTTTTTTTGCACGACCTTTCAATTCTAATTTAATTTTTGCATTATTAAATGGTAAACAAACACACATACAACTAAATCCCACCATTTTATTTAGCACTTATGTAAAAAGGCGTCTGAGAAACGACAATAAAAGAGCAATAAATCCGAACAAACAACAATTAAATTTTTATAAACAATTTCAATGAAAATAATTTATTATTTCAACAGCTCATCTCGCGCATATCATAAAATTTAATTAACGCCAAAAAAGTTGTAAATCAAAACAAGATTTGATTTCGGTACGGTTCGCATTTCTCTATTTTAGTGCTAAATAAGAAGTTTTAGTCTTCAATTTGACGATTTTCACACCACTCAATTTATTTACGGTTTTATAAGCGGAAAATATGTCAATGACGTGTCTTAAATACAAATACGAAAAATCGAAGTGTTAAAATTAGTAAATATTACCTAAGAGCTTGAATAGTCAGCGACAATTCCTTAATTAAAAATCTAACATTGTTCCTTTGGGCAAATAAACCGAAAACACTTTCCTTGATTTTTTACCTTTATAAACAAAAATTGGGTTCCTATTAGTTTTTATTAATATAATAAGGATAAATAATTTAAAGCATTTATTTGTTTTAATTATTTCATTAACAAAGTATTTATGTTGAAAATTGCATTTATAAAAGTAACAATATAAATAAATAAGTAAAACTTAAATCCAATATAGCTCAAACATATTCATATTGAGATTTGAATCATTGTTTTTAGAACAAATATAGATTAATATGAAATGATAAGTAACCCCAAAATGAAATATATCTATGCATTAGCGGGTCAGTAGAGCCAACAGTAAATGACGTTAAAGTGTTACGGTTTCGAAACACTAGAATTTTGAGTTTTTTAATTCACATTTTGAATTACAGTCAAATCTCGATAAGTCGAAGTCGAAGGAAAACTAAAAATAATTCGAGTTATCAAAAAAAGTCGAGTTAAATACTTTTCTGTGTATATATCATATCTATATTTACCATCCTTTATACAAAATAACCAAAATTTGTAAACAATTATTAACATTATTTATTGTTATTAAGTATTTAGGTAATATGGTTATTTACATCTTATTTATTGTTGGTTTGAAAGTAATCTAAAATTGTCTTTTGCTTCATTGATCCAAAATGTTGGGTTTCTACAAATTTTTCCAATGATCTCCCAAAACCAGAATATTTTTACTGCGTGTATAACAAAAACATTCAATCATAGTTTTCTCCAAGTTGGGAAAAGGAGACTCCTTTAGCCTCTTTTTAATTTTCGTTTACACTCCTTGTTTATCGGTAAATAATTTTAGAAAAAGTGTTTTAATTCTTTTAGATTTTCTGTTATACTCTGTTAAAAACTATAAAGAACAAAAAATACATTTGATCGAATCCTGCTCGACGAATAACGACCAGAACGAAAACTAAAAGGCAAAAATAGACCCTTTTATTGCAAAAGAAACGGTAAAACCATCTTAAATTTCATAACTGTTGAGAAAGAACTATATTTAAGTCTATGATTTGAAAGAGCGAAGGATAAAGTAGACAAATCCGATGAATACGAGGATGTGCGCATTCGAGCGAAAAGTGGCACATTTCCGAGCGAGGGAGGCAAATGAAGCGCGACGCGGAGCGGCGCGCTTATTTTCCCGAGATCGGAATGTGCCACTTTGAGCTCGAATGTGCACACTCGGTCTTAAGCGTAATTCACAATAATTAACCTCCTTTCTAAATTATTTTCATTAAAAATTACAGAACTGAATTTATACCAGATTTATTAATTGAAAAATTGTATCAATGCAATAAATTGCAGTTTCGTTAATTTTTCGGGCGTATAAAATAAAACCGATTTTATTACCATATCATTTCGTGATTTTGCATTATCCGATTGCGAGATTTCGTAGAGAATTTACGTCGGGAGGCGTATTTTAATTATATTTCTGCAATTAAGCCGAAAAGGACGCTTATGGTAAATTAAATCGAGAGCCGAACGTCATAAAACCAATCCAATCACTTTGGACGAGTTGAAAAGTTGAAAAATCCAAAAACCTACTTCGGTTCACGGTCGAGGCTCGCACGAAAACCAAAACGGTGAATGTATAATTACCGATCGAGCTAAAAATCTTTTACCTAATTGCTCTTCCGAAATGATCCCCGAGACCATAACGAATTCCATATCGAAAAGCGTATAAAATGTCATAAAAAAGCGGCAACTCACGCCGCATCCACCTCCGAAGAATATAATGAGACGATTAAAGCAGATCGCGGTTTCGATCAAAGGAAAAGGTGTTGAATTGAGGCTTCACGATCTTGAGGAAGGATCGTTTAGTGGCCCGCATGTTCGACCCATCAATCATAAGTATCTGATACGTTGATCTACATTCGTGATTCGAGAGCGAAAAAGCGCCGATCGCGATGCCCGAAAAACGCGTCGTTTTAATAGCTGACGAGACAAAGCTATAGCTTCCGCAATTATACGATCTGTACCATAAACGTTAGGACGTTCCTCTTGCTCTTAGCTGTTCTTTTCAGAAACTACACATAGCTTCCTGCAATCAAAGAGCATTTTAACGACGAACATTCCGCTTAATCCATTAGAGCCTAGAGTTGCGATGTGTTCGTAAATATCTTGGGCTGCTCTCTTAATAACCCAACTGTGTTTTTCTGAGTTAATTACGACAGTGGCATATGTTGTGGGATTATATGAACCTTATAGTTGTTGTTTTTTTTTTCAAATTAATAATATCACCGTTCGCCGGTACCGCTTTGTCTCCGGCTTGGAAGAGAGGATGTTCGTCTCGCGTTTTCTTAGAAGAATTCGAGGAAATTACGATAAAAGCTATTATTAATTATTGCGGTACAAATTTCGGTTTCGGACGTAGATAAATTCTGTTTTAGCCGAAAAAAAATTAAACGAGACTTTAGCGAAGAACACGCTAATTGCTGGTTGGATGTCGATTTTTTTATTATGACGAAGATTTTTAAGTAACTGTGACTTTTTTTATTTTGCCATAAATGGCCTATTTGTTTTTAGGGTAGTGCTTTTTGTACCATTTTTATTAGAGACCAGGCACTAGCTGTGATTATAGACAAATCTAGAACTTTTTAACGGATTTGAACGATCGGGGAATACACCCCCAATTAAACAGTTTAAATGTGCGAAAAAAAAACCTAATTTTAAACTTGAATTTAACCCAACCTAAAGTAATCCAGTGTTGAACCGAAAAGAAACCGTTGTGAAAAAATATATGTACAGTAAAGCCTCTTTTCAACGGACAGTCGCGGGACCGACGATATTGGCCGTTGAAAAGGGGTGTTTGCTCAGAGGGGTTTTACTGTACTTTAAAGAAAACCATTTTAAACGAGATTAAATTAATTTTAAAATAAATCGCATTGCAATTGAAAACAAATCGATAATAGATAACGTATTGTGAATAAAATTAATTTCTGCAATTTTCATTGCTAAAAAAAGTGCAATTGAAACTCAAATAATAAGCCCGTGAAGCTTTGCTGAAACACCCTGGGAATTAAAAAAAAAATCGAAGATTTATGCAATCGCAGAAATTGTATGTAAATGCCCAAAATTTTAGTTCAAACAAAACGCTTATCGCAAACGAAAATTCCCACATCCGTTCCAGGCACATTTCATTTGTGTAAGGCACGTCGAAGAGCTTAATTCAACGCTCCCCAAAATTTTAGTTTACTAGTGATTATTTAAATGTGTAGAGTGATTGTGTTTAACAAGGGCCTTCTAACCCTAAGAAGCTTCCCTTCTGCAAAATCCAAAACTTGTAAGTCTCTTTTAAAAGATCTTTATTAATTTTTATCGGTTTTCTTTGTGTAAAATTAATGGTACCTCAAAAATTTTTGTAGTGCTGTGCTTACAAAAAAATTGGTAATTTTTGAGCTTTAATGGCTTTTGCAAAAAAGCCAAACTAACCTCTGAATTAATTTCTTTGTGTGGCATTTTGATACGTCACAGAATGACGTAAAAGTTTCTGACTATTTACGAGCCGACCATATCGCATTTCTTACCTGACTTGTGCGATATCATTTTATTTTGCCTTTTTACAATTAGAGTTTTTAAACTGTACTTTAAAAACGAAAGCACGTCTATTTCTACAAAGGTAACGGTAAATTCATATTCAGAAATATTGTCGATGAACAAATCCACCGGGTATATTATTTAAAGTGCTCATAATTTCTAAAATAATAAAGATTTCAATAAAAAGTACAAGCATAAAAATCTTTTTAATTTATTTGTTCTATGCACTGGCATAAATATAAATTTTGTTATACTTCCGTTTTAACCAGAAATTCGGGCCAACTTTCTTATCTTAAATAAAAGGGTATTTTTTATATAATTGGATAAAGCTTCTCGGGAGGTTTTGATAAATGTAAAATTATTTACAATTTGATTAATAAATAATTTAAAAAAAATAGTTTTTTTTCGATTACCAGCATGTTTCAGTATAAGTGTCACGAGTTACAAGCTCGTGGTACTTGTCTGAAACATTATATAATTCAAAATAAACCAAATTTTAAAAACTATTAATTAATTAAATGATAATTTGTTATACATTTTTGGAAAGCCCTCAACGAGCTCTATTAAATTCTAAAATTTATGCAACCGATGGCTCTACATTCATATATAGGGTGATTCAAATTGAGCGCTTTTCTTTAAAATTAAATAAAGCACATAATTTGTATTGATTTTCAAAAACTTTTATTAATAATTGAAGTAAAATGTATGACATTTAAATACAAAAAATAATATTTGTCAAATGACCATCTCTTGTAGCTCCACACACGTTCACAATTTTGGATGACATTTTGACATAATTGAGGCTCTATTTCACCAATAACACGAATAATTTCATTCTTTAGTTCAAGAACCAATTGTGGATTGTTTTTATATATTTGATTTTTTAAAGAAAATAACCAACGGTGTCAAATAACATGATCTGCCATTTAATTATTTTTTGAGAAAAATCATCTGGTAATCCAATTGACAAATGCACGACGTTTCTAATCGTCCAAAGGCTTTAATTCCTTTATTATTTGGACCCTATATGCCTTTAGAGATAAATCCTTTCGTAAAATACGCCATGTTGTTGTTTTATTGAGCCCAACTTGTTGTGATCGTTGACTAATGGACATTTTAGGCTTTTCAGCAGCGCTTTCACGAACCATATCAACGCGCTCTTGTGAACGACCAAAAAGATTTTATTTTTCTGCGGAACCAGTCTCTTTAAATTTTTGAACAATTTGACTAATAGTCCTTTCGGATAGACGATTATGTAAACAATAAAAATCACGTCATTTTCTAAAAAGCTTTTTCACGGAACTCAGATTTTCATAAAATAATTCAACAATTTTAACGCGCTTTTGTATCGTGTACCACTTTATTTTTACTAATATCAAACATCACACTTGTTAAATGTTAAAAGGCCCAGACGAATTCAATGCGTTATCTATGTTTTACTTAGTTTTAAAAAAAGGCGCTTAATTTGAAACACCCTTTACATATAGGTACATAGAAAATCGAAATTTAAGTATTTTACATTTAAAAAAGAAAGTGTTAATGTAGCCAAATCAATAATTACAAGGATGTGCGCATTCGAGCGAAAAGTGGCACATTTCCGAGCGAGAAGCAAATGAAGCGCGACGCGGAGCGGCGCGCTTCATTTTCCCGAGATCGGAAATGTGACACTTTGAGCTCGAACGTGCACACTCGATTTTAAGCATAGTTTGCAATCATTTTGGTGACAAAAAATTAGTAAATTTTTTTTATCGTTCCCTCTCACTCATGTTTATGGGTATGTTGTATCTTTTCGCTCCTTTCCACTCATTGCTATGGTAAAAATATGTTTTTCGAACATATACCTAATCGATATTTACTGAACTGAATTAAATTTGTTGATTAGAAAGAAAGTTCAATTTTTAAATTTCAATAAATACAAGGATGTGCGCATTCGAGCGAAAAGTGGCACATTTCCGAGCGAGGGAGGCAAATGAAGCGCGACGCGGAGCGGCGCGCTTCATTTTCCCGAGATCGGAATGTGCCACTTTGAGCTCGAATGTGCACACTCGGTTTTAAGCGTGATTCACAATATTTAATTTGCTTTCTAAATAATTTTAATTAAAAATTTCAAGACTGTATTTGGATCAGAAACACTAAATCTCTGATTTAGTTATTTTAGAAAAATAATAACATTACCCTTCTTCTGCACCAATCCGCGACTCCCCACTTTGCAAATCGCCGCTTTAAAAGGACGATTTTTAAACGCAGCATTGAGCAATATCAAAGTCATTAGAAAAAGAAGTAAAGTTCACAAATAATAAAGTTAATCAAAGTAATTTATATAATTTGCTAGAAAATTAACAGTTACATATTCACATAATCACTTCATATATAATAGCGGCAAAAAATCAAGCCAATTAACTTACAACAAAAAAAAAGATTCGAAGTGAGAATGGAAAAACCGAGAACAAAACAATACAAAAGTAATAAAATTATGATATCATTATGGTTTATTAATTTTTTTTTTCTAATTTTTATATCTGATATTAACTCGACATAAAGCGCCGATCCGGTTGGTTTTTTAGAGCAGAATTAGTGGACGAACAATGGGTAAAAAAGGATCAAAGATCCTTCAGCTCGAGATAAATCTGTCGTTGGATTTTTGTATCGTTAAAACTAACACGTTTTGTTTGCTTATAATCTTTTGAGCAGACGTGAAGAAATAAATGTCTTAGGAATAATGGTTCGATGAGTGTTTGTAATGAATAATATTTACCCGATTAAATTTACAATAGTATTTATTATTTCATCAAGAAGTAGGTGGACATCTCGTTATTTATTTCGTTCTGCAAGTCACCAACAATTAAACCCGTTCATTTATTGGAGTTGAATAAAATATCGATGGCTTTTAATTATTGGTGTGAATAGAGAGAATTGTTAGAGAAGAACGATGCGAGTAGTCGAAGTCAATTACCGGGATACCATTCTTGTAATCAATCCGTTGAACGAACGATATTCAGCTTTAATTGCGTTTTAAAATTAATGCAGAAATTTATAATAATCAAAAGGACAAAGCTTTGTGCTTCCTTGTTCGTTTAATGAGATTTACATTAGGTACAGCATTTTGCAGTCGTTGCCTTTCATTACGCTGATACAATTTCAGCGATATTACATTTTGATTGATTTACGAATCACCTACCATATGCTCTCTTCCACCTTGAAAATAATTATTTATTTCACAAAAAAAAATAACACAACACATTTCCCCACCGACTTTGAACTTCTTTCCGGGGCGCCACAATTATTTTCAATTAAATTCTACTTTCTGTTAGAATAGGGTAGAAACATCGGGTTTGGACACTTCAAGGTTTTTCGCAACTTAAAGTAAGGTAACTGCGGGTAATAAGGCCTAGCGAAGGGAAATTGGAAATTAAATGAAAAAACATCGAATTTAATCAACAGGTTTTAATAGTAATCATTTTTAAGATTCAGTTACTATAAAATATAAAGGAAAAATTGCAACTTTCACCATAAACAAAACCAAAAATTACATGACAACTTGTAGAGACATCTTCGTTCAATATGTGTTTGTGTGTGTGGCCTTAAGCCAAAGCGGTTATTTTAAATACGATTTTTGTTAATTAGGCCTTATTAGCCGACAGGCCTTATTACCAGCAAGTACCTTCTTTCTTAAATATAATAAAGTAACATAAAATCCAATTAATTATTTTTTTTATATAGGCACATATGTATAGACAAATTGTTTTTAAACAAAGTGTTTTTCAATTCCAGTATTTAAAAAATAACATATTTACATCACATGACCTGTTTGCACCTTTTTGGACACTTTGAACTACCTTTGGACAGGATAAATGCTAGTTTTTTGGACACAAGTATTCAAAATAGAAATTATTAAAAAAATCATTATTTAGAAAACAATTTGACTTTATTATCTTTAATAGTACTTCCAGAAAATATAAAATATAATGTTAAACATATGAAAAATAACGCGGTAACATGAGAAAATAATTATATTATTTATTCTATTGATTTTTTAACTTTTTTGACTGATAATTTTTTAGATTTTTTAATACGTTTTTTTCTTTCAATCTTTTATTATTTTCTGCCTTGAGTTCTCTCTATTGTTTATTTTTATTTTCTTTATCTTTGGATTCCTTAATTTCAAACCATCCATCAGCAGTTAAATGTTCAATAGCTTTACGCTTCTTTTGGGATGTTATTTTGGCCATAATGTTAAACTTATTAAATAGTTCGTAAACTCATTGTGATTGCATAAGAATATTATATGACAGACCTTCAATTTCTTCATTAGATAAAAGTTCTGTAGCGACAGGCAATACATTATCATTTTCTATTTGCAGAATCTTAGTAACATTACTTTTAGGATATAATCTTGAAAAGAAAAGTCACTCAAAGGATTTAGATCAGAATTAAGAACAATTATTAATAGAAATAATTTTAGAATATTTGACATGAAAAGATTACGACCAAACTCCAGTGTCCAAAAATAGTAAATCTATTTTTTGTTGTTACTATTTTTGGGCAAATCATTTTTTTCTTAGTATGTTGGGTTATATTGGCATAAACATATTTTGAGCCCATAATTAAAGTATTTTTAACTTTATATCTAATGAATAATTAAAAAATATTGAATTTAATTAATTAAAACAATTAATTACTTGCTCAGGTTATTTTTAACACTTATGATAAGAATTACTCAAAACTGATTATGAGATTTTTAATTTCATTTTTTTATGTCGAATGTTATAAAAAAAGTTCGCATTCAAATCACATATATTTCCAAAGTATTTGAGGGCGCTGTTCGTACACTTACTATAGCAAAAATATTGGTAACATTCTAAATATATTTAAAAAAGTGCAAAGTTTCCACAAACGGTATAGTGCCCAAAACCCGTGCGTCCACCCCAATTAATTGTTTATCGGATAATTATTTCTAAACGGTTAAATGATAAGTTAATTTCCAATGTAAAAATCTTGTCCGGTCGACTTAGGTATTGGAACTGCTAATTTTAAATAATTAATTAAACGTAGACATGCGATTTCCGTTTACACCTTAACGCGTGCTCGAGTTGCCTTCGGGCCTTTTTTTAAAGTTGGCATTTTATTTAAGGCCTTCTTCGCAGATCGTTTGATCGGATCGCGCTGGAAGCGGACCGGTTACTCTTTTTTTTTTAAAGCGATCCCAACCAGCGGATTGATGATTTTTTTAATTCAACAAATCCTTTTTCGAAAGTCACTCGAAATTTAATATTTATAAATATGCATTTTGAAATTTCAAAATGATATCGAGGATTTAATTAGAGCCATTTATATTCCGAGATGCTAATAAACAACTTTGAAACGGTCACATTATTATTATTTTTTTTTATCGACATTGAGAAATTTAAGAAATGAAGTATTTTGTGTTTGTGAAATACTTTACTTTCTTATTCAGAATTTGATAATTTTTCGATCGGCGTTCGCAATCGATTGCATATTCAGATTTATATAAAATTATTAATTTTTAAATATCAGCTTAGACATTAAACATTGAACTATTCAATCTTGTAATTTAAATAAATAAATTAGTTTCGGTCAGAATCGTAATTCTTTTGAATCTTATTAAATTTAAGAATAACAAATTTTTTTTCTCGGAAAAAGTTAATACAGTAAAACCTCAATTATCCGGACCTCGGTTATACGGATTCGCGATTGGACTGGTTGCGAAAATTAAACCTCGGGATTTTTTACTAAATATTTTATTTTGTATTTTGCACTAAACAGTGTTTTTTTGCTTTGTTGATTTTAAGATAATGTGCGATTGTTTTATTTAGCGATTAATATTTGTTACGTTTTTTGTAAACATATACAGTAGCGCCCAAAAGTGAGTGCCTAAATGATTTTTCGGGAAGAACTTTTTAAAATATGGGTCATTTTACTTCATTTTGAGTATGTTATACAGTTTTGTATGAGAAAAGAATTATTATGTTTAAAACGTGATAATCAAAAATTTACGGTAGTTAAACGAGCTCAGACTCATTTGTGTAAAAACGCATTTTCAGAACAGAACACTAAGAACGATTTAATGAAAAATAACTTTATAACAATACACTAAAACAATTTTATAATCATAAAAAAGCCTAATACTTAGTTGGAAACCACGAGATTTTATAACTGCCTGACAGCGAGATGGCATTGAATCAATAAGATTTTCAAAGACTGAATCAGGCATTGCATTGCATTCCTTGTCCAATTCGGCAAAATTTTCATCTTTATTCTTAATATTTTTGTTTCGACAACGTCTTGCCAGCTCTTCCCACACGTGTTCTATCTGGTTGAGGTCAGGAGATTGACTGGGCCACTGAAGAATCCTGATTTGTTGCTGCTGCAATGAAGTCTTGACAATCGAGGAGGTGTGCTTAGGATCGTTATCCTGTTGTAGAATTCATCTAGGAGGCATATTTGTATGGGCCCATGGTAAGACGATATTAGTCAGCATATCTTTGTAACTTTGTCCAGTTATTATTCCTTTAATTTTAATGATGGGGCCCATGCCATTACGAGAGAAGGCTCCATAAACCATAACTGATCCACCTCCATGTTTTACTGTCGGTTTTATGTATTTGGAATTGTATCGTTCTCCAGGAGGACGGCTTATGTATTGTATTCCGTCGCTTCCAAATAGATTGAACTTAGATTCATCTGTGAAAAGTACTTGACTCCACTCGACTGCTGTCCAATGCAAGTGCCGCTTTGCAAAATCCACGCGAGCCTTTCGATTCTTGAGTTTGATGAAAGGTTTTTTAGCTGGACGTCTGCCATTCAAACCAGCATCACTCAATCTTCTGAAACTGTCATTCGACTAATATTTAGACCTTCACTTTGATTGAATTCTGCTGCCAGATCCACAGCTGAGAGAGTCGGATCCGCTTTGGAGCGACGAACAATGCGTGTATCAAGCCGGGAAAAGTAACACGTGGTCTACCAGTTCTTTTATCATTCTCAACAGAATTTCTCTGATCAAACCTTTGAATAATCCTTGAGACAGTACGAGCTGGCATCTTTAGAATCCGTGAAATGGCAGCTGCCTTCATGCCAGAGTTTTTCATATCTATAATTGCTTTCCGAATGGCTGGAGAAGTTTCAACCCTTGGCATTGTTAAAACTTGGTCAATTGTTACTGAACACAAAAAATAACCCAAATATTCCAGAAAGAACCAATAAAGTGACGGCGCGGAATATTTAAAAAATGACTATTGCAGTAGAAATGGAACATAACCTAAAATACCGTATCTGCGCAACACTTAACTATTAATAATATTTTCCAACATCAAACTGTACAATATATTGAAATTTGAAGTAAATTGGCCGAAATTGCAAAAAGTTATGCGTGAAAAACGGTTTCGGCACTCACTTTTGAGCGCTACTGTAGGTACCTAACAATTTGACCAGTTTTTTTCCTGTTAAAACGGGACACTTTGTAATCGCGCTTAAAACCGAGTGTGCGCATTCGAGCTCAAAGTGGCACATTCCGATCTCGGGAAAATGAAGCGCGCCGCTCCGCGTCGCGCTTCATTTGCTTCCCTCGCTCGGAAATGTGCCACTTTTCGCTCGAATGCGCACATCCTCGTATTTATTGGATGTGCCTATATTATTATTTTATTCCTCAATTCAAAAAATTAAAAGTCAAATAAATTAGATCTGTTTTTCTTTTGAAAAAGGTCAGATATTTTATTCCTTTTGATAAGTTATCATTGTGCTCTTCCGTACGCCAAATTGTAGCGAGCTTGATAAAAATATTTTCAGGTGTACTTTCGAATGTATACTAATTCGAATTTTTGATTAAAATTGTATATGGGTCAAACATTCTGAAGTGGGCCACTAAAAATCAACTACAGTCGAACATCGATAAGTCAAAGTCGAAAAGACAGCAAAAATAATTCGTCATATCAAAAACTTGAGTTACCAAAAGAAGTTGAGTTAAATACTTCCGTGTATATATATATCATTCATTTTTTATAGAAAATAACCAAAATTGATCTACAATCATTAACATTATTTATTTTTATTAAGACCTTAAAAAATATAGTTATTTACATATTATTTACTGTTAAATTAAAAGTAATCTAAAATTGTCTTGTGCTTTATTGCTCCAAAATGTTACGTTTCTACAAATTTTTTCAATGATCTTACCGATAATAATATATCTGTAGGAATATCTTCTTGAGCACATAGGAATAGAGAAATAGTATCTATTGCATTGTAAACTTGAGTTGTTGAAGGGATGTTTACTGTAACATCTGTATCACTTTCACAGTTTTTCTTATTTTCTTCTAGCACTTTACTTATAATGCTTTCATCGCTAGGAATTTCAGCAACTTCCAAATCTTTATCAATGTTGACATTTGTCATTTGTATCTTCAGCAGCTACAATTAGGTCTCTGTTTTTTAAAATGGTTGATAAAGTGTTTGCGAGAATACCAAAATCTTTAGCTATATCCTTTTTTCTTTTGAGCCCACGTTCCACTTCTTTTATAAGATTAATTTTCTCCTTTATGGTTAAACTTTTTAATTTTCGTTTACACTCCATGTTAATATGTAAATAATTTTAGAAAAAATAGTAAACTTTTTTAAATTTTCTGTTATACTCTGTTACAAACTATAAAGAACGTAAAGCACATTTGTTAGTCTTCGTAGTCGACGAATAACTAGCAAATTGAAAACTAAAATGCAAAAATAGTTTCTTTTTTTGTAAAATAAACAGTAAAACCATCTCAAAAATTTATAACTGTTTATAAGGCATTTAAACATAAATTAGTTTTTAAATCCAATTGAAGTGCCGCCGTCAAAACATTCCTGTAGTATAAACCTTTTATTGGTAGTTAACAATAGAGCTTTTAAACCATCAAAAACACCAAACCAAGCCGTCGTTAATCCTCTCTTAGGTAGAGAAATTTTTAGAAAAATTGTATTATTTAACTTCGAGTCATCGACCTATTTACTAATGGAAACTTGAATTTAATGAATTGTAAAACGCTTCGACTAATTAAATAATTCGATTTATTAAATTTTGAGTTATTGACATAAAAATATTAACGTTGAGATAGGCAAGTCCTAGGGAAAGTGGTTCGAGTTCAAACTATCAAAAATTCGGCTTATCGGCGTTCGACTTATGGCAGTTCAACTGTAGTTGATTATTATATCATCTTTTGCAGATTGTTAAAGGTTTATATGTCAAAATTAATGTCTCCAAATATTTTTGAATAAATTTAATTTTTGTAAAAATTATAAACAAATTAATTTTAAGGCACATTTTGTATAACTTATGTACATAAGTACTCTCATCTAGTCTAGTTTAAAAATACTAAATTAGAAATGTGTTTTTGGTAAAAATCAATAATTTTAAAAAATGCGAGAAGTGATACATTTAGTTCAGTTTGATTTAATAAATATTTTTGTAACAGAGAAGAATAATATAGTCAAATTCAATTATTCAGGAGATGTGCATTCAAGCGAAAATTTTTCCGAATAGAAAATCTGGATTTGAAGGATTTGTTATTAAATAGTCGAATCCAATTAACACGAAGATGTGCGCATTCGAGCGAAAAGTGACATTTCCGAGCAGAGAAAATAAGCCGACGGGGGCGCAATTCAAATTTTTCGAAGAGCAAAGTGCCACTTATCAAATGTGAACACTCGTTTTCGAACGATTAACAATGATAATTTCTTAAATAATTCAAGTAATTTTAAAACCGTAGTTGCGCTTCAAAAACCTTTGGCGCATTTTTCGTAATAATTTGTATTTAAATAAGGAGGCAAGGATTCTGAGGTTCTTAATATTTATCGAATTGCAATTTTTGAAACCATTTTGGCTCGAATGTTTCCCTACCGCAATTTCGGAAAACCATTAAAAAGAATATGGTCGCATTATACATAGCTAAAATTTATTCTATACATTCAATTAACGAATTTTCGATTATCCGAATGAGCTATAACAATAATTAGGTCTTCGCTTATTTTTCGTAATTAATTTGTATTTAAATAAGGAGGCAAGAATGAAATTCTTGTTAGGATTTCTTAATATTCGGTATCGTAATTGACAATTTTTTGAAAACGGGACATTTTGGCGTCCCGAATGTTTGCCCTGGAACAACGGGACAAATGGTCTGAAAACGGAACAATCCCATTCAAAACAGGAAGTATGGTCGCATTATATATAGCTAAAATTTTTTTTTCTATACATTCAATTAACCGAATTTTCGATTATCCGAATGAGCTATAACAATAATTAGTCCGGATAACCGAGTTTCCACTGTAATATAATTAATTACAACCAAACTATTTTTAAGAACTAAATTGATCAATTTTTTTGTAGAATTAAAAAAAAAGCTTTTTATCTTTGGGTACGGTACATGGTTTTTCTTATAATAAGTTGAATGCTTCGCGATTCATAAAAGCAAAACCTGATGTTTGCGAATCGTTCCGAGGCCCAACAAAAGATGGCAGTTGCTCATCGCCTTTGTGCGTTAATAATAAATATCTTTTGTGCGAAAGAATGTGACGGATTTAAATGGTTTGAATATTAAAAAATGGACCATTTGTTTGTGTGTCAAAGCTGTTGGTATCTTCAAACACATGGCGAATGACTTGGGAGTCTGTCCGTCTAAGATTCCGTGGTCCATTATCCGAGCTTTCCATTGTATTCGGATCAAGCAACTAAATGCTTTTCATTAAACTAGTAATTTAAAGTGATTTATTTAAAAGGCCCATTGTTATTCCCTCCTCGGAAATGTGCCACTTTTATCGAATCAATCTGAATTTATTAATGTGCTATATTAGTTTTTATTCTGAATTCAAAAATTAAAAGTCAAATAAATTAGATCTGTTTTTTAGTGAAAAGGTCAGAATTTTATTCCTTTTATAATTCATGTCTTTCAACGCAAATTGTGACTAAAAAGTATTTAGGTACTTATGTATATATTATATTTATTCAATTTTATAGGAAAATAACCAAAATTGATCTACAATCATTAACATTATTTATTTTTATTAAGACCTTAAAAATATAGTTATTTACATATTATTTACTGTTAAATTGAAAGTAATCTAAAATTGTCTTTGCTTTATTGCTCCAAAATGTTACGTTTCTACAAATTTTTCAATGATCTTACCGATAATAATATATCTGTAGGAATATCTTCTTGAGCACATAGGAATAGAGAAATAGTATCTATTGCATTGTAAACTTGAGTTAGTTGAAGGATGTTTACTGTAACATCTGTATCACTTTCACAAGTTGTTTTCTTATTTTCTTCTAGCACTTTACTTATAATGCTTTCATCGCTAGGAATTTCAGCAACTTCCAAATCTTTATCAAGTTGACATTTGTCATTTGTATCTTCAAGCTACAATTAGGTCTCTGTTTTTAAAATGGTTGATAAAGTGTTTGCGAGAATACCAAAATCTTTAGCTATATCCTTTTTCTTTTGAGCCCACGTTCCACTTCTTTTATAAGATTAATTTTCTCCTTATGGTTAAACTTTTTAATTTTCGTTTACACTCCATGTTAATACGTAAATAATTTTAGAAAAATATAAACTTTTTAAATTTTCTGTTATACTCTGTTACAAACTATAAAGAACGTAAACACATTTGTTAGTCTTCGTAGTCGACGAATAACTAGCAAATTGAAAACTAAAATGCAAAAATAGTTTCTTTTTTTGTAAAATAAACAGTAAAACCATCTCAAAAATTTATAACTGTTTATAAGGCATTTAAACATAAATTAGTTTTTAAATCCAATTGAAGTGCCGCCGTCAAAACATTCCTGTAGTATAAACCTTTTATTGGTAGTTAACAATAGAGTTTTTAAACCATCAAAAACACCAAACCAAACCGTCGTTAATCCTCTCTCAGGTAGAGAAATTTTTAGAAAAATTGTAAAATTTAACTTCGAGTCATCGACCTATTTACTAATGGAAACTTGAATTTAATGAATTGTAAAACGCTTCGACTAATTACATAATTCGATTTATTAAATTTTGAGTTATTGACATAAAAATATTAACGTTGAGATAGGCAAGTCCTAGGGAAAGTGGTTCGAGTTCAAACTATCAAAAAATTCGGCTTATCGGCGTTCGACTTATGGCAGTTCAACTGTAGTTGATTATTATATCATCTTTTGCAGATTGTTGAAGGTTTCTATGTCAAAATTAATGTCTCCAAATATTTTTGAATAAATTTAATTTTTGTAAAAATTATAAACAAATTAATTTTAAGGCACATTTTGTATAGACTTCATGTACGATGAAGTCTCTCATCTAGTCTAGTTTAAAAATACTAAATTAGAAATGTGTTTTTTGGTAAAAATACCCTAATGTAATTTTTAATTAAAAAAAATGCGAGAAGTGATACATTTAGTTCAGTTTGATTTAATAAATATTTTTTGTAACAGAGAAGAATAATATAGGCAAATTCAATTATTCAGGAGCATGTGCACTTTCAAGCGAAAACTTTTTCCGAATAGAAAATCTGGATTTGAAGGATTTGTTATTAATATAGTCGAATCCAATTAACACAAAGATGTGCGCATTCGAGCGAAAAGTGGCACATTTCCGAGCGAGGGAGGCAAATAAAGCGCGACGCGGAGCGGCGCGCTTTATTTTCTCGAGAGCGGAATGTGCCACTTTGAGCTCGAATGTGCACACTCCGCTTTTCGACACGATTAACAATGATCAATTTACCTTAAAAAAATTCAAGTAATTCTAAAACCGTAGTTGCGCTCTCAAAATATCTCCTTTGGGCTTCGCTTATTTTTCGTAATTAATTTGTATTTAAATAAGGAGGCAAGAATGAAATTCTTGTTAGGATTTCTTAATATTCGGTATCGTAATTGACAATTTTTTGAAAACGGGACATTTTGGCGTCCCGAATGTTTGCCCTGGAACAACGAGACAAATGGTCTGAAAACGGAACAATCCCATTCAAAACAGGAAGTATGGTCGCATTATACATAGCTAAAATTTTTTTTTTCTATACATTCAATTAACCGAATTTTCGATTATCCGAATGAGCTATAACAATAATTAGTCCGGATAACCGAGTTTCCACTGTAATTTAAATAATTACAACCAAACTATTTTTAAGAACTAAATTGATCAATTTTTTTGTAGAATTAAAAAAGCTTTTTATCTTTGGGTACGGTACATGTTTTTTCTTATAATAAGTTGAATGCTTCGCGATTCATAAAAGCAAAACCTGATGTTTGCGAATCGTTCCGAGGCCCAACAAAAGATGGCAGTTGCTCATCGCCTTTGTGCGTTAATAATAAATATCTTTTGTGCGAAAGAATGTGACGGATTTAAATGGTTTGAATGTTAAAAAATGGACCATTTGTTTGTGTGTCAAAGCTGTTGGTATCTTCAAACACATGGCGAATGACTTGGGAGTCTGTCCGTCTAAGATTCCGTGGTCCATTATCCGAGCTTTCCATTGTATTCGGATCAAGCAACTAAATGCTTTTCATTAAACTAGTAATTTAAAGTGATTTATTTAAAAGGCCCATTGTTGAACGCTTTCGTTAAGTGTGTAACAACAATATTCGGTTTCGTTTACTTCCGAGTGGGAGGTTTATTTTTAAAATAAAGATTGATCGTTTTTGGAGAAAAAGCGAGTCGAGGATTTTTAAGATCCTTAATAAAAATGCTTCGGCAATAAAGGTGGTATTGGGTTATGAAATAAAAATCCCATTAAAATAAAACTGAAACGTTCTCGAACATGAAATAGCACTCGTACAGCGGCCACTAAAAAGGATAAAGCGATTAATCAATATCAATCTAATAAAATGCTAATATGTTGTTGTAAAATTTTAATACTTCATTAGACACTTTGTGTAAACATATTTCAAGGATAAATTGTTATTTTTCAATTTCTAACCATCTTTTTTTAATTTCTGAAAGTGCCAATTTCGAGATTCGGGGCTGCGCGTCCTCCGACCTGAAACTATTCAAAAAAATGCATAAGCGGGTTCCCCTCGAGCCGAACGCAGGTACCAAAAGTCAAAAACGATTTGATTCGAATCGAATTAAAAAATTTTAATTATAACTAACAATATATTAATTTAATGAAGTTCTGTTTTTAAATTAAGACTTTGAATTGGTTAATAAGTCTCGAAAAAAAAAGGAGCATATCAAAGTAATCATTAATCTTTTTTCTCCTTTAAAGCTTTCAATATTTTCTATTGAACTTATTATGAAATCGCACGTGTAACCATATTAAAATATACAGATATCAAATTTATTGAAGTTAGCTGTCAATTTTTTTTATTTCAAATTAATTTTGTACGATTTACTTATTTCTTTTGACTGTCGGAAGGAAAGCTACGCTAAAATTGGGACGCGGAGTGTTATTTATGATAAACCAGTGTCGGATCGAGCAGAATAAAAACTAGTCCGACAATTTTGTGCGAAATTATTTTGCATTTTTATTAAAATTCGTAAATCGGCGGTCTACAAAATTTATGTTCCGGCGCCTCCTCAAAAAATTAATTTTGGTGCCCATTTTTTCATTTACAAGGCAGATAGGTGTAAATCGAAAGGAAAGAAAAATATAAATAAATTGGTCAATTACTTTTAGAAAATAATTAATTTTTTTAGTAAAAATAGTTATAAATTTTCTTAATGGTTCCTTTCATCAAAAAATAATACATATTTAAGATATAAAAGTAGATATTCCTGATGGATTGCTTCAACCGTTTAAAGTGGGTTTTATTCGGGTTTAATTCAAGTTCTGGAATAAATCAAATTAAACCATTATTATAGGTTTGGAAAACTTAAATAAAACCTAAGTAAAACTCAAATTAATCTTAGTTTTTAAATGTGATTTAATAGTTGAAAATAGGTTTATTTTGAGTTTCCATTGTACTTAGCTTGAAAATTAATTTTTTATCAGTTATAATTTGTAATTACCATTATTACACGATTTAAACGTAAAAATCGTTTTTATCTGAAATATTTAGGTAGTTGTTTTCTACTGGAGTAAATAAACGTACTTAAGAATGTTTAATTACGTAAAATGAAAAAATAGAATTAATTAATTAGGGTGGTGTTAAAGTTTGAATAATTTTGTGTTTATATTTAGGTGGTAAAATATGAGATGAATAATTATTAGCAATTATTGGTTTATTTCTGGTTTAATTGCGATTTATTTCAAAATTAATTCTAATTGTGGTTAAAATGGGTTTATTTAAGATATACAAAGAAAACTCAGTTAGACGAAGATGACGCGGAACTTAAAATTATTCGTATAAGTGAATACTTCGTTTAAGTGAACCGTTGTATGCCTATCTTTTTCGTAACGTGTAACTGAAAAAAAAATTATGTTAGGAAACCGCACTTTTCTTCGTATAACTGAATTATTTGTATAATTGAATGTCGTATAAATGGGTTTCGTATAAATGAAATATTACTGTATATTTTTTTTAATATAGGTTTCTTTTCAGTTTAATACTGGACTATTTTAGATTAGGAGTAACTCAAATTTAAAATTCATTTAAACTGTTTTCATTTGGGTTTATTATGCGATTATTTGAATCTGTTCGAGACAATCAAAGAAAATTTAAATGGATTTTGGTTGAAATTCTTTTTGCCAAAGCCTAATAATTCTTTTTAATGCAATGTCTTTTATATGCTCATTCAAAACCCATATATACATGATAAAGTGGTCGTTAAAAATAAAATTTCTTCCGACGCCCCAAAAAATCTTCTTTTTAATGAAAAAATACGGGGAAAGTTTTTTAAAATTTTTATAACAAAAATAATACGTGCCTCAAGTTGATTTTTTAATAAAATCGTAGTTTTTGTAAGTATCTCTTAAAGTATACAAATTTGAGAAAAAGTTATAAAAACAATTTTATAGGAAATTCAATTCTCTATACAATAAATCTATATCATTTTCTTCATGAAATTCATATTTATGGATATATTCTCAATAATAAATTTATTAAATCCATATAGTCAACATTTTAAGACCTACAAACGTCATTTTATCTGAAACTAAAAAATTTTGTAACAACTAGAATTAATTATAGTTTTACGAAATTATAGATATTTAAGAAAAAATGACGTTTGAGGGTCTTAAAATGTTGACTATATGAAGTTAATGAATTTATTATTGAGAATATCTCTATAAATATGAATTTCACGAAGAAAATAGAAAAAGCCTTTTTTGTAGAGAATTAAATTTCCTTCAAAATACTCCTATAACTTTTTTTCAAATTCGTATACTTTAAGAGATACTTACAAAAATATAATTTTATCAAAAAATGAACTTAGATTGTCTTGAGGCACGTGTTATTTTTAATAAAAAAATTTAAGAAAAGTTCTCCGTATTTTTTTTACTAAAAGAAAGGTTTTTTTGGGGCGCCGAAATAAATTCAAGTTTTAACGACCACCCTAATACATATACCTACATAGAAAATCCAAATTTAAGTTTTACATTTAAAAAAAATTTTAATGTAGCGAAATCCAATAATTACGAGGATGTGCGCATTCGAGCGAAAAGTGGCACATTTCCGAGCGAGGGAAGCAAATGAAGCGCGACGCGGAGCGGCGCGCTTCATTTTCCCGAGATCGGTAATGTGCCACTTTGAGCTCGAATGTGCGCACTCGATTTTAAGCACGATTCACAATCATTAATTAATTTAAAATTTACTTAACTTTTTTAATTAAAAGTTACAGAACCGTATTTCCACCAAGAACCAAATAATTGACAAAAAGTTATATTTTAAAGAGATTTCATCTTGATAATATTTAGAATTAATATTTTTTAACACGTATCGTGTAAATGGAGGGATAGATGAACTTTATAAGTTTTGAATAAAAAAATTTATAAATTAAAAAAAAAATTCTTTTAAAAACGAATTCTTCACTAAAGTATTGAAATTATTTTGCGCCAATTCATTTTCAAAGCGCCACTTAAATTCGGATTTCGCGGCGGGAATTGTTTCGCCGAAAGAATTTCAGCGGTTAATTTAACGAAAGCTGCCTTCGTGGTCCGAAGGAGCGCTATTAATAAATGCGGTTAAACAATAATATTAAAATGATGCGGTGGGATTCCGCATTTTTTTTACGTAAGTAAAAGTCGCGGCCCTTTATGCAAATGGGCGTGCATCGTTACGTGCATAAACATATTAAATAATTAATAAAAATGCAAAGGCTTACTCATCTGTATTACAAATAGTATAGTGAACTGTAATTAGGTAACCTTGAAATGCTTAATTATTTATTTATGTACGCCTTTTAGTTTGCATTTTAATTTGTCGATAATTAAAATTAAGCAAAGGCCTGACCCATAAAGCGTCCTCAGCCCGTCGAAAGCTCGCGCAAAAGGATAACTAATCTCGTTAAAGTGCTACGATGGGATTATTTAAAAATCCATTAGCCTTTCGTAAATGCATTATAATTTCGTGTAAAATAACTTATGCAAATTACGATCTTGCACAATATTAAGGTGATTGTCAGTAATCGATCTGTAAACAAAGGATGAGATTATTACGATTCAAAAAACGGCGCAATCATGTTCCATATTTGCCAAGAAGGTCGCCTCCTACACTGCAAGCATCGTGATTGATTATTTTTCTAATTGATGTGTGTACGTAAACTGCTCGCTTTGAAGTAATTTCGCTCGTTACAAGAGGACCATAATCGGACAATTATTTCCCTCATTAAGCGCTTAAGGACGTCCATTTCATTCCGCGACGGACGATCGCAACAAACCGAGACACCTGCGCTCGGAAATTATTTCAAATCAAAAAGTATTTTTGATTGTGACAAGAAAATTGCACGCTAGAAAATTACTTAATACGTTTATTGCATATGTGGCGAATATATCCTGGTTCAAAGGCCACTCTCTGGTCTGTACAACCTGACAAGATGAGATCATGAAATAGACATAACACGCTTTTAGCGCGAAAATAGTTCTATTAAAATTCTCGCTAATAACCGATCGGTAATTTCCTGCGAAAATTTCAATACACACTTTCCCCACAAAGTTTCGAATCAAATTATTTCTTAAGAAATAATTCAGAATTTTGAGGTTATTCGTCGATCGTTTTGAGGTACAGGTAACCCTCCTATAACACGGTTGATCGGTTCATATAAAATGACGTGTTGTGTGATACCATGTTATATGAGACCTGGGACCTGTACAAAAAGGGGGGTTATGTTCCGAAAATCTATTAAAAACAAACATAAATAAGTAAATTAAAATTTATTTACACTTTTTCATATAAAGGCACTAGTTCATTATTCTTCCCGCCATTATGTTAAGGTAATTAAATATTTTAAACATACATAAATCATGTTATCCAGTGCGCTACGAGAATTCCCACAATTTATCTTATCGTGTTAAAGGAAGCCGGGTTGTAGGAGGGCTACTTGTACAGTAGAATCTCGATAAGATAAAGCTGAGGAAAATAGAAAAAAAATTGGAGTAATCAACAAAGCACAAAAATTAAATACTTGCATGTCTTTAAAGCTTGCTTAAAAATCCCGCTTTAAATGAGACATTGTGATTAGTTCATTTTTAATAAACCATTATGGCCGTTAATTAATTGTCCAATCAGAAAGGCTTCATTGCTTCATAACTATGGTTGCGTTATAAACAATAAATAATAGTAAAATTCAAATGCACAAGAGACTTATAAATGTTTTCGACTTATCAAAAAATTAAAAGTACCAAAATTAGGTTTCGTGATACAGCAATATAAACATAAAAAAGAAATTTTGCAATTCGATCTGTATTTATTGCTTCTTTTAATGCTTCTTTTTAATCTTTGAGAGATATATTAAAATAATCGGAATTTATTAAAAAAATTAGATTATTCTGGTAAGTTTTCCAAAGCCCCTCAAAAATTGGCATTGTTTTACTGAACCGTTTCAAATTTACACGTACGTAAATGGAAAATGTGCTGTCAAGTAAATTCAAGAAGAAAAATAATATTGAAATAATGGCCAGAAAAATTTATATACAAATAGACTAATTATTTTGACATCACATAGACAAATAATATTTAGTGCTTACCAAATTGTTTATAAAGAAAAAAATAAAAAAAGGAATAAATATGCTATTATTGAAGGTAGAATGTGATTTACCGAGTTTTTTTAAAGCATCTTTAGATAATTCATTTTATTTACTTTAGCAATTAAAAATATGTATTTTTCTATTTAAATTTGAATTTAAGGCATATTCTCTGCCAAAAGTTTTTTACTAATGATTACAAATATTAAGAATTTTATTTAAAAATTTAGTAAAGGCAATAAAAATCTGTTATTTTAGTAACTTTATATTAAAAACGAGTTCTTGGCAATAAATTGGTTCATTTATATACTGTATGGTGAAAGATATTTATTTCATCAAAATTTTGTGAATGTTTGTCTCTGATTGTACATCTCTATCATTATTCGTAAAATTTTCAATTTTTTTTTAAATTTATATTAATTTTTTTAGTAATGACACTATTTATTTACTTCGTGAAATGCTATAAAATGTAGATATTCACGAATTACTAATTTTCATTACTTTTGCCTCCGATTGTACTTCGCAAACAAGACTAGGTGATGTTTCGTTAGAGTTTAGTATTTTTAAGTTAAAATTAGAAACGTTCAAAAGCTCTACTTTGTAAATGTCTTCTCTCATTTCTGATTGACGACGACCTTTGTTATTTATTAAAATTAATTAAATTAGCTTTATAATTTAATGATTTTATGGTAACTCAATACAATTGGATTAATTTACCATAACGAATTTAGCGAGAGAGCCCTAAAAAATCTATCGGCTCTAATTTATTATCCTCATAGATCTTCTTGAAATTAATACAAGACGTTTGATCACGATGTCCGAGTTATTTTAAAAATCCCGTTAGTCAATTAAAGAAAATTTTGAGTGAAGTAAGAGGAAGCTACCTGCTCTGGTCTTGTCACGGGCGCTGGCCATTCAGTAAAAGGGCAATTTGCCACCCACAGTTTACGCATAAGGGTGGTTCTTTGAAGATTAACAATCGCTCTGATAACAGGCCGTGAAATTCCCTTTACTACCCATTCCAGCCACAAAAAGGGTATATTTTAAAATTTAGACACTTGCGGTTATGTAAATGATTACTGAAAAGAAGTAACGGGATCTTAGGACCTTTTGGGAAGGTCGACGACACCACCCTTCTGCACATTCTTGGAAGAAACGAGTCGTAAATCGTCGAACTCATTATTCTTTTATTGGGCTTTGCTGCTGTTTAATTTTAATTTTTGCACGAGGAAGTTTTTTTGACTGGAATAATTTATGGAGCCTCAAGGCTAATGATAAACATCCCTGAAAGCATCCGCGTGTGTGTTGTTAGTAAATGAAATAGAATGTAATTTTAATGCAAAGAAGCAATTGCTTTATATTTCCTTTTCATTATTCGTGTTGCACATCAAGGTTGATGGATCTCAACAGGATTTGTAATTAACAAACTGATATGATTATTTTAGCGGCTCGTTTTGCAGAATTTTTGCTGTTGGAGGGCAACAGAAAATTTTTTAGATCAATTTGTCGTTTAAGTTCTAACACCGCGTAAGTCATTTTGGACGGTTTTGACATTTTGATGCCATGTATGTCAAAAAATTGGGGTTCATTACAAATTTTTACCAAAAACTAATGGTAAATCTATTATAGTGTACACAAATTATAAAATGGTATTGTAATGGTGTCTATGTAAAATTATGCAATTTTTCACTCTTCTGAAAAGTTTTATTTTTGAAATACGGAGTGTTAAATCTTAAACGACGATTTGCTTTTGGACCTGCGTTATTTAATTTTGTGTTTTCAACTTGACTAATTACTTTTATCTACTTTTTGTAGTAAAAAAAATAGATCAGTGGTTTTAAAAATTTTTTCAATTTATTTTTTTCAATTTTTGTTTAAAAGACATCTTTTGAAAAGTAGTAATTTATTTTTGTGCTGGTCAATGTTAAATTATTAATTTTTAAAATTGATTATTGTATTTTATTTTTGGCGGATTTCTTTGGAATTAATTCTTTTGAATCTATTAGGATTTTAATCGTTATAAAAGTCCTTTGATCTTTGCAAATATGAAAAAGTTGCTTACTTTGAGCCAATTAGTAAAATTTGTTGATTCTTGAAAAACGCGATTAATTTTGTGTTAAAAGCCTTTGACTTTGAACCACATTAAAGTGCTTAGGGGTGACTTTATAGACGATGACAAATAACGTAATTATTTTAATTTTATTTAAATTTTAAATTGTTTTCGAAACGAATAACAAACATAAACATCGTTTTTGCCATTTTTGATACAAATTGCTTGTTTATAAAAAAAATAAACACCAATTTAAATAAATAAAAATTCACAAATTATACGGTGGAAGTAATTAAGCTTAATGTTATTTTTCTGAATTGTTAAGTACAGCTCTACAAAGCTCAGCGATTTAATGACTTAATTGCAGGTTTTAACAATTAATAAGTGGCTGCTTAATTGAAAAAATATCGTTAAGCATTTTGCCATTAATTTTTTTTTTAAATGACGCGTTGCACATTTTTCACAATTATTAATTACAAATAGATTTAAATCTAAAATTTGATTCGGACGACTTGTGAATTGGGTGACCGTCGGGAGGTTCGTCGTCCGATCTAACGTCGAAGTCTTTTTGCAAAAGACGTGTAAATCGATGCGAACTCTTACCTTACGTTAATTTTTTCCAATTATTGGTGTAAGCAAACGTTAACAAACTCGAAAATAAACAATCCCATGACTGTCACTAAAACGTTCGAAGCTGTCTGCGGCCCAGTTTCGCATCAAACGCACACACATGTGAATAACATAAGTAACCACACTTTCGCTGGTGTTAATTTTGAAATCGTCCCGAAGAGATGTTAATGTTATTATCACTTTGGCACTGGTGCTTTCGTGCGGCTCACTAATTAGCGTTTGGAGATCCGAATGTTAATTTTGTAGCACTTCGCGCGGCACCTTTCGGAAAAGGGTGGTTTGTCTGATTTGTTGTTCTTTTTTTGGAAGTTGATCGCTCGAAAATTTGACTTATCGATGAACCACAGCGAGGACCTAGTAAAGAATGAGCATAGGAACTCCTTCGTCTTGAGATACCTGGACAGGAGGGGATCTTACCTGTCGGAAGGTCGGCAAATCTCTGGTGGGGAACGAAGGAGGGATAATATATTGATGTTTGAATTAGTGTCCTACAGACAAGAATCTTGATTTTTATATCATACGTTCAAAATCATTGGTGTTGCCTTTGAAGAGGGGGTGGCATAAAATTAGAATGCCACATGAGTTTTTGCACCCATCAGTGGCTGGCAATTGCTTGCTCCTCCGGGGAGCGATTTTAGAAAAACCGACTCATACGTAGCTCTGTTATTTTTATCAGAAAAGGATGTTAATTTTAGTCTAAAAATAGGACTTGCTCATCGTTTTATACGGAAATTGTTTTTCTTTTGCCACCATTGGTAATGAGAAAGACATAGAGAAAATGTTGGTTTGGCTCGTGCCTTAATCGGTGCAAATTTTAATTAGCATCATATTTATCCGCCGATATGACTTACGCAAATACCATTTTTTTTTCTCTACGCACGTAATGCGGTTTACAGTTGTCTTATTAATTTTGCGGTGTATTTTTAACAAAGGTCAATTAACACAGTGATTTCCCGACCGGGGGAGAGTAATGGACTGAGAAAAGGGGGGGCACAAAAAGTTTGATAAAAATGTAATATTTTATGAATTTTATTAACTATACATTTTTGTCATAGATTTGGTTCCTGGTAGAAATACGGTTCTGTGACTTTTAATTCAAAAACTTTACTAAATGTTATATAAATTACTTATTGTGAACCATGCTTATAATTTTCTCAAATGAGCTCATACCTCGCATTACTAGGATTTGTCTATATTAAATCAAGAATTTTATTTTGAAAAAGTTTTAGCCTTTATTTTTCCAAAAGAACTGTCTAAAATCACTAAATTTGGTGTTTTATTGGTATACATACATTCTTTTAATTTTTAATCAGACTAGAAAGTAAATGAATTATTATGAATAATGCTTAAAACCGAGTGCGCACATTCGAGCTCAAAGTGGCACATTCCGATCGCGGGAAAATGAAGCGCGCCGCTCCGCGTCGCGCTTCATTTGCCTCCCTCGTTCGGAAATGTGCCACTTTTCGCTCGAATGCGCACATCCTGGTAATTATTGGCTTTGGCTACATTAACACTTTTTTTTTAAATGTAAAACTTAAATTTCGATTCTCTATGTATATGTATAGAGGAAAGTTGCCTATTATCGGATAGTTTTTTGTTTTTGTCGATTAAAGTTGTTTCTTTTGTTCCAACTAAATCTAAATATTGGCAAATTCTTGCAGCATACTTATTTTTTAATAATATAAAAGCTCTAGTGCGTAACTTGTCAATTTTTTCGAGAACCATAAAAAAACCAGAAAATGTCAAACTCCAATATTTTGAAAATGGGTTCCTAATATCGGATATTAGGAGCATGAGAAAAAACTAAAAGATGTAATTGAGAAACTATTTATTTTAGAAATAAACACTATAAAAAAGAGAAAATTAACCGTCTAAGCACATTTTACATAGAATAGATTTTTTCTTATCAGTTCCTGCACATTCTTCATGGCACCAACACATATTGCATCTTATCCAAGACTCCTCCTTTGTGTCTTCTCAATAATAAGTGGTACAGTACATACACTCTGCGTTTTCTTCACTTTTATCCAAAACGTTTCCCGTGTTAGGATTTGAGAAATATCCGATATTCGGCACCTAACCTCATTACATCTTGCCTTAACTTTGAAGAGAAATAAAAATAAAATCATCATAAATTTATGTACACACTAAAAGTTTATGATGTCTTAAATCGATTGAGCTATGAATAATTACTATTCAAACTTACCTTTTAGACGAATAAGAGCACTAATTATCAACATTAAAAATTTTCTAGCATCCGCACTTTGAAGAATCGTAAAATAATGCACAGGTATCCGTTCCAAACAAACGTAATTCTACAAAAAAATGTGTATGTGATTGAACTATTGTTTACCGTATAGATAGACAGCTGAAGTCAAATAACTTATAAGATATCATAGTATGCGATATTAGGAACCTATACGGTAATAGGCAACTCTCCTCTATATGGGTTTTGAATGAGCATATAAAAGACATTGCATTTAGTGATGAGCAAAGCAAGACCCAGACCAAGACTGTAATAGTCTTGGTATCGGTCTTGGTCTTGCTTATTCGGTCTTGGTCTTGCGTATTTAGTCTTGGTCTCAACCATTTAGTCCAATACATGCTACTTTTTGGCGAATTTTTCAGATCTTTTATTAGTATAAATTAAAAATGATGTACAATTTATATCTAATTCATAAACCTTTATTTTACTACAATCAAATAATATCAAAAAGTGATCTTATTTTATAAAGTTTAATCATTTCTACTTCTTCACTCATTTTGAAATTGTTTTTGTTTAAATAGAAAAGACACTACACTTACACTTACCGATATATACTTTAATTTATAGGTAAAAGTGAATAAGAAAGTATACAATATGCAAAGGTTTTGGAATTAATATTATTTATAAACAAATCCGAAAATATTTTACCGATATAACAAATCTTAAAATCTTAAATACTGAAATTTTCTGTCAAATATGCGAGTTTGTCAGGACTTTTAAAGGAAATAGTGTCGATAGTTGTGAGAGTTATGAAAACTCGAGGAATTACCCTTCCTCCAACGCATAAATTGACCTTTTAGTGAAAAAAATTGTCCAAGGTACTTAAAAGAGTGAAAATATTGAAAAAAAATTAGTTTGTCTCTATATTTCAACCATGTGTTATCCAGACATAGGAACAAAGACCTCTTACTCCGAGGACATTCTTGTAAATTCCTGTTGTCAAACAGTGGTAAAGTTTCTTTATATTTAGTGTTAAAATATAGTAAAGCAAATTGAAAATTTCTACTACAAAAAATGTGTTGTTCCAAGAAAAGAATATATTAAAGTTTCTTCGAATAGTTTAACTCATAAATCCACCGGAATTATAATTTTTGGTTTAGTCTTGCGTATTTGGTCTTGGTCTTGCATACTCGGTTTTGGTCTTGTTCGTTCGGTCTTGGTGCTTGGTCTTGCTAGCATAAAGACAGTCTTGGTCTTGCAAAAATGCAAGACCAAGACCAATTTTGCTCATCACTAAGACATTGCATTAAAAAGAATTATTAGGCTTTGGCCAAAAAAATTTCGACCAAAATCCATTTAAATTTTTGTTGATTATCCCGGACAGATTCGAATAATCACTTAATAAACCCCAATTAAACAGTTTAAATGTGCAAAACAAAATTAATTTTAAACTTGAGTTACACCCAATCTTATCAATAATCCGGTATTGAACTGAAAAAAAAACCTATATTAAAAAAGTATACATTTGGGATAAAAGTGGTACATTTTTGAGCGAGAGAAAGAAATTTTGGACCACGATTCGCAACACTTAATTAAAATTTCCAATTTCAATCGAAATTTCGTACAATAATAATAAAAAATTTAACAACCAAATAGCGGTCGTAATTAATGGGAACGATAAAGAAAAAAAAAGGGGGTTATAAATTTTGATGAAAAAATTCCTTATAAATAGAGAAGTACTTTAAATTAAGCTAAAAACGGTTTATGGGTTTATTGTTGGTTTGTTCAGTGTTTATATTTTTTTATTGCATTATTTTTGGGCACCTTTAATTAAAGTGGTTTCGGTCGTTAGAGTTTTGGTGCCCAAGATTTATAGCGATTAAAATTTTTTTAAATGGTAGAAAAACGAAGATGGAGCCTTATAAAGTAATTTCGATATTAGGCTTACTAAGGTACTAAATTGCACGTGCAAATAAAAATATGGTCTCGTAATACGTACAGAAATTGCATATAAAATTTATTTTATGACCAACCGTGCATATTTTAATGGCCGGTGTTTGTATATACACAAATGTATATATAAAAAAAAGTTTAAATTTTAAAGCGTTTAATTTATTTTACACTATCTAAACGGTTCTCTAAATTGTAAATTATGATCTATGAATTGTAGGGTTTTGGAAGTTTTTGATTATAATTATCTTTGGCTTTTTTTCTTGCGTTTTGAAACTTGTAAAATACGTTATATCCTAATTAGAGAGAGCTAAATTATTTAAAAACTCATTTTTTTGAGTTGTTTATTATCGTCTCGATTTATTTTTGCGTTTTCGTTTCGAAGTCGACTCTTTTTTTGGGCATCAATTACCATCAGATGCGGTTGTAATTAGAACAAATCACTTTTTAAATAATTAGGGTTAACGCTCAGTTTTTCTAAAAAAAAAATAAATAGTTGCATTTGAAGTTGGTACCACTCATTAATTTTGAAAAAAAGCATTTCTACCTTTCAAAGGCGGAACTTTTGATTATTAATCACAGTTTATTAAAAATGGTTTTACGAAAAAATAAAGTTGCGTTTAAAGGCGAACGTCTTCGTACATTAATTTCGAACAAGCACATCGTAAAATCTTTTTACAAAACATAAACCATCAACAAAGCATGAAAACTAGAGAAAGTTACTACCTAAATTCTTACTTTCCGTTTCATACACTATTTCTTTATTGCAAAAAATGCACCGGCCTTGAATTGTTACCGAAAAAAGGGCCAAGCGTTAGTTTTACAATAAAACGGTAAAAACGAAACTGGGTCGATCCGTTTTTTACGATTTTACGACGGGCTTTTAATTTTTAAAGCCTTACGTCCCATTTTTTTCTTTTTCAATCTAAAAATAAGCGAAGGAAACGTAGTATGGTGTGTTTTTTAAATAAATTGGAACGTTTTGAAGGGCAAAAGGACTGGTACTTAGGTCCTTAAAATCTGGAATAAAATTTTTGAAAACGCATCAAAAAGTTAAAAAAAAGCGTATTTGTTTAGTACAGTGGAAACTCGATTATTCGGACTAATTAATGTTGCAGCTCATCCGGATATTTGAAAATCCGGATAATTAAAAAAAAACAATTTTACCTTGTTAGGTATTTATTTACAAAAAAATCGAAACAAATAAGTATTAATTATAAAATCAACAGTAAAGAATACCAAATAGAATCATAAAATGTTTAGATAAAATTAAAAGTAAATTGATCATTGTTAATCGTGGCGAAAAGCGGAGTGTGCGCATTCAAGCTCAAAGTGGCACATTTCCAATCTCGGGAAAATAAAGCGCGCCGCTCCGCGTCGCGCTTTATTTGCCTCCCTCGCTCGAAAATGAGCCACTTTTCGCTCGAATGCGCACATTCTCGTATTTATTGAATTTTGTTAATTTAGTAATTTAGTTATTTAGTAATCTTATTAAATAATGTTTAATAAGACTGGTACTTAGGTTCTTAAAATTTGCAATAAAATTTTTGAAAACTCATCAAAAAGATAAAAAAAACGAAATTGTCTAGTAGTACAAATAATCTATGTATTTGAAAATAAAGTTTGTCCCGTTGAATCTAGGTTAATTTTTTTAAATAAATTGAAATGCCTTTCTGGCCAAAACATTAATCTTTTGGTTTTTAAAATGTGTAATAAAATTTTTCGAAAAACAATTAAAGCGTTTAAAAAATTTGCGAAATTGTTCAGCACTGCAAATAATGTATTCAAAAAGAAAGGAAAAAAGGTTTGGGCGTTGAATCGCCGTTAAATTTTTAAATAACTTGAAATGATTTTATGGCCAAAAAGACAAATGCTTTGATCCTTAAAATTTCTAATAAAATTTGTCGAAACGCTCCGAAAAAATTGGCGAAATTGTTCAGCACTGCAAATAATGTATTCAAATAGAAAGGAAAAAAAAATTGGGCATTGAATCTCCATTACTTTATTAAATAAATTAAAATTTATTTTTTGGCAAAAATAGTAGTATTTTTGATCCGTCGAATCCGTGATAGTTTTTTAAAACACATCAAAAAATTAACGAAATTTTTTATTAACACTGCAAATAAATGTAAAAATAAATGAAAATAACTAATTTTTAAGTGTAATTTGTTGTCTCGTTTTTTTCTGTAAGAATGCGTGTAAAAAATTCGAAAACTAAAATTAAAAACTTTCAAGCAGTAACAAAGCAGAGATTTTTACTAACCTTAAAGGATAATAAAATCAAAGCTTTATTGGCCCAATATAATAATTAGCACATCCGTATCAGTCGCCTTTAAATTTCGAAATCCCGTTACCTTCTTCCAAAAGCGGTCAGTTTGAAGTTTCCAAGAATATTTATTGACGAAATTTCTCAAATGGAAGCGAGCGTTCGGACGAAATAATTAAGAGGGACATTTGAAGCGCAGTGTCTAAAAAGAATTCCAAATGTTCGATTCAGAACGAGCAATTTGTTAGGATTTAATTTGAAAATCGTTATAAAAATTTAAATACCTAACCGATAGCTATTGAATTTTTATAAAGGTTCCAGTAGTAAAAGATTTTTTCTACCATTATTATCAAGATGCTATTATCTAGGATTACTAGAGCTTTTTCCTGTCCGATTCGTATTTTAATGTTATCGCCACTTGATGATGGCTTTAGACCAGTTTTAATCCAATTAAAGGCCATTCAAATTTCGGCTCGAATATTTCTATAATTGTAATAATTACGAGACCGATTTTGCTATAATATTTTTTCGTTAATAAATTTTATTTAATCCTCTAATCCGCCCGAAATACCAATCTTCGAGCTTATTAATAACATCTGTCGAAATGCAAAATATGAGCTTTAATTATACGATAAAAAAATGAGACGTGTTGGACGAAGAGGAACTCTCAAAAGTTTTTTTACTCGATCTTCCATTTATTTTACAATAGCTGGAAGAACAATAAATAATTATAAAAATAATATAAAAGGCGATAAACGCTTTGTTTTATTTCTTGCATAGTTAAAAGCAATAAAAACGCAATTTCCGCGTTTGAATTATTAAACAATTAGGAAAATTCTTAAAGGAAGTTAAGTAGCGCATAATTACAAAATTGTAAAACTTGTTAACATTATAAAATTGTTTTTTTTTATAAACATAGACAAAAAGCACTCAAGTTTTGGATGTAGTTAGTGGGGCAATTTCTTATGAAAATCGCTTGTATCGGAACTGTCTAATTTTTTAATTATTTTATTTCCAAAAAGGATGGTTTTATTTTAAGGACTACAAAATAGGATCGGAAATGTGACACTATTTGAATTGCATACCGGATTCTTTCAATTATGTCTTGTGGAAAAAAAGATAATTTTGTTTCTAAACTGTTTTGGGTTTGGGAAAAAAATCAAAAAATTATTTACATCTAACGCAAGGGCTGTTTAACATGGCTATTGATAAATATTTTATTTAAATACTTTTTTTTGTATCACCCGTAATAGGCCCGGGAAATATTAATGATGATTCGAATCTGTTCTGCGTTTGAGAAAAATAAACAATTTTTTGTAAAAATTATTTAATTCTAATTCGAAGGCCGTTAAAGATTATTGTTAGCAAACATTTTCTTTAAATAACTGTTTGTTGTATTACCGTTAATAAGCACAGGAAAAATTTTATTACAGTTTTGATCTGTTCTGTGTTTAGGAAAAAATCCAATATTTTTATTTCAAAATTATTCAAATTCAATTTAAAAGCTGCTTAATATGATTGTCAACAGATCTTCTATTTAAATATTTTTTTCTTGTTTCACTACTAATAAGACTAGGAAAAAATAATTAAGTTTGCAATTTGTTCTGGATTTGGGAAACAAATCCATGTTTTTTTCAAAAATATTTTAATCTAACTTAAGAGTTATTCAATGTGGTTTTTAACATATTATTTAAATAATTTTTTTGTATCGCGGCTAGAGAAATTTTTAAATAGTAAATGGAAATGTAAGATATTCGTTCTCCTACAAAATGAGATCAATATAGATTACTAACAAAAGAGTTTCATGTTTTTGAAGGCATAGGAAAGAGAACCAAAAATAAAGATCTTGTGTATAATTCATTCTTTTTCATAAAACCCACAAGTACAGACTATAAGAGCACCTTTTTCTTAACAGGAAAATTATCTACATATTAAGAATATTAAAAAATAGACTTTCAGACGAGTCCTTAAATGTGTTCACGTATTTAAAATCGTATTTTATAATCAAAATTTAACAATTTTACAATATAAATACGTTTAATATATTATTTTGGTTTTTATGTCTATTTAATAAATATTCAGTAGATTATTTGTGATATTGCAATTAAGGCTATCCAAGTTATTTTTTTATATATTTCGTGTAATGTAACATATCATAAAAATCAAATAATTTGATTATATAATAATGTATTTTATTTTTATTCATATTTTATAAAAAATTTTCAATTTCTTGAATCCCGAGAATTCTCGGGAATGCCTTAAACAGTTGTCTCCTGTCCCGGGAAGCAAAACAACGTCGAGACTGAGCAACCCTAATCGCCGCTAATAATCCCGGGAAAAAGTGAACATTACAATCTGTGTTTTAGAGAAAAATACAGTACTTTTTTTAATATATAAGGTGCAAGAATATAATTTGTCGTTAGAACGCTAAGATTCCATTTTGTGGAGTAAAAAAGACAAATTGCAGACTTAATGATATAATAATAAATGTTACGTTAAGAGTCTATTGTTAATTTTTTTAAATAAAATTCTCACATTTAAGACTATGACATTGAGCTAAATTCTGTTAAGGCTCGTGCGTTCGTTATAGTTTTGTACACATATGTATGACCGTGGATATAAAAACAGAAAGTGTTTATTTAGCGTGTGAATCTGAAATAATTATGCAATAAACAATACGCAATTTTAATTTTTAATGTAAACAATATGACACAGATTTTCATTCGCGTTTTTCATCTTTTCGGTCGAGAGGAACTTTTATTTGTTCGGCTTTAATCTTTACTTATTAATTTTATTCGTCTCGGTTGGTGCGAATCGCGATTTTATTCGCAGTAAAAATCCTAATCCTGTGATGCACGTTTATGGTTCTCGTTGGAAAAGGCGTAACAGCGCATAAATGTGCATTTAGCAAAAAGGATTGCGTTTTCATTGCGAAGCCTGAATCGTTCTAATGAAATACAGTATTGGAATATTATTCTTAAGGCGTAAAATATAGTTTTTTTCTTCGACTGAAAATGTCACCTGTAAGAAATTAATTAATGCGATTTTCGTAATAATACTCGCGCACACACACCATAATGCGCTTTCTTAAATCTAAGGATAATGCGAATATATGTTACTGCTTCATTATTTAGAGTTAAGCATCCTACCTGTTTATATCTGTAATTCTTATATAAGCGAAGATAAACTGATAACAAATTTACCACATCTATTTAATAACTTGTTTTTATTTGCATCTAACCGTCTATTTCATCCATACATAAAAGCAGAAACCAGTCGTAATGGTTTTAAGGTTTGTTATAAAAATAACAGCGATTCGCTATATATATACAGTAAAACCCCAATTATCCGGACCTTTTTTCTGTTAATGCGGGGAGGTTTGTAATCGTGCTTAAAATCGAGTGTGCACATTCGAGTTCAAAGTGGCACATTCCGATCTCGGGAAAATAAAGCGCGCCGCTCCGCGTCGCGCTTCATTTGCCTCCCTCGCTCGGAAATGTGCCACTTTTCACTCGAATGCGCACATCCTCGTATTTATTGGATTTGCCTATATTATTATTTTATTCTTCAATTCAAAAAATTAAAAGTCGAATAAATTAGACCTATTTTTAGTTTGAAAAAGGTTAGATATTTCATTTCTTTTTCTAAGTTATCTTGGTGCTCTTCCGCACGCCTAATTGTAGCGAGCTTGATAAAAATATTTTCAGGTGTACTTTCGAATGTTTACTAATTCGCATTTTTGATTAATTAAAATTATATATGTAGGGTGAGTGTACCAGTGCCAAACCAGTTAAAGACAAATTTTGACTTTAAAATGCTTTGAACTGGTATTATGTAGTTTTAACGTAGAAATGTATATAAGATTCAATATTAATTATTATAAATTGACAAAAATAAACAATGTTGTAGCTCTAAAATTAAAGTTTATTTATATTGATTTAATTATAATACATTATTGAAATAACTTACCTAAAATTAAAGAAACGACATTTAAAGTTTATTTATAACTTGTCAATTTCTTTCTTTTTTATTAATTATTTTTTTTAATAATCAACCTACTTTAAATTTAAAATTAAAGAATTAGATTTTCTTTACATGTAAGTATATATAAAATTGTTTATTATTTACAAACACTGCAATATTGATAAATTATTTGAATCCAAATATTTCAGTTTTTTATAGATTTCGTGAACAATACCAAAAACGGGAATGTACCTAAGGTTGACCACTGCGCTCCAATAAATAACCACTTTTGCACCAATAGTTGACCACTGAAAAACTAATGAAGAAAAAATAGCTAATTGAAAATAAAACACTATTTTGTTAGACAAATTAACTTTCATGTATTGACTGAAAGTTTCTCTTGACTTACAATCAATTTTTAAAGGTTGGCCTTATTTTAGCGTCTTTACTAATTTCGTCGAGGTACTTCAACAAATTTTCCTCTGTATAATTAAAAAATGCAATCATAATGTTCACGTCCAATATATTTTAATAATGTTTAACGTTTACTGGAATTGGACACTGAATAAAACAACAATTGATAAATTTGCAACGTTTCGTTTCTTTATTGAAACTTTATCAAGCAACTTAACAACAAAAAAAGGATTTTAACCCTCAAAACTCAAAAATTCTACATGCGTCAAACACATTTGACTATTAAACATTAAACATTATTAAAAAATGTCTTTTTGGAGAGCTTCTTCAATATAGAACCACGAGAAACAAAGTTAAAACTCTAATCTGGTCAACTATAGAAACACTTTTTCTACTACTGTATACCAATGGTAAACCAGTTGATCAACAATAGAAACTCAGTACAAAGTGTGTTCCAGTAATTAAGCACCTTTAAAAATAATTGATAATGTCATTGATTATAATCAATTACATTATCAATTTATCAATTTATGTAACAAAACAGTTGAATTCTTCAAAAATGTCCGCCATTTCTTAATTTATTCAATTGAACATGCGAGTGGTCAACCCTTCGTACTTTATTTCGGGCTGGTACACCCACCCTATCAAATTTTCTGAAGTGGGCCACTAAAAATCAACTAGTTGATTTTTATATCATCTTTTGCAGATTGTTGAAGGTTTATATGTCATAATTAATGTCTCCAAATATTTTTGGGTAATTTTCATATTTGTAAAAATTATAAACAAATTAATTTTAAGGCACATTTTGTATACACTGTTGTAATTAGACTTTATTTATGGAGTAATTCAATTTTTAAATATAAAAAAATATTGATATGTTACATAGAGGGTGCATCAAAATTTTAGAATGACTTGGGTGGGGTATGTTAAAAAAAAGGTTAGGTAATAAGAGTCAAAATTCGGAAAAGTTAAAGTATTTTTTTTTATGTACGATGAAGTCTTCCCATCTAGTCTAGTTTAAAAGTACTAAATTAGAAATGTGTTTTTTTTGGTAAAAATACCCTACTGTAATTTTTAATTAAAAAAAAAGCGAGAAGTGATACATTTAGTTCAGTTTGATTTAATAAATATTATTTGTAAGAGAGAAGAATAAGATAGGCAAATTTAATTATTCATGAGTATGTGCACTTTCAAGCGAAAACTTTTTCCGAATAAAAAATCTGGATTTGAAGGATTTGTTATTAATATAGTCGAATCCAATTAACACGAAGATGTGCACGTTCGAGCGAAAAGTGGCACATTTCCGAGCGAGGGAGGCAAATGAAGCGCGACGCGGAGCGGCGCGCTTCATTTTCCCGAGATCGGAATGTGCCACTTTGAGCTCGAATGTGCACACTCCGCTTTTCGCCACGATTAACAATGGTCAATTTACTTAAAAAAATTCAACAAATTCTAAAACCGTAGTTGCGCTCTCAAAATGTCTCTTTTGGGTTTCGCTTATTTTTCATAATTTTTTACTTTTTTCATTGCGAAATTGCCGTGAAATTAATGTGTATTTAAATAAGGAGGCAAGAATTAACTTCTTGTTAGGATTTCTTAATATTCGGTATCGTAATTGACAATTTTTTGAAAACGGGACATTATGGCGTCCCGAATGATTGCTTGGGGATAACGGGACAAATGATCTGAAAACGGAACAGTACCATTCAAAACAGGAAGTATGGTCACATTATATATAGCTAAAATTCGTTTTCTTCTATACATTCAATTAACCGAATTTTCGATTATCCGAAGGAGCTGCAACAATATTTAGTTCGGATAACCGAGTCTCCACTGTATATAAATTTATTTCTACGCATTTATAGAGAAGGCAAAAAATAATTACGTAATAGGTTCGAATGTCCTTTCGTCGAGTTTTGCTCGAGTCGTACAGGTGTGAAGGATCACGCCTGCAGCCTAAGGGCTAAAATGGCGATTGGTTAATAGTTTATCACGTGCGCATAATAAACTATGAAGAAATCAACTTATAAATTGCTCTACTGCGGAATTACAAATGTTGCTTTGTGCTCCATGTTGCCTTACTAATTAGCATGCTGGAAAATTACTTTGAACCACTATAAAAACTATTCTTTTATAGAACCGTAGCTCTAATTGATGCTATTTCCTTCTCGATTGCTTTTAGTGCTTTATTGCTCTTTGCGTTGTAAAATGTATGTCCTCTAAAAATTTATTTCATCGCCATTTTATTAGTTTCTTTTTCGTGCGAAATGTATTTGCTCTACGCTAATTTTATTGAAACGGGACGCGAATAATGTGTAGGCGGTTTCTAATGGAAAATTATCTATATTTTAGAATCAATTAGAATTAATAGTTTTTAGTGACTATGCGAAAGTCGATAAACCGTATAACCCTTTTAGGGGGTAGGTGGGTCAAAGGTATTGATTATATGGTATTAAATGGGGATTGGATCGTTATGTACAAATGATACGTAACAAATGTATCATACTATAAATTTTTTTAATTACTTTTTAGGGCCGACCTTTTTTCCTTCAGTTTTATGTATTAAACAAATAATTTTGTAAAAAATATTTGATTATCATAAATCATCGTAGTCTCCACCCGCTCGGTTAATTGGGGGGTCTACTGTAATGTGTAGAATTCAATATGTTTAATTGGTTGAAAATGACATTTAATAATTTTTGAGAAATTAATTTTATTTTAACATTTTTAAAATAATCGGGGGTCTACTGTACTACGTAAAATTAAACATATTTTATTTTGTGGAACCTCCATTTAATGATCAATGTTAGTTTTTGAAAAATTAAATATTTTTAACAATTAACAAAATAATCAGGGGTCTACTGAAATACGAAAATTGAATATAAGTTCTTAATTTGCTAAAAAAACTCTTTAATTACATTTATTTATTTTTGAGAAATTAATGTAGGTATATTAGAAATTAATACAATAATCGGGAGTCTACTGTAATAAACAAAATTAAGTAATCTGGTTCTACTGTAACGCAGAGAATTTAATAATTAATTTGATAAAAACAACAATTTAATTTTTTTATAAATTAAAAAAAGAGTTTAAGATTTTCAATTAAGAAAATTAGATTAATTAGTCGATTTATGAAATAATTAACTTAAATTGAATAATTAAAGCAGTACTAGAAAACTGATTTGTATAGAAACAAGGGTCATTAGGTACATTCAATGTAAAATAACATAAACTGAGCAAAAAAAAATTAAAGCCCTTTTGTATTTAAATCAAAGAATATAAGCTTGAATTTTGAAAAAAATTTTAATTTAACAATAAGTTATTAATTCTAGCAGAAATAAAACTGCGTTTATAATTAAAAAATTTAGTGAAAATTTTCTGTCCTTGAAAGGCATTTTTAACTTGTAAGAACGTTGTTTACGTTTTAAAGCCGAGCTATAGTTTTTATCGAACGACGTAGCACAGCTGCTATAATGATAACAACATACTTTCTAGAATTTTCTAATCAGGTAGACAACAAAGGCAGTTTATAACATAACAAAAACCGCAAAAATAATTCAGTATAACTACAGTGTGCATTCGGGTCGGACTTTTGTGTTCAATTGAAGTTTCCTTCTTACAAAAGTTAATTTCTGAAAACGGAAGAATATGCAAAACATCTACATAGGTAATTCAAAAACATGTACCTACCTTTAATTTTTACAAAATTCTAATTTTTCTCTAAAGCTTTTACAATAGAGTCCTTACTTATGTGATTTTGTTAATCAAATACATTTAAGGTGAAGTGAGGTATGTAAGTGTAAACCCCATTTTGGTAAATTTTACCCAAGTAAATATATTTTTGTGTTATAAGTTTTAGTGTATTTTGTACTTAAAATAAATTTCTCTTTGTTTCAGATGATTTATCGCTGTTCGTATCATTACGTCCATCCCCAAATTTTTCAACACGTTTTTTGGCGGATGGATAGCTTTCCCCAGCAGATTGCAGAGATGGACATCGGTAAAGGTAGGAAACAATTTTTATTTGCCACAGAGTCCTTGCAATAGACTTAGAATTAAAAAATAATACATTTCTTTAATTTCAAAAATTCAGCAAAATTTAATTAACCTAATTATTTCAGTGACTTTTGGTGTTCATTTTTAATTCAAAATGTTTATATGCTTTATAACAATTTATTTTACGAAATGTGCTTTCTTATTATTTTCTAAACGTTGTACTTTTACATTTAAAACTATTTATTAGTATCTTCGTAAAAAGAGACGCAAGAGTATTGATGTATTGATGAGTATTGATGAAATTTCTTGAAAATTACTACTAATTCGCTTCATGAAATTAAATAAAGTATGCGTTACAGTAATAATACTTAAAAATTGGGCGTTTTGGGAAAATCATTTAAGAATGATTAAGCGAACTCTTAAGGGGCGTGGGTCAATTGCACTCCGCGGTCAGAAAATTTTTCAGGTAAACATAGTGTATGGGTAATTCTCATTTTTTATTAGAAAAATATGTCAAATAATGAAAACGTCTTTCTAATAAAAGTGATGATGGATCTCAATAGTTGTGGTCTTTTTCTTCGAGGAAAAAATATTCAGCGCGCTTGCAGCCCCCAATTTAAACAATTATAGGGGTTTGAAAAAATGTCCTCCATGGTAGTGACCTTATATCCGTGGATGTGACATTTCTTACATTAATGTAATCCATGGGGATGACATGGTTCCTGACATATTGCCAATGAGAAATCTCATCGGTCTTTAACCTTCCGTGTACTAGGTGGAGTATAACTAACATGAAATTTTTTTTCTTGTTAAAACGGGACGTTTGGTAATTGAGCTTAAAACCGAGTGTGCACATTCGAGCTCAAAGTGGCACATTCCGATCTCGGGAAAATGAAGCGCGCCGCTCCGCGTCGCGCTTCATTTGCTTCCCTCGCTCGGAAATGTGCCACTTTTCGCTCGAATGCGCACATCCTCGTATTTATTGGATTGGCCTATATCATTATTTCATTCTTCAATTCAAAAAATTAAAAGTCGAATAAATTAGATCTATTTTTTGTTTGAAAAAGGTTAGATATTTTGTTCTTTTGATAAGTTATCATGGTGCTCTTCCGCACGCCTAATTGTAGCGAGCTTGATAAAAATATTTTCAGGTGTACTTTCGAATGTTTACTAATTCGAATTTTTGATTAATTAAAATTGTATATGAGTCAAATTTTCTGAAGTGGGCCACTAAAAATCAACTAGTCGATTTTTATATCATCTTTTGCAGATTGCTGAAGGTTTATATGTCAAAATTAATGTCTCCAAATATTTTTGGGTAATTTTCATTTTTGTAAAAATTATAAACAAATTAGTTTTAAGGCACATTTTGTATACGGGTAATTCTCATTTTTTATTAGAAAAATATGTAATCAAATGTAAACGTCTTTCTAATAAAAGTGATGATGATCTTAATAGTTTTGGTCTCTTTCTTCAAGGGAAAAATATTTAACAAGCTTGCAGCCCCCAATTTAGACAATTATAAAGGTTTGGAAAATGTCCTCCATAGTAGTGTCCTCATATGCGTGGATGTGACATTCCTTACATTAATGTAATCTATGGCGATGACATGTTATAAGGAGGTGACACTTTTTGGAAATAAATTTTACCATCAACTTTATTTGCCTCAATTAACTTAACATTCATAATAATAAAAAAAGTCACTTCCATGGGTAAATTTTTATCCATGGAAGTCACATCTACGGATATGAGGTCACTACCATGGAGGACATTTTTTCAAACCCCTATAATTGTCTAAATTAGAGGCTGCAAGCTTGTTGGATATTTTTCCCTTGAAGAAAAGACCAAAACGATTAAGATTCATCATCACTTTTATTAGAAAGACGTTTTTATTTTTTGACATATTTTTCTAATAAAAAATGAGAATTACCCGTATGGGTCAATTGCGCCCAAGCACCTTTTAGGGCATAAGGACAATTGCGCGCAATGCTAAATAATGATCATAACATTAAATACCACTTTTATCCCGATGAAAGAAGAGATTCCAAATAAAGTGTATTTGTTTTCATAGTGCCAAACAATTTCCACCTTTACAGAAAATCTTTAAAATAAAAAAAAAATCAAATATAAATATTTTAACAAGCTATTTTTATAAAATTATATCAACATATATAATCACGGCCCTCGTCAAAATGAACTTTTTTGAGAAATGAGACACTTGTAGTGTAAAAGCATAAATGGGGTGCAAACACCCTAAAATGACAATTTAGAAAAGAGCAAAAAATATCCTACCTATATGCAAACATATAGGTACCTGAAAATATTCTTGAAAAATTCGAAGTTATCCAATAGATATTAAATGCACCAACGCGCGCAATCGTCCTGCAGCCTTTTGAGACAAGGGGCCGTAAACGAAAGATAAACTAACCGCGGCGCGCAATTGACCAACGCCCCTCTTAAGAATCGACAAATAACTTTAATAAAGCTAATTAGAAACATTTTTTTAAATACACACACAGACACAGTCACACACAGATATTTAGATCCTTACAAATTAAACGAAAGATAAAAAAAGGAAAGTGGTAACAAGTTTATAATTGAGTAACATTTTGAGTGTGTTTACTTTACATTAATTTCCACATTTGGCGATAAGAATCGCAGTTTTGAGTCGATTGTTAAAAATGTAATTATGTTGACACGTTCTCGTATACATAAAAAAAAATCTACACTAGAAATAAGTGTCTGGTTTAGCCGATTCTTTCTGTCGACATTAAATTGCTTGTTCATGATTAAAGTTGTTCTCCTCGCACTTCTTTTCCTTTAATGACATGACAAGCGTTAGATAAGTATCGATTTGAAAAATTCTACGCTCGCTCACAATTGGGCATTGTTTTATAAATTTTTCTGAATGGGCTTCGACTAATTTAACACTCCAGCAGTGGTACTACGATTTTGGCTAATGGTCAAAATTGCTCTCCAACTGAGTTAAAAACACGTGAGATTTCCGACAGTGCAATCGATGGTGTCTTTCGTATTTCCTTTTGATGACCGGTTTTTTCATCGGTGGGCCTTTGCATATGCATGTAGGTATATGATTGTACTATATAGAGTTTTCACCTTGCGTGTATCGGCTCTTGACTCGCGCTGACCTCTTCACCTCTCTCACATTACCATAGGAAGAGGAGTGCTGGACCAAACTAGTCATAGGCACATTTCTTGCACGAAACCTCTTCATTTTTCGGTAAAACTTGGCTGGTTGGACGGGAAGACACATAACTTCGTTCGTCCACAATTAAAACACTTATATGTATAATTACAACTTAGTTTTATGTATCTGCCCACGCTGTGTATGCTCTATCCATTTCTTGTTTGAATTTTTACGCACATTTGTTATTAAAGTATAATACATGTTAACTCCGCACGAGGCTTCTTTGGTCTCGTCTGGTCGTGAACCTGTTTCACGTTTCAATGAAATCTGCGTAGGGTTGAAACGAATATAGTCGGCTAATTGAATGCACGGTTTATAAATAGAAGAAAAATTTTCATTACCTCCTATTTTAATATTCTTTAACACCCACTCGTGCCTCACTTATAATTTTCCCATCGTTCACAGTTTTGCGATTATTTAAGCGAACCGAGCGTACAATGCCTTATCGTGAGGAAACTACTTTTTAAAGATTTCGTTTTAAAAAATACATAGGGGAGACCGCGTATGGTTGTCTTACGGGTTGATTGTCACAACATTGATGTTTAAGATATGTATCATGATATCATGATATGGTTTCTTAAATGACCATTGATTTAAATTTATTTTGGGAGTTAATTGGCTAAAACTGTTTTGGGAAAGGTTGTCTCAAGTTAACGGGGGCTAGTAATCACTTGTGCAAAGCAACACCATGAATATATGCTGCCCTTTTTGTTGGTTTTGACTATAATTATATTTTTGTTACCATAATCTGAGTTCGATAGATAGAAGTTACTATACGCTCACAGTAAAATTTTTAATTTTTTAATTATGAATAAGATATTTTTTGTTCCTTTCTTAGGTAAAATTTGTTACATATAACATTTTATCTTTAATAAAAATATGTAATTGTTTTGTCGTTTTGTATTTTACCTTTTATTTAGTATGTGACTACCTACTCTAGACACTGTGACAACCATCCCTGACACGAGGTTAAAAGTCACACTTCTCTTTTTGCATATAAATTATATGTTCTCATTAGATAAGGGTAGAGAAAAAGTCTTTATTTCTTTTTAAACTAGAATAAATACACTATCTATTGATATTTAAATGTCATTGATAAATTAAGACTATGGGCTCTATAAATACAAAAGAAAAAAATTGTGACTTCCAACCCCGGTCTCCCTTACCTATATTTTTAATCGACATTGTCTAAGTTGTTGTGATAAAATGGAATAGAAACCGCTTGAGTTACATTTTATACGATTTTCGAAGATGAGCAATCGTAGATGTTCTTGTAAGTGCAAAGGGGGACAAGTGTAAAAAAGTAATTTTGGAATATTGACAATAAAATAATAATTATTTTATTTAATGAACGATATGGATAAAATAAAACCAACTTTTACGAAGAAAACAATTTCGAAATTGGCTACGGTAACAAAAAAATCGATAAATTTTGGGAAAAAATAATAGGTAACTCATATTTGACCTTTGCAGACTTATCTCTTTGCACGCGCAAGGGCGAGAGGTACCACTTTGAATTTGAATGGCATAGCCCACTTTTAACCACAATCTACAACAATTCATTAACTTTTAAAAAAGTTTTAACTAAAACTACATAATTTTATTTCTATCATATAAAAAGATTTTTTAAATTTTATCAAGAAGAGGTGCGGTCCTCTGAGTCACAGATGTTGTTTATATTTAGTGCCTATTTGAACATTAATTTGCCAAAGCAGTACGAAGCGATATATAGAAATACTCGAAAAAACGGTTTTAAAGCTTACTAAGCTTCCCTCCATAAATTTCCGTGCTTGTAAGAAGCAACTCAGTAGTCGGAAGGTTAACACAACTAACTACGATGCAACAGGTCTTTGATTCGAGTGTTGCAAAATAATGTTTTTTTCATTTTTAATAAAAAATATGTTCTTTTGCTTTTAATTACTATTTATTAATTGTTTTTTGTATTTCAAATATTTTCTTAAAATCAATATTTATGACAATTTATGAAAAGAAATAAGTACTATATGGGCAATAAAACGGCTGCATCATAGTTAGTTGTGTTAATCTTTTCGCTACTGGAGTTGCGTCGTACGAGCACGTAAATTTACAAAGGGATCAAGGCTTAGTAAACTTGAAAATCGTTTTTTGGCATATTTCTGAATATTCTGCCGTACTGCTTTGGGAAATTAAAGTTGTAGTACCAATCGTCAAATATTTTAGATATAAATAAAGTTTGTGAATCTGAACCTCTTCTTGTAAGTAAGATTAATTTTCATTAAATTTTTTAATTAATAAATTTCCTTCTCATTCGTATTTATGAATTTGTTGTATCTTTTCGGTCGCTTCCATACATTGCTATGGTAAAAATATAATCGATATTTACTGAACCAAATTGTTAATTGGAAAGAATGTTTAATTTATAAAATTCAACGAATACAAAGATGTGCGCATTCGAGCGAAAAGTGGCACATTTCCGAGCGAGGGAAGCAAATGAAGCGCGACGCGGAGCGGCGCGCTTCATTTTCCCGAGATCGGAATGTGCCACTTTGAGCTCGAATGTGCACACTCGATTTTAAGCACGATTCACAAAAATTTATTTACTTTCCCAGACTGATAACAGGTCAAATTTGCTGTGCGCGCGCAACTTCCGTTGCCTGCTAAAACCTTACTGTCTAAACGCCAAAAGAAGTATAACTTCTATAAAAAATTTATATAAAGAACATCGAAATCCATAATTTTTATAAGTATCTCCAACTAATCGAAAACCAGATGTTGAAAAAACACAATTTTGGTAACTTCGTAATTCTGAAACGATTGGCCTGCAAGATTTTTCAGTTCGATTAAAGATTTTAAGGGTTTCTTTAGAAATTAACATAATAAAAATTCCGAGAGAAAAAAATCTAAAAAACGAAATCAGGGGCAATTAAATATCGTTTAGTTACAACGACAACTTCGGACAACCTTGATAGCTGGTATCAGTAGATCAAAGGCTTGAAAACATGAGACCTGCTGCAACGGGCAAGCAATGCGAGGGCGAGCAGCATCTGGGTGGCCACCAGCAACTTACGACTTTAAGACGTGACGATAAACAACACCGTGATATGACGATATGAGACCTGCACATAAGTGAATGCATCTCGTCGCAAGCAATTCGCGGTTTCCTCTCAAATTAAAACTAAAGAACATTATAGTTTATATTAATTAAACGATTGAATAATATACACGGTAGTTTCCCAAACTGGACATTGCAGCCTCTTGAATACCATCAGTTATGTTAGTCACAATATAGGGGAATCTGTTGTACCTTGGTCCTTTTTTTACTTGTAATTTTTTTTAAATTGTATATGTAACAATTTGTTGATAAAATGAATTACATCGTAGTGGGGCATAAGGTATTCATCATAAAATATTTAAAAGCATTACCAACCGTTTACTCAAATTGCTAGAAGATTTAAAAATTAGTGGAGAAAAACGTTTATCTTTTTGAAAAAACATAGATTTTAACAGATGTTTTTTGGCAAAAAAAAAATAGAATTGCTTTATATTGCAAGGGGATGTTTTTACATACCCTAGCAATTATAGCCGCTGTAATTTCCTGGCGCTTTGGCTCTAAAATAAAAATTTTGAATAAAACTAAATAAATAAAAAAATATACTTTAATTCACAAAAACAATAGTAGCGCTCTCATTTTCGACGCAATCATTACAAGCGAGACGGATTCGGAATTCTGAGACTTTTCTACATAAGATACATGTAAAATAAGTATAGGGCGCACCGTAAATTTTTCGAGTAATTAAAAATTGCAATTTTAGGTTCACTTTATTGCACAAAATTGTATTTTAAAAAAATTGTAGCGCCGTTATTTGTGGACGGATTTTTAAAAACTATACAGATTCGGATTTGGCAGACTTTTTGGCTTCCGATAGGCATAGAAAACCATAGGCATGCTATTTCAAAGCTTTGAGAAAAACGTTTTTCTTTTTGAAAAAACATGGATTTTAACCCATGTTTTTTTGGCAAAAAATGAAAAAAATAAAATTGTTTTATATTGCAAGGGAATATTTCTACGTACCCCTAGCAACTATAGCAGATGTAATTTCTTGGCGCTCTCGCTCTAAAATAAAAATTTTCGATAAAACTAAATAAATAAAAAAATACCCCTTGACTCACAAAAAAAATTGTAGCGCCCTTATTTTCGATGCAATCATTTCAAGCGAGACGAATTCGGAATTTTGGGACTTTTCTACATAAGATACATGTAAAATAAGTATAGGGTGCAATGTTAATTTTTCGAGTAATTAAAAATTGCAATTTTAGGTCCACTTTTTTGCACAAAATTATACGTTAAAAAAATTGTAGCGCCGTTATTTACGGACCATTTTTATTTTAATCCATGTTTTATTCTTTGCTTCTTTGCGTCATCATGAGCTTTTAGAACATATATATATGTATTCACTTAGTTTTGACTTGAGTAGGTTAACTTGAAAGCCCCATAAGTCGCCCATTGCACCTAAAATTTCACCATAAAATTGTTTTTCAAGGAACTATCGAATGGTATAGGTCTTATCGTGCAACTCCATCTTCCACATCGTGTCCTTTGCTTGTTAGGGCCAAGGTACAATTTATTGACAGTGACCGAGGTACAACACACCGTCCCTTGATGTTTAAACTAAAAATAAAATTAAAGATTATGCTGTGCCAAAATCAGACTACTACTATGCAAACATTAATAAATAAGTTTTCTAATACGATGAGTCATTTGTTATTAGGTAATAAAAAATCACTAACTAAGATATTTAAGTAAAAACAATATAAAAAGACTTACTTTTTTTCGATTAAAAATTTCAATTGATCTAATACATTAACAAACTACATTGACCAGCTGCTGCTAACTTTACGTTAATGTCTGTCAATGTGGCATTTGAAATATCGAAAATTATGGGTCACAAAAGCCCGAAAATATTAAAAAAAATAAAGTTGTCTTAGGTACAAAGGGACCAAGGTACAGCAGATTCCCCTAATTGAAAAAAATTTAGAATTACAGTAAAACTCCAACTATCCAGAGCTTTTTGAGAAAAATTAATCATTTTATTAAATCAACGAGTTATGTAGTTTTGTTGAACAGTTAATGGTTGTTACTGTACGCGCAGTTTTGTGTGCCTTATTGGGTCCTTCAGTCTTAACGTTTGACTGTTACCGAATTTTGTACGTACTGTACAATTATGTTGCGTTTTTTTTTTAAAAATCATTTTTTTCTGTTGTTATCCAATTACCAGGAGATTTGGTTGTTTGGATCGGACCCGGTCCCCATTAATCCACATAATAGGAGTTCTACTGTATTTAAAATCAGCAAAAGGAGCAGTGTATTTGATATTAAAATAAAAGTCATTTAATTTTTTAAATGAGGCATCATCATTTTTTCAAGCCGATTTTTTCTTTGTTTTAAATAGATTTTCTTTCAAAAAAAAATGTGTTTATCCCATTTATTTTATTATAATTTACAATAATTCTGAGTTCGATTTAAAATTTTATTAACATAATTTTAATAATTGAAATACCTCTAAAAAATTGTCTTTAGACAAATTTAACACTCAATTTTTGCAACTAAAGCCATGTCGTACAAATAACTTTATAAGAGCATAAGTAATATAAGAAACCTTACTCAATTTTGTGAAAATCTAAAAAATAAGTTATAAGGTACTGGAGGGTAATAAGGTCCACTTAGTGTTAAATATTTTTTATTAAATAAACTAAGACAACTCATAACATAATATGAATTCTAAGTGATTTTTACATATCTTTTTCTGAAAACAATATATATTTAAAAACAATAAAACTGAAAACACATTTTAAAAAGCAAAAACATATACACTGGTGTTTGGGCCTTATTAAACGAACAGGCAGATGATAATAAGGCCCGCCTTAAAATACAATGGCAGATATTAAATCCCAAATAAAGTATTCAATTCAGGGGTAGCAACTTTGGCATATAAAAGGTGCTTGGTCATCTTTCGTTAGTCCAACACATTCTTCATGTACCCAAGTGTTACATAACGTACAAGATCTCATATCAGCCACAAAATCATGGTTGCAGACGGAACACAACCAAGATTGTTTTGAGGAGCCAGCAATATCGTATTTTTTCGTAACCCTGATTTTGATTGTAAGTCACGACCCTCAAGCATTTGCCTTTTATTAAAATATTAAGGGCCGGGCCTTATTACCTGAGTAGTACATTTTTCCTTTTTTAAGATTATCTTTTTTTTCTGATTAAATAAATCAAGTCAACTAAAGAAGAAGTCAAAGAAGAAGCTTAGCTCTTTGTATATAATTTTGCTCCTCTTAAATATTCACACGATAGCACTAATTGAAAGTTCATTTGGCAGAGATACATTTATAAATTGTACATAATATTGAGGTAGATTCACTAAATCGAAGTTTCTCGTGTTAATTGAAACCCAAAAAATTTTCCAACCCAGAGGTGATATGTTTTAGATGTTTTCGCTCGCCGATGGCACTAAATAAGCGATTTCAAATATAGTTTTTATTTAATGACTTCTGGGCTTTATTACCTGGTGGGCCTTATTACCCTCCTGTGCCTTATGAATATTAAAAAGATGTAGGCGCGTTAGAAGTTATACTTCTTTGGTGTAACTAAAATAATTAGATATAATCAGCTAGGTATATTAAATTAATATAAATAAATTTAATGAATACGAAGATGTGCGCATTCGAGCGAAAAGTGGCACATTTCCGAGCGAGGGATGCAAATGAAGCGCGACGCGAAGCGGCGCGCTTCATTTTCCCGAGATCGGAATGTGCCACTTTGAGCTCGAATGTGCACACTCGAATTTAAGCATGATTTGCAATAATTTTGGTGACGAAAAATTAATAAATAATTTTTAACATTTCTTCTCACTCGTACTTATGATTTTGTTGCATCTTTTCGCTCGCTTCCACTCATTGCTATGGTAAAAATACGAAATGTGCCCTGCGCACACGTGGATCCATTTCATCGCATTTCCATCGACCGAATAATAATAAAACGAACTTGAAATAATCCAGGAAGTTTCTCAATTTAATAAATACAAACGGCAAGTTGTTTAGTTACAAAACACGCCATTAATTACCTCCTTTGAAGGAAACAAAGAAGATTCATATTACAGTTAATAAATAACATTGCTTCTTCAAAAGAACTAAAGAAAATTGAGGTGAAGGTGAAGTAATTACGTTAAATTGTGTGTATGATGAAAGTAAGTGCTGTATCGAATTAAATAATACAACTTATATCCGTCTCCGATGTCGATCCACGTTTGAAACGAATAAAATTTCATTCCGACTTCTGAAAGTCGGAATTTTTCGAAAACGTAGGCGCGTCGTCCTTTGATTGATATTGCAAAGAGCGAGTAACGCGGAGCTTTTCTTAATTGTCGGCTCTCGGAGCTTTCTTAATAGACTTTAAAAACGTGCACTCTTAGGACATTGCAATCCTCGAGCCTCGCAAACTTGTACGGACGCGTGATGTAATATATGGGCTATTGTGTTCTTCGCAAAAATGTAATTCACAGTAATAACATGTGTGATTGAAGTGCGAGCGCCTGACAAGAAAGCTACTTACTTATCGAACTTTCAAGAACACTTTACTACCGTTCTTGACAGCTACCTCTTCAACTCACTTCGCTTTACCTCGCCAAAGAACTTCTTGTGTGTTCCAGTTCTTATTATTTTCTTTCTTATTCACTTATTTTCAGAAATAAAAATACTCTACATTCAAGCTTTAGAAATAAATAGACAAAAGTAAAAAGCTCAAAGCTCAAAGCAAAGATACGTTGTTTGGGTAAAATGACGAAATTGTAAATTCGAAAATTGATTTGAAGCGCCAGAAGCTGTTAAATCAGGTCAAAGGCATAATGAAATGGAAAACAAATTTATCTATAATAATTAATAATAAATATTTTAATGGCGAAGAAAGCGTTTTGTCTGTTTTGAAGAATAAAACTTGAAAATATAATAAGAACAATTTAACAAACAAAACTAAAAAAAAGGTGATGAATTGTCTTTAAATTTTTGCGGGACGTTCTTATAGCGGCCAAAACGACATATTCTTTTCAACCCCAAAATTTTTGAGAACACTAAATAAATTGAAAAAAAAACATTTTGACTCTCAAAAACGATCGTAACGCCCTCATTTTCGATCCGATAATTAAAAACTACCAGGAATCAAAATTCTGATACTATTTCCCATAAGATAGGTGCAAAATTGGCATAAGCGTAATGTTAAATTTTCGAGTAATTAAGAGTTGAAGTGTTAGGTATATTTTGTAGCTCAAAATTGTATGTTAAAAAATTGTAGCTCGGCTATTTGTGGACGGATCTTTAAAAACTATATAGATTCGGATGCACCAGACTTTTTGGCTTCGGATACGCTTAAAAAACTGTACGCGTACTTTTTGAAATTTTTGAGAAAAACGGCTTTGATGAGTTCGACTTGTAACTAATTTTTTTTAAATTTACATTTTGAAAAATCGTAGCTCCGTTATTTGTAAACGGATCTTGAAAAACTTTCAAGATTCTCAAAGTGAGTTTATGTGATCGTAAAAACAGTCAAAAAATCAACAGCCCCCAATGTTGACTCTGGGGGAAAAACGCGTTCGAAGCTTTCGAAATGTAAATTTTGCTAGAATTTTGAATTTTTAAAATGCTTTAATTCAGTTGTCTTTGCGAATTTCGCCAAATCTTTTTATTTCTGAACCTCTCCAGCGACTACGCGTCTAAAACCAGTGCTAACTCAAAACCTCCAAAATCGCCAAAAATCGAGAAAAAACATGGATAAACATGCGTATTTTAGAGGAAAAAAATTTTAGGTGTCGGATTCGCTTTAAATTTTTACGGGACATTCCTATAGACCCCAAACCAACATACCCGGAGCCATTTTTCCCTGCTCCCCTTTCCACCCCAAAATTTTCCGAGAAAACTAAATAAATAGAAAAAAATACACTTTGACTCACAAAAACGATGTTAGCGCCCTCATTTTCGATTCGATCATTAAAAACAACCCGGATTCGGAATGCTGACACTTTTTTCCATAAGATACATGCAAAATTGGTATAGGGCGCTATGTTAAATTTTCGAGTAATTAAGGGTTGAAGTTTTAGAGTCATTTTTGTAGCACAAAAGTTGACGTTAAAAAAATTGTAACGTCGTTATTTGTGGACGGATCTTTAAAAACTATTCAGAATCGGATTTGGCTGCCTTTTCTGCTTCGGATAGGCTTAAGAAACCGTAGGGGCGCTATTCCAGAGCTTTGGAAAAACGTTTTGAAAATTCAAAATCGATGGGTTTTAACCCATGTATTTTTGATAAAAAATGAAAAAAATAGAATTGCTTTATATTGCGAGGGGACGTTAGTACGTACCCCTAGTGACTATAACCGGTGTCATTTCCCCGCGCTCCCCTCTAAAATAAAAATTTTCGATACAAACTAAATGAATAGAAACACGTACCCCTTGATTCACAAAAAAAATCGTAGCGCCGTTATTTTCGATCCAATCATTACAAACGACACGGATTTGGAATGCTGAGGCTTTTTTACGTAAGATACATGTATAATATGTATAGGGTGCGACGTTAATTTTTCGAAAATAAAAAATTGCGATTTTTAGCGCTCATTTTGAGCCAATTTTGAACTTTCAAAAAATTGTAGCGCCGTTATTTGTGGACGGATCTTTAAAAACTATACAGAATCGGATTTGGCTGCCTTTTCTGCTTCGGATAAGCCTAAGAAACCGTAGGCGCGCTATTCCAGAGCTTTGGGAAAACGTTTTGAAAATTCAAAATCGATGGGTTTTAACCCATGTATTTTTGATAAAAAATGAAAAAAATATAATTGCTTTATATTGCGAGGGGACGTTCCTACGTACCCCTAGTGACTATAACCGGTGTCATTTCCCCGCGCTTCCTCTAAAATAAAAATTTTGATACAAACTAAATGAATAGAAATATGTACCCTTGATTCACAAAAAATCGTAGCGCCGTTATTTTCGATCCAATCATTACAAACGACACGGATTCGGATTGCTGAGGCTTTTTACGTAAGATACATGTATAATATGTATAGGGTGCGACGTTAATTTTTCGAAAATAAAAATTGCGATTTTAGCGCTCATTTTGAGCCAATTTTGAACTTTCAAAAATTGTAGCGCCGTTATTTGTGGACGGATCTTTAAAACTATTCAGAATCGGATTTGGCTGCCTTTTCTGCTTGGGATAGGCCTAAGAAACCGTAGGCGCGCTATTCCAGAGCTTTGGGAAAACGTTTTGAAAATTCGAAATCGATGGGTTTTAACCCATGTATTTTTGATAAAAATGAAAAAATATAATTGTTTTATATTGCGAGGGACGTTTCTACGTACCCTAGTGACTATAACCGGTGTCATTTCCCGCGCTTCCCCTAAAATAAAAATTTTCGATACAAACTAAATGAATAGAAATACGTACCCCTTGATTCACAAAAAATCGTAGCGCCGTTATTTTCGATTTAATCATTACAAACGACACGGATTCGGAATGCTGCGGCTTTTTACGTAAGATACTTGTATAATATGTATAGGGTGCGACGTTAATTTTTCGAAAATAAAAAATTGCGATTTTTAGCGCTCATTTTGGGCCAATTTTGAACTTTCAAAAAATTGTAGCGCCGTTATTTGTGGACGGATCTTTAAAAACTATTCAGAATCGAATTTGGCTGCCTTTTCTGCTTGGGATAGGCCTAAGAAACCGTAGGCGCGCTATTCCAGAGCTTTGGGAAAACGTTTTGAAAATTCGAAATCGATGGGTTTTAACCCATGTATTTTTGATAAAAAATGAAAAAAATATAATTGCTTTATATTGCGAGGGGACGTTTCTACGTACCCCTAGTGACTATAACCGGTGTCATTTCCCCGCGCTTCCCCCCTAAAATAAAAATTTTCGATACAAACTAAATGAATAGAAATACGTACCCCTTGATTCACAAAAAAAATCGTAGCGCCGTTATTTTCGATTTAATCATTACAAACGACACGGATTCGGAATGCTGCGGCGTTTTTACGTAAGATACTTGTATAATATGTATAGGGTGCGACGTTAATTTTCGAAAATAAAAATTGCGATTTTAGCGCTCATTTTGGGCCAATTTTGAACTTTCAAAAATTGTAGCGCCGTTATTTGTGGACGGATCTTTAAAAACTATTCAGAATCGAATTTGGCTGCCTTTTCTGCTTGGGATAGGCCTAAGAAACCGTAGGCGCGCTATTCCAGAGCTTTGGGAAAACGTTTTGAAAATTCGAAATCGATGGGTTTTAACCCATGTATTTTTGATAAAAATGAAAAAATATAATTGCTTTATATTGCGAGGGACGTTTCTACGTACCCCTAGTGACTATAACCGGTGTCATTTCCCGCGCTTCCTCTAAAATAAAAATTTTGATACAAACTAAATGAATAGAAATACGTACCCCTTGATTCACAAAAGATACATGAAAATTGGTATAGGGGCAGTTAAATTTTCGAAATTAAGGTTGAATTTTAGGTCATTTTGAGCCAAATTGACTTAAAAAATTGTAACGCGTTATTTGTGGACGGATCTTTAAAACTATTCAGAATCGGATTTGGCTGCCTTTTCTGCTTCGGATAGGCTTAAGAAACCGTAGGGGCGCTATTCCAGAGCTTTGGAAAAACGTTTTGAAAATTCAAAATCGATGGGTTTTAACCCATGTATTTTTGATAAAAAATGAAAAAAATAGAATTGCTTTATATTGCGAGGGGACGTTCCTACGTACCCCTAGTGACTATAACCGGTGTCATTTCCCCGCGCTTCCCCTCTAAAATAAAAATTTTCGATACAAACTAAATGAATAGAAACACGTACCCCTTGATTCACAAAAAAAATCGTAGCGCCGTTATTTTCGATCCAATCATTACAAACGACACGGATTTGGAATGCTGAGGATTTTTTACGTAAGATACATGTATAATATGTATAGGGTGCGACGTTAATTTTTTGAAAATAAAAAATTGCGATTTTTAGCGCTCATTTTGAGCCAATTTTGAACTTTCAAAAAATTGTAGCGCCGTTATTTGTGGACGGATCTTTAAAAACTATACAGAATCTGATTTGGCTGCCTTTTCTGCTTCGGATAAGCCTAAGAAACCGTAGGCGCGCTATTCCAGAGCTTTGGGAAAACGTTTTGAAAATTCGAAATCGATGGGTTTTAACCCATGTATTTTTGATAAAAAATGAAAAAAATATAATTGCTTTATATTGCGAGGGACGTTTCTACGTACCCTAGTGACTATAACCGGTGTCATTTCCCGCGCTTCCTCTAAAATAAAAATTTTGATACAAACTAAATGAATAGAAATATGTACCCTTGATTCACAAAAAAAATCGTAGCGCCGTTATTTTCGATCCAATCATTACAAACGACACGGATTCGGATTGCTGAGGCTTTTTTACGTAAGATACATGTATAATATGTATAGGGTGCGACGTTAATTTTTCGAAAATAAAAATTGCGATTTTAGCGCTCATTTTGAGCCAATTTTGAACTTTCAAAAAATTGTAGCGCCGTTATTTGTGGACGGATCTTTAAAAACTATTCAGAATCGGATTTGGCTGCCTTTTCTGCTTCGGATAGGCCTAAGAAACCGTAGGGGCGCTATTCCAGAGCTTTGGAAAAACGTTTTGAAAATTCAAAATCGATGGGTTTTAACCCATGTATTTTTGATAAAAAATGAAAAAATATAATTGTTTTATATTGCGAGGGGACGTTCCTACGTACCCCTAGTGACTATAACCGGTGTCATTTCCCCGCGCTTCCCCTCTAAAATAAAAATTTTCGATACAAATTAAATGAATAGAAATACGTACCTCTTGATTTACAAAAAAAATCGTAGCGCCGTTATTTTCTATCCAATCATTACAAACGACACGGATTCGGAATGCTGAGGCTTTTTTACGTAAGATACATGTATAATATGTATAGGGTGCGACGTTAATTTTTCGAAAATAAAAAATTGCGATTTTTAGCGCTCATTTTGAGCCAATTTTGAACTTTCAAAAAATTGTAGCGCCGTTATTTGTGGACGGATCTTTAAAAACTATTCAGAATCGGATTTGGCTGCCTTTTCTGCTTCGGATAGGCTTAAGAAACCGTAGGGGCGCTATTCCAGAGCTTTGGAAAAACGTTTTGAAAATTCAAAATCGATGGGTTTTAACCCATGTATTTTTGATAAAAAATGAAAAAAATAGAATTGCTTTATATTGCGAGGGGACGTTAGTACGTACCCCTAGTGACTATAACCGGTGTCATTTCCCCGCGCTTCCCCTCTAAAATAAAAATTTTCGATACAAACTAAATGAATAGAAATACGTACCCCTTGATTCACAAAAAAAATCGTAGCGCCGTTATTTTCGATTTAATCATTACAAACGACACGGATTCGGAATGCTGCGGCTTTTTACGTAAGATACTTGTATAATATGTATAGGGTGCGACGTTAATTTTTCGAAAATAAAAATTGCGATTTTAGCGCTCATTTTGAGCCAATTTTGAACTTTCAAAAATTGTAGCGCCGTTATTTGTGGACGGATCTTTAAAAACTATTCAGAATCGAATTTGGCTGCCTTTTCTGCTTGGGATAGGCCTAAGAAACCGTAGGCGCGCTATTCCAGAGCTTTGGGAAAACGTTTTGAAAATTCGAAATCGATGGGTTTTAACCCATGTATTTTTTATAAAAATGAAAAAATATAATTGCTTTATATTGCGAGGGGACGTTTCTACGTACCCCTAGTGACTATAACCGGTGTCATTTCCCCGCGCTTCCCCCCTAAAATAAAAATTTTCGATACAAACTAAATGAATAGAAATACGTACCCCTTGATTCACAAAAAAAATCGTAGCGCCGTTATTTTCGATTTAATCATTACAAACGACACGGATTCGGAATGCTGCGGCGTTTTTACGTAAGATACTTGTATAATATGTATAGGGTGCGACGTTAATTTTTCGAAAATAAAAAATTGCGATTTTTAGCGCTCATTTTGGGCCAATTTTGAACTTTCAAAAAATTGTAGCGCCGTTATTTGTGGACGGATCTTTAAAAACTATTCAGAATCGGATTTGGCTGCCTTTTCTGCTTGGGATAGGCCTAAGAAACCGTAGGCGCGCTATTCCAGAGCTTTGGGAAAACGTTTTGAAAATTCAAAATCGATGGGTTTTAACCCATGTATTTTTGATAAAAAATGAAAAAAATAGAATTGCTTTATATTGCGAGGGGACGTTCCTACGTACCCCTAGTGACTATAACCGGTGTCATTTCCCCGCGCTTCCCCTCTAAAATAAAAATTTTCGATACAAATTAAATGAATAGAAATACGTACCTCTTGATTTACAAAAAAAATCGTAGCGCCGTTATTTTCTATCCAATCATTACAAACGACACGGATTCGGAATGCTGAGGCTTTTTTACGTAAGATACATGTATAATATGTATAGGGTGCGACGTTAATTTTTCGAAAATAAAAAATTGCGATTTTTAGCGCTCATTTTGAGCCAATTTTGAACTTTCAAAAAATTGTAGCGCCGTTATTTGTGGACGGATCTTTAAAAACTATTCAGAATCGGATTTGGCTGCCTTTTCTGCTTCGGATAGGCCTAAGAAACCGTAGGGGCGCTATTCCAGAGCTTTGGAAAAACGTTTTGAAAATTCAAAATCGATGGGTTTTAACCCATGTATTTTTGATAAAAAATGAAAAAAATAGAATTGCTTTATATTGCGAGGGGACGTTAGTACGTACCCCTAGTGACTATAACCGGTGTCATTTCCCGCGCTTCCTCTAAAATAAAAATTTTCGATACAAACTAAATGAATAGAAATACGTACCCTTGATTCACAAAAAATCGTAGCGCCGTTATTTTCGATTTAATCATTACAAACGACACGGATTCGGAATGCTGCGGCGTTTTTACGTAAGATACTTGTATAATATGTATAGGGTGCGACGTTAATTTTTCGAAAATAAAAAATTGCGATTTTTAGCGCTCATTTTGGGCCAATTTTGAACTTTCAAAAAATTGTAGCGCCGTTATTTGTGGACGGATCTTTAAAAACTATTCAGAATCGAATTTGGCTGCCTTTTCTGCTTGGGATAGGCCTAAGAAACCGTAGGCGCGCTATTCCAGAGCTTTGGGAAAACGTTTTGAAAATTCGAAATCGATGGGTTTTAACCCATGTATTTTTGATAAAAAATGAAAAAAATATAATTGCTTTATATTGCGAGGGGACGTTTCTACGTACCCCTAGTGACTATAACCGGTGTCATTTCCCCGCGCTTCCCCTCTAAAATAAAAATTTTTGATACAAACTAAATGAATAGAAATATGTACCCCTTGATTCACAAAAAAAATCGTAGCGCCGTTATTTTCGATCCAATCATTACAAACGACACGGATTCGGATTGCTGAGGCTTTTCTACGTAAGATACATGTATAATATGTATAGGGTGCGACGTTAATTTTTCGAAAATAAAAAATTGCGATTTTTAGCGCTCATTTTGAGCCAATTTTGAACTTTCAAAAAATTGTAGCGCCGTTATTTGTGGACGGATCTTTAAAAACTATACAGAATCGGATTTGGCTGCCTTTTCTGCTTCGGATAAGCCTAAGAAACCGTAGGCGCGCTATTCCAGAGCTTTGGGAAAACGTTTTGAAAATTCGAAATCGATGGGTTTTAACCCATGTATTTTTGATAAAAAATGAAAAAAATATAATTGCTTTATATTGCGAGGGGACGTTTCTACGTACCCCTAGTGACTATAACCGGTGTCATTTCCCGCGCTTCCTCTAAAATAAAATTTTTGATACAAATTAAATGAATAGAAATACGTACCCCTTGATTCACAAAAAAAATCGTAGCGCCGTTATTTTCGATCCAATCATTATAAACGACACGGATTCGGATTGCTGAGGCTTTTTTACGTAAGATACATGTATAATATGTATAGGGTGCAACGTTAATTTTTCGAAAATAAAAAATTGCGATTTTTAGCGCTCATTTTGAGCCAATTTTGAACTTTCAAAAAATTGTAGCGCCGTTATTTGTGGACGGATCTTTAAAAACTATTCAGAATCGGATTTGGCTGCCTTTTCTGCTTCGGATAGGCTTAAGAAACCGTAGGGGCGCTATTCCAGAGCTTTGGAAAAACGTTTTGAAAATTCAAAATCGATGGGTTTTAACCCATGTATTTTTGATAAAAAATGAAAAAAATAGAATTGCTTTATATTGCGAGGGGACGTTCCTACGTACCCCTAGTGACTATAACCGGTGTCATTTCCCCGCGCTTCCCCTCTAAAATAAAAATTTTCGATACAAATTAAATGAATAGAAATACGTACCTCTTGATTTACAAAAAAAATCGTAGCGCCGTTATTTTCTATCCAATCATTACAAACGACACGGATTCGGAATGCTGAGGCTTTTTTACGTAAGATACATGTATAATATGTATAGGGTGCGACGTTAATTTTTCGAAAATAAAAAATTGCGATTTTTAGCGCTCATTTTGAGCCAATTTTGAACTTTCAAAAAATTGTAGCGCCGTTATTTGTGGACGGATCTTTAAAAACTATTCAGAATCGGATTTGGCTGCCTTTTCTGCTTCGGATAGGCTTAAGAAACCGTAGGGGCGCTATTCCAGAGCTTTGGAAAAACGTTTTGAAAATTCAAAATCGATGGGTTTTAACCCATGTATTTTTGATAAAAAATGAAAAAAATAGAATTGCTTTATATTGCGAGGGGACGTTAGTACGTACCCCTAGTGACTATAACCGGTGTCATTTCCCCGCGCTCCCCTCTAAAATAAAAAATTTTCCATAAGATACATGCAAAATTGGTATAGGGTGCTATGTTAAATTTTCGAGTAATTAAGGGTTGAAGTTTTAGAGTCATTTTTGTAGCACAAAAGTTGACGTTAAAAAAATTGTAACGTCGTTATTTGTAGACCGATCTTTAAAAACTATACAATTTTGGATTCTCCAGACTTTTTGGCTTTGGATAGGCTCCAAAAACCATAAGCGTGCCATTTGAAATTTTCTAGAAAAACAGGTTCGAAGAGGCCAACTTGTAATTAATTTTTTTAAATTTTTACTTTGAAAAATTATAGCTCGGTTATTTCTGAACTGATGTTTACAAACTCTTCAGATTTTAAAAGCCCATTTATCTGAGCGTAAGATGAGCCAAAAAAATCAGTAGGTCCCAATGTTAAATTTGGGAGAAAACGCGTTGGAAGCTTTCAAAATGTAAATTTTGCTAAAATATTTAATTTTCAAAATGCCTTAACTCAGCCGTTTTTGCGAATTTGGTCAAGTCCTTTCATTTCTGAACGTTTCCAACCCTTACCCGTCGGAATCCGGTCCTAACTCAAAACCCCAAAATCGGCCAAAATCGGAAAAAAACATGGATTAACCCCTTGCGTATTTTTGAGGAAAAAAAAATTAGGTAATGAATTTGTTTTAAATTTTTGCGGTACGTTCCTATGTACCCCAAACCGCCATAGCCGAAGCCATTTTTCTTTGCTCCCCTTTCAAACCCAAAATTTTCTGAGAAAACTAAATAAATAAAAAAAATACACTTTGACTCACAGAAACGATCGTATCGTCGTCACTTTGTATCCTATCATTAAAAACCACGCGGATTCGGAATTTTAAGACCTTTTTCCATAAGATAGGTGCAAAATTGGCATATGGCGCAATGTTAATTTTTTGAGTAATTAAAGGTTGAAGTTTTTGACTCGTTTTTGTATTATCAAATTTGGCATTAAAAAAATTTTAGGCCCGTCATCTGTGGAGTTATCTTTAAACACTATATAGATTCGGATTTCCCAGACATTTTGGCTTCGAATAGGCCTAAAAAACCATAGGCGTGTTATTTAAAATTCTTGAGAAAAACGGGTTGAAAGAGTTCAACTTGTAATTAAATTTTCTAATTTTTTATTTTGAAAAATCGAAGCTCGGTTATTTGTAAACGGATTCTTAAAATCTTTTCAGATTCTGAAAGCCCATTTATCGAAGCGTAAGACCAAATAAAAAAATCAACAGAGCCTAATGTTAAATCTGGGAGAAAAGCGCGTTCGAAACTTTTAAAATGTAAATTAATTTTCAAAATGCTGTAAGTCCGCCGTCTTTACGGATTTTATCATATCCTTTCATTTCCGAACGTTTCCAGCCCTAACACGTCTCATGCGACTTAGCCGATGAACATGCTACATTCAATATCACAAAGAAGAGGACGATGGGCCACTTTATAAAATATTTCAGACTGAAAAAATAAAAAACCGTGGTAGCTGAAGACGACAAATCCATAAAAAAGAAGAAGAAGAAAAACTGTACTCAAACAATAAATATTTAGTGAAAGATTTAACATTGCTTTATCACGATGAAATTGGAAACTGCATTTTTTACCAGTAAATTAAAATTTGGGTTACGGACCTGAAAAAAAACCGGAAAAAGAGGGCAATAAATATAAATGGTTTATTAAGAACACGGTTTAGAACAGGCTGATCGGATATTATATGGAAGCGGGCCATCTCGTAAACCAGAAGACCTTACACTTTACAACTTTACAAGAATTTCTCCGTTGTCGAGTAGATACGGTCTCTGTTTTAGAAAAATGTCGTGTAAAATATTACGAAACACCTCTATAAACAAGAAAAAGGTGCCCACGCTTATTGTAACAATCGGATCCAGTTTTGCAGAGGGTTGAAACGTTTAAACTTATTTGTATACTAGTCCATATCCCGCATAAGCGGCTCGGGTTATAAATCTGGAGTTTACTGCGTTTTTATTGTAGAATGAAACTAATCTTAAGATATCTGGTACGATAGCAGGTGTTCGAATCGAGTAGTGCGTCCTTTGTATTATCATGTAAATCAAGATCAAGTCCGGATAGCTGCACCATTTGTATTTAAATCGGAGCGAGCGCTTCGAAGGTCCAATTTTAAAGCTTAAGCCTTATTAACTGATCCAATTTTCATTTAATTTAATTTTATTGAAATTAATTTTTTCTATTGAAGTCAAATGCAAATGGTTCGGCTTATTACGTGCGACGATAAAGGGATTATCCTGTGTTTTCATTATGCACCTGGTTCATGTCATTTTGTACGTTTATGAGTTCTTGGTGCAAAGTTTTGTTACGTGCTCTTTTGAATCTGGCGGGCAATTCATTAAATTGATTTTAGTTCTTATTTTCGTGTTTTTGTTGCTAATGAATTTGTAATAAATTAATAGAAGATTTATTAAAATCCTAGATGTTAGAAGTTATTTGAAATGATTAGAAAATTCAGAGATGTCCGAGAATGGGTAAACTGTCGTAGACAAAACTAATGTCATACACACTCAAAATTGGCTATTGGAACTGGTGGCATTTTAAATTGATCAATATGGGTTTAATAGAGAAAAATCTGCCATAGACGCAATGAAAATCCTTCAAATAATAACGGAGAAAATCCGCGATATGGGTGTAGCGCGTCTTCACAATTGATCAATCAAAAATAAAATCGGGTTCACCCAAAAGCAAATGGAACAGGCCTTCTTTTAAGCTCTAATATGATTATAATACAACTCCAGAAAGAAAAGAATACTACTACAGTAGAAACTCGATTATCCGGACTAATTATAATTAGTCCGGATAACCGAGTTCCAACAATAATTATTGGTGCAGCTTATTCCGATAATCGACAATTCGGTTAATTGAATGTATAGAAAAAAACGAATTAATATTTGTGCGTTTTTTGTAAACATATACTTACCTAACAATTAGACCATTTTTTTCCTGTTAAAAAGGGACGCTTTGTAATCGTGCTTAAAACCGAGTGTGCACATTCGAGCTCAAAGTGGCACATTTCCGATCTCGGGAAAATGAAGCGCGCCGCTCCGTGTCGCGCTTCATTTGCCTCCCTCGCTCGGAAATGTGCCACTTTTCGCTCGAATGCGCACATCCTCGTATTTATCGGAAAAAAGCTAACGGCATAAGAGTTTTGGCATTTTGCGAGTTTTTAAAAATTATTTTGGTTTAATTTTATGAGATTTTCTAATTTAAAAGAAAAATAGAGGGCGATTTTATAAGTTTCTGGACATTTTGAATTTTGCGCCCTCTATTTTAATTTAAAAATATCTAGAAAACAATTTATTATTGTAAATCGTGCTTAAAACCGAGTGTGCACATTCGATCTCAAAGTGGCACATTCCGATCTCGGGAAAATGAAGCGCGCCGCCCGCGTCGCGCTTCATTTGCCTCCCTCGCTCGGAAATGTGCCACTTTTCGCTCGAATGCGCACATCCTCGTATTTATCGGAAAAAAGCTAACGGCATAACAGTTTTGGCATTATGCAAGTTTTGAAAAATTATTTTGGTTTAATTTTATGGGATTTTCTAATTTAAAAGAAAAATAGAAGGCGATTTTATAAGTTTCTGGACATTTTGAATTTTGCGCACTCTATTTTAATTAAAAAATATCTAGAAAACAATTTATTATTGTGAATCGTGCTTAAAACCGAGTGTGCACATTCGAGCTCAAAGTGGCACATTCCGATCTGGAATGAAGCGCGCCGCCCGCGTCGCGCTTCATTTGCCTCCCTCGCTCGGAAATGTGCCACTTTTCGCTCGAACGTGCACATACTTTGTATTCGTGGAATTTCTCTATGTCAATAGTCAATGTTTCAAATCGAATAAAATATTTTAATGAGTTTTATTGGATTATTTGATTTGATAAGAAGGAGATTGGTATAGACATCCCCAATGTGAACCTTAATATTGCATTATAGTCAAACGTAAAATAATTCTATGCTTGGCTGAAAGATTTTTGAATCGTATAATTAAATACAACAAACCGTAGGGGAGTTTTATTTATGGTTAGAATTTCCAAAATGTATTCACTAAAATATTGACCTGAAGGTTTTTATTTGACACGATACATTCCATATATGTACAATTTTAATTGATCAAAAATACAAATTAGTAAACACTCGAAAGTACATCTTAAAATATTTTTATTAGACTCGCTTAAATTATGCGTGCAGAAGAGCAATCGGCAAAGTAAAAATACACTGTTTAGTGTGAAATACAAAATAAAATATTAAAATATTTAGTAAGAAATACCGAGGTTTAATTTTCGCAACGGATCCGAACGCGGTTGATAATCCGGATAATCGCGAATCCGTATAACTGAGGTCCGGATAATCGAGGTTTTACTGTACCTTGATAAAGGAGCAGTTAAGAAAAGCGAAGATAAAGAAAATTCAGAAAATTTGTTTAAAAAATAAAAGATCCAAAATTGAATTAAATAGACATCATATTTTAGTTCCTTTTCTCAGAAATTTTTTTTTGCAACTAAAGAATAGATTTTTTTGGGCTTGATTATTTAATAGAAGCTGTGCTTTAAAAAAAAACAAAAATTAAATTATTGGGGGTAGCTATATAATTTATTTCAACAAAATAATGTAATGAAAAGGCATCGGGCATTATTTTTAGTAATTTCATTTGGTTTTACAATGTTCGAATTCGGTGTTAGAAGAGTTTCGCATTTACGATTTACGATTTAACGTATTTCCCTCTCGCTCCCACTCATTGCATGCGAAAATTATAGAGTTGTTTAAATGGGTGCAAATATCGAGTTTGGCTTCAATTCCTGCAATTTTACCTGTTGCTAACTGCAATTTGATTGGTCTAAGCGTCTCGGTGCGTCGAATTTCCCCGAAGGTATGTGAATCATGCCACAGTACGTCGGTGTTTTTAAAGGTGAAAGCATTGAATATGAAAATGGGGAAATTTTCTAACCGGTGCGCGTCGATGGTGTCCTTCCGGCTAGCGTCGCAGTTGCCCGTTCTCCGACGAGATTTTTTCAAGGTATTTAACCCTATTTTTTTATCTCTTATTTTTATTGTGTTCGTTGAAATTAAACTACGTGAACGCATTAAGGATTTGGTGGTTTAGGATTAATTTTTATCCTGCAATCCTAAAACGGACATCAAGTTCCGATAAACGTCTAAGCCTCTCACTTTAAAAACGTTCCTACCCAAAATCACGTGACTTACCATGCTTTCAATGAAGAAAATCACTTTTCTTGCAATATCTGTCAACTTTTGTAGTAAAACGGGTTTCACATGTTAAATATGTAATCTTTGATTGTCAATATTAACAAATTTAGTACCACTAGGACGATTTTGCTACATTCCTACGTATAAAGAACAATCATTACTATGTGTATACAAAAGTTGACAGATATTGCAAGAAAAGTGATTTTGGGTGGGAACGTCCATAAGATCATCTCTCACATATTACTTGTTTTAGATTTTCAACTATAAAGACATTTTATAACAATTTTATTAATAGTTTTAACACAATCCGCGTAATAAATATTGTTAATCATTTTCTCTCACTTTTACTTCTTAGATTTACCGTGTGATCTCGCTCCCTTCCACTCATTGCTATGGTAAAATACGTTTTTAATGAGAACCGTTTCTTCTTTCTGAAACACATGATTTATTTATATCTTTTCACTCCCTTCCGTTCATGCCAAACACAAAGCCGAGTTTTTTTATTTAGAAATAAAATGAGTATTTTTAAATGTGAAAATTATTAATTTATAACAAATTGTTGTGCGGTTATTTTTGTTAATGCGATTAATTAGAATTCTATTACAAAGTAGAATTCTCCGCACTTTCCTTTTGCAATTTTTTGAAGTTACATCCATCTCCGTCTATAGTTGGATCTTTGTTTATTTATATATCTATGCTTACCGATTTATAAATATGTATGTGATTTCCAAAAAAAAAACTCATAGAGTTAGGGGTAAACAGTACAGTTGTTGGCCAGTCGACAATGATTGGCCATATTTAAAAAATTATTAAATAATAAATCTATATTTCCTAATATATATTTTCTTATAAATGGTTCGTTTTTTTTGCTAATTTACTATATCTTATTTTAATTAGAAAATATTGGCCGATCACTGTAAATTCACTATTCAATTACTATATTTATATAGCCAATAACTATGTTGTTTAATAAAAGGGCCAATCACTGTACTGTTTACCCCTATTTTCACGTTACCAAAACCCAAACAACGGTTTTTAAAAATCATGTCTGTCTATTTCTTGTTTTTTTTTTTATTTGCTTGGCTAGGATAATCCCAGACACGGCCGAACCGATTTTGACAGGACTTTTATTGACAGATAGAGAACTTTTCAGAGAGTAATCTAGACTACTTTTTATCCCGCGAATATCTAGGGTTCCCGTGGCGAAATTTCAAAACTGTTCATTTATAAGTATACTACGCGAGCAAAGTCAAGGCTAATCGCCAGTACAAACTAAAACCAAATATTAGGTAATTTTGATGGTTTATTATTTGACTTTATTCAGCACTCTTTGTGCGGCTCGTATATTCCGGTACTTTACGTTAAATACTTGAAAAATTGAAAATGAGTTTTTTTGGTAATTGTTCTAAAAACGAATCGTGGCCTCTATGAGTTATTGCTTAAGTTGCTGCGCTAGCGACGTGAGTTCGAATCCCCGTGCTAACCGTCGACAAATTTTACGCCCCTCTTCGCCTCGCATAGGTTAAGCACATTTCCTAAGCGCCTAAATTGCTCGAAAAGTCTTCCGAAAATTGTCGTGTTTGGGAACCGACGTAAAACTGTAGGTCCCTTGTATCCTTCAATTACAACAAAGATGCAAGCGAGGCAATCGCCCAAGCCCGATTCTGAGCTAAAAAAAGCGTAAGAAGAAGTAGATAATTGTTCTTGTTGTTACCGGCCATTAGAACTGTTGCACGCAGTACAATGTAGAAGGGAAAAAAAATTAAAAACGAGCGTGATTAATGCCGACGCCGGGCTCGTGAAAAACGAATGCAACGTGCATTAAATAACGCAACGAAGACGTTTATGAGGCTATTTTAAAATTAGAAAGTAATATTGTGCTGTATGTATTAAACAGCCATCGATCTGCATTTTATAGCTTGCTGCATAAATGTCATGTGCACTGCGTATTTCGCTTTAGCCGAAGCCGAACCTGCTAAGCCTAAAAATTACAATTAAAAGGCGACCATCCGCGTTCCGTCTATTAACAATTTTAAGTAGGCAGACGTGAAAAATACAATTACGGAAAATTTACGGCGTAAACAAAGCCGGCAGGTGGTTGTGGTTGCTTGAAGTTTTCTTAGACGCTCTCAGCTTTTAATAAGCTTAACTTTGATTGAAGGCGTTTGAATTCAAAGACTAAATTAGAAATTTCGTAAAACAAACGTAAAATATTGTAGATCTTCGATGTTGATTAGGAAAGATGTAACTTGGTGGACTGTCGTAATATCTTAACTTTCTATATAACTTCGAATATAAAATATCAACTATCATGTGAAGTTAGATTATTGTTTTGTTATTCTTCGAAGATAAATTATAATCTATTGTGAAAATTCGAAATTATACAATATATGTATGTGTTGTGATGGAAAGTGCTTAAAGCTGTTTATGCAACAAATTTAATTATATGAGCCGAGTTACACTTGCTGCGTTCGTATGCTTTCAATTATAAAATAAAGAACTTTAAAAGGTATCGATAGTTTTACCATAAACCGTATTAAGCGCTAAAAATCTTAAGAAGAAAGTTAAATTTTAATGAGGTTGTCTTCCTGGTTAGAAGTGAAGTTTTCTTATGTCTGAATAACTGTCATTAATTACAATCCTATTCTTGCGAAGCTATTAAAGTTTGAGAAAGCGACATTTATTTAGGATTTTCAATGAGCGCACTTTTTTCTACGAGAAAATCGCTTCGCGGACGTGGATGTGTCGGGATCCGTTCGATTTTTCTTCTCGAAATTCGTGGAGGCCATATAAAGAGCGATCGCAAATATATACTAATCTGTTTCATTTATGGACGTGACAAAAGCAAATGCAAGTACTAGAATATGTATTTTATACATACTTAACATCAAAACCGTGAGATACTTAAACATTAGGAGTGGCCATTAGTACCTAATCTCTTTGTTTGTTAAAATTTGCAATCATTTATTTGCTTATATTGTATTTCGGTTTCGAACGCCGATTTCTCTGATTTAAATCGATCAAGACTGTTTGATTATGATCGATCAAAATTAGTGGTTGCTTTTGTAAATAAAAATTTATTTATTTTAAAAGTCTCGACTTTGTGCTTATTTAATAAAACTATATTTTGTAATATGGACAATTTTATTAAAATCAAAAACGTATTCTCAATTTATAATTTTTCAAGATTTTCCCATAAGGACTTAATTTATTTTTGGTTTATCTTAAATAATATAGTTTGCGGATATTAAATTTGTTTACTATTGAAAAATGGAGTATTTATTGTATTTTACGTTTCAACTTTGTTACAAATAAATATACAGTCAAACCTCTCTCCAACGGACAGTCGTGGGACCAACGATATTGGACTTTGTATTGGAGTGTCCACTGAGAAGGGGTTCTAAACGCATGGTTTTCCTGGAGGTACTTTTCTCAACCGGGGCTTTCTAAAATTGTCCGTTGAAGAGGCATGTCCGTTGAAAAGAGGTGTCAGTTAAGAGAGGTTTTACTGTATCCGTTTTTGCTAGAACTTCGAACCGCAACTGAACCGAAAAAATATTTCGATTTATTTCCTCTTTTTCTTTCTTTCTATTAATAGAATATTATGTAATTTAACTTGTGATTAAACATTAGAACCAAAAAAAACATATTTGGTGAAACAAAATCAGAAACCAAACCGATATATATTTTTTTTAATTGATCCGGAACGAAAACCGAAATGATGAAGATAACGGTGCGAAGCTCTTGAATTCGTCTTTGGTTCAACTATTTTTTAGTTATTTTCTTATTTAAATAATTTTTAATAAAGCTTGTTACACATTGTAAATAGGCCTTTTTCGCATTAGTATTAAAAAATCACTTAGAGACCACTTTATTTAGCGGAGCTTCGAACCACATCTTCGTGGAAGTCAATCAGGGAAAAATTTTGACTTTTCTATGGTATTCTAAACTAAAAAAATCAACTTGCGCATTTTTAATGGCGCTAATAAACTATGTCATACGATTTAATTTGTTTCTTGAAAAGCTCTGTAATTATTTAAAATTACTCATTAATACATGATTAAATTATTTATTTGTAATTTTAAATTTATAAAAAGAAGGATTTTTGTACATTTTTGGAGAACGACCGAGTGCGCACTTTTGAGGGAGAAGTGGCACATTTTCGTATTTATTGAATTTTATAAATTAAATTTTCTTTCCAATCAACAAATTTAATTTAGTTCAGTAAATATCGATTATATGTTCGAAAAACGTATTTTAACTATAGCAATGAGTGGAAGCGAGGAAAAGATATAACAAACTCATAAGTACGAGTGAGAGGAAATGATAAAAATTATTTAACTACTAATTTTTTGTCTCAAAAATTATTGCAAATCGTGCTTAGGACCGAGTGTGCACATTCGAGCTCAAAGTGGCACATTCCGATCTCGGGAAAATGAAGCGCGCCGCTCCGCGTCGCGCTTCATTTGCCTCCCTCGCTCGGAAATGTGCCACTTTTCGCTCGAATGCGCACATCTTCGTTTTATCGGATGTGAAATTAACTTTTATGTGTGTTCGAGTTTAAATGCATTCAAACAGAATTGGTGTTTTTGATGTAAGTGAGGTACCATAATTTTTGATTGTAGAAAAGAGCAATGTTTTCAAATAAAACGACTTATATGTACAGTCAGCCAAAGAAGTAATCAACACCGTAAAAACAGTACTTACCGTAATCGAGCTATTCCAAGAGACATGTTTTAGTTAAAAATAGTGTTTAAGGAGATTTATGACGGCTTTTATAAGTAGAACAAATAATTTTTTCTATTAATTGTTTAAAAATAGCACGATCACTGTAGGTGCTGCTCAAGGTGTTAATTACTTCCTAGGCTGACTGTACAGTTAAACTTTATTCTATTCAACACCCTCTAAACCACTTAATGTGATCGAGGTATTCCAAGAGACCTTGCCAAGATCAACCTTGAATTTTCTTTCAAACCATGCAGCACCAGATTTTGTCTCTTGGAATAGCTCGATCACTATAAGTGGTTTAGAGGGTGTTGAATAGAATGAAGTTTAACTGTACATTCGGGTGTTGAAATCAAAATTGTACACTCTCATGTTTTCCAAAATGTACAATAAACACTACACGTGTCCTTTAATTAATACTCGCAATTTCGTTTTTACACTGTTTACAAAAATAAAAATTCTAAAAATTTTTAATATTAAAACTATTTAAAACATACATTTTTTTAATTACACGAGGTGCAGTAACATATAGTTTGAAAATCACTGGTCCAGTTGCACAAAGGAAAGGTACGCAACATAATACTTGGTCATATTTAATTTAGTTAGTCCAAAGAAGTATAACTTCACAGTTTTTTATTGTAATAATTTTTTAACGTTTTCTTAGTTATTCTACAACTTTTTTTTATTCAAAAGGTAAAAAAACTAATGGAAATAAATTAGTAAAATTTGATGTAAATTAATTTTGACGGTATTTAATTAGTTTGATGGCCGCTTCCTACTTTACTTGGTATCTATTTCTCAATGCAAAATTTGAACGTTTTAGAAGAGGTCGCTGACTAAAACTAAAGCAATTTAAAGACGAACAACCGACATTTATGTAAACATGCAGCTGCCTTTATTGACATATCCATTACATTGGTCAGCTTATATTCTCTCATATTTAGTTCAAATAGAGCATCGTGGGCTTAAATGGCATAGCCTTCGGCTGCGACTTATACAAATATTTACAAAGTCGCATTGAACGGTTTTTTAGACAACTTTTTTTTAAGGACACCGCCTACTCCTACTTGCTTATTTTTTTCGTTCCTGATTAATGTTTATGTAAAATTGAACATTCATTCAATTTCTAAATAATGAGAATCGATAAGATTATCTTTTGCCGCTCGCTTGAACATTTTTAATTTTAATCCACTTTAAACGCAGGTGTTGAAAGTGCCTCGGACCTCACACATTTGTCGAATACGGTCAGATCTTGGGGAGGTGTCTTTGTATGGCAAAGAAACCGCAACACTCTTGTGCCGAATTAACCAAATAAAGCTTGCAAAAATGCGACTGCAAACATAATGTCCATTATTAGCGCCTTGTTGCTCATTTTAAATTTGGTCCATCTCCACCATCTGTTTTTAGAAACTTGTTATTTTAATAGAAAATATTTTTTAATTATTAAACGTTGGGTATCGAACTAGGAATTATTCTATAATTTTTTTGGTTTATAATATTTTTTTTTAAATATACAAACAGAAGCGTTTATGATATAGATAACCTATGTTTATTATAAATACACCCATACCTCGCTATACGGCCGCCCTTTATACGGCATTTCGTTATAACGGCCCTCTTCAATTAGGCCACGTTTTCGATTTACGGCCTAAAATGTTTCGCTATAACGACAAAAAAAACTTTTTTTCGATGTCGATATATCTACATGTTGCCAATCTTGCGCAAGAGCAATCTCGATTCCTTCTACGGCTTTTCGCTTTGCGGCCAAGTTTCGTGGAACGTATGTAGGCCGTAAAGCGAGGTATGGGTATATTAAAAAAATAGGCAAATGGCAAATGCATACGATACTTCGCTCTTCTCAACAGGGCAATTGATAATTTTAAATAAAGATGGTCGAGTTAAAGCATTTTGAAAATTAAAAATTTTAGCAAAATTTACATTTTGAAATCTTCAAACTCGTTTTTCGCCCAAACTTAACATAGGGCTCTTTTGATTTTTTAGCTGGTCTTACGATCTGATAAATGGGCTTCGAGAATCTGAGAGGTTTTTAAAGATCCATTCACAAATAACCGAGCTACGCATTTTCAAAGTAGAAATTTAGAAAAAATTAATTCCAAGTTAGACGTTTTGAACCCGTTTTTCTCGAGAATTTCAAATATCACGTCTACCGTATTTTGGATCTATCCGAAGCCAAAAAGTCAGGTTAATTTGAATCTCTATAGTTTTTAACGATCCGACCACAAATAACGGCGCCACAATTTTTTTAAAGTAAAATTTGTGCTACATAAATTGATTTAAAACTTCAATATTTAATTACTCGAAAAATTAACATTGCGCACTATGCTGATTTTTCAAAATGGAGAAACTTTGTTTTAGAAAAGTAATTCCAAATTATGTTTATATTTCAATTGCGTTCAGTTTTGATTTTTGATAATTTGTTTGTTTTAAATTATTCTAATATATTTTTTTTAAATTTCAGATACTTCAGGATAGGTTAATGCTGATTAGGCCGACCGTTTCACCCTTAAATAGTGTTTGCTTTTTTAACCGTTTCCGGGCAACTCGTGTCTTTGTACCGTAGTCTTAAAACCGTAAAAATCCTCCTAGTAAAATAAACATTGTCCTTATAAAAGTAATTTATTCGTTCGTTTAAACACATTTACTTTTTTGTTGCTTTTCGTACAGACTTTACAGTAACTTTTAAAAAAATTGTGCGGTAGTGTTAACGTCGGGAGTGGAAATTTTGGGGGTGTTGAGCGGATGGCCTTCTCCAGCAGCCCGCAGGACTCAACAGTTAATTAAGGTAGGTAAAAATCAACTTCGGCTTTAAACATAAACCCACTGTAACTAAAAATTAATACACTTTCCTTTTCGAGTTCGGTAAAAAATTTTAGCAAAATTTCTATTTTGAAAGCTTCAAACTCGTTTTTCGTCCAGATTTAACTGTGGGCTCTCTTAATGTTTTTAGCTGGTCTTACGCTCCAATAAACGGGCTTTAAGAATCTCAAAAGTTTTTAAAGATCCGTTCACAAATAAATCAGCTACGATTTTTTAAAGCCAAAATTTAGAAAAACTTAATTGCAAGTCGGACTTTTCAAACCTGTTTTTCTCGAAAATTTCAAATGGCAGCCTTATGTTTTTTCGAGCCTATACGAAACCAAAAAGTCTGGCAAATCCAAATCTGCATAGTTTTTAAAGATGCGTCCACAAATAACGGAGCTACAATTTTTTTAATGTAGGCGGAACTGGGACGAATGGTCCGACTATGTCGGTTTGGGGCCCATAGCAAATGCCTCCGTGTTGACATATATTTGTAACATCGGGTATCGGACAAAAATACAAATACAGGAATTAACGAATAATTAATTATTCAATTTGTAAACTTTTTAATAGTTATATCATGTAAAACCGTAGAGCCTTATTGCTAGCAGTGCCCTCTGTGTGCCCCCGTACCTTTCTACAATATTATTACCATGATTTAGTTATAATTCGTAATCATTAATAATTTACTATAAAATTAATACGTTGGAACGTTTAAGCGGATTTATCTTTAAGCAGATATCTTAAAAGCTTTATTAAAAGTGACAAATTACAGAAGAATAAAAAGTGGTAGCTGCTTGATTGATGCATCTGATCGGAAGCTGTTGAAATTTATCGACTTTATTGAATTAGTTTAATTGGCTTTCTTTTTTTTTGGGCGAATTAATTAGTCGACTCTTTTACACAGAAGTCTGATTGTTTACAATTTTTCGGCTGGTCCAATTTAGACGGTGGATTAATCGCTAACGATTTTTTTAAATTAAGCTTTTCTTTTAATGAGTTACGGGTGGTTGTTAATTAAGCGAATGAGTTATTAGACGATGGAAATAATACTTGTAAACCCTTATAGTATCGATTATTGTTTACGGTAGCTAAAAGCACAACAAATCTTGATATTGAGCGTGTCGTCCGGCAATTAGATCACATCTTGAGCTTGTAATATGAATGCGCCCACGAGAACTTGTTTGTTCCAAGTCTTTCAGGTAGATCCTCCTCGGCGTTTGAATATATTATCCTCGTGTTAGTTCTCTTTTGATACCGTAATCGCATATAAACATTATCATGTTGCTATGTTTTGCAACGTTATACACAATGAACTTTCAAAATGGGTACGAAGCGTTGATATAGAAGGCACTGTAGTGGATAACTAGATAACTCGCAAGCACAATAACAAACTCATTAATACGTGCCTAAATTATTTATTTGTAATTTTAAATTTTTATAAAAAAAATAATTTTGTACATTTTTGGAGAAAGGCCGAGTGTGCACATTCGAGCTCAAAGTGGCACATTCCGATCTCGGGAAAATGAAGCGCGCCGCTCCGCGTCGCGCTTCATTTGCTTCCCTCGCTCGGAAATGTGCCACTTTTCGCTCGAATGCGCACATTCTCGTATTTATTGAATTTTGTTAATTAAACTTTCTTTTCAATCAACAAATTTAATTTTATTCTGTAAATATCGATTATATATATGTTCAAAAAACGTATTTCTACCTTAGCAATGAGTGGGAGCGAGCGAAAAGATACAACAATCTCATGAGTACGAGTGAGAGGGAACGAAAAAAATTATTTACCAATTTTTCGTCACCAAAATTTACTTTAAATAGTAAAAATAATGAAAAAGATATTATAGTTTTAATTAAAAATTATTTTCAGATACTTCTAAATTGCAATCAGATTGATTTTTAGAGGTACACAAATTTTTGCAATTTTTTACTGTGTTTATTAAATTTGACATTTGAAGTTAGCCGTGTGAGAAAGTAAATTAATTATTGTGAATCGTGCTTAAAACCGAGTGCGCACATTCGAGCTCAAAGTGGCACATTCCGATCTCGGGAAAATGAAGCGCGCCGCTCCGCGTCGCGCTTCATTTGCTTCCCTCGCTCGGAAATGTGCCACTTTTCGCTCGAATGCGCACATACCTTGTATTTATCACTGTATTAATTTTACCTTTAGGCTGTAATTAAAATTTAAAGTTTTATGAGCTACCTGTGTAACGAAATGTAATATTAAAATAGCTTTAGCGGAAATGAAAGCTCTGAGCTTTAGTTTTTTTTATGCCATAGCAAAAACCTTCAATAAATATCTTTAAAATAATCTAAATTAGTTTTTTTAAAAGACTTGCTAATCAAATACTTTTATATCGTTTTTTCATGTAAAGAATATTTCAGAGATTTAATGATTTTATTCCTTATATTAAAATTTAATAAATTTTACAGAAGGAAACTTATAGTACAGTAATCCCTCAACATTCGGGAGGGTTACGTTCCAGTAAAACCGCGAATATCGAATTGCGAATTAAGTTAAATTAAGTCTATTTTAATGTGGAAATAGGGGGGTTACGTTTCACGACGTTTGATATACGTCGTATATACGTACAAAACAAGGTACATATGTATATACAAGTTTTAATAATTTTTAATTAAACTAAATTTTACTGAATTTAAAGTGTTAGGGTGTTACTCAACTGAATCGAAAACTAAGGAAATCGTTTGGTAAAGCATGGGGGGCTGGGGGCTGTTTGTTGTTTTAGAAATCCTTCGGCTCTCAGAACGAAACCAACAAGAACGATGTAATTATTATTGCACAGAAAAAAGAATATCTTGGCTCAAGTGAGAAAATTTCTTCGTTACTATTCTCTTGAACTAAAATAAAAAATTTCACTTGAATGAAAAAAAAAATTTCTTGTTACCAGAAATCACTCATTTTCTTGATATAAAAATTTATTTTTAAACTTTCTTAAGACAAGAAATTATTGTGTTAATAAACGTACATTCTCCGCATAAGAAATTTTACTGTTGAACCAAGTATGACGAAATTCAGGTGTTAAGAATTTTTTTCTTAATTTAAAATTGTCGAAGACAAGAAATTATTTCACTTCTCTCAAGAATTTTTAATTTTTTAATGGTTCCGCGAATAAGGAGTACGCAGCTCGGAATGTCGAATTTTTCTGCATTTTAATAATCGCGAATAATCGATATTCGCGAACATCGAAGCCGTGAATGTCGAGGGATTACTGTATTAATTTTTTTGTACGGTAAATAACCCAGTACCGGAACAGCGAAGGGCGCACGACTGATTACTATAATTTTACTAATATTAAAATAGTTTATAAAAAAAATAATTTGTCTCATCATATAAAATAGTCACTTACCTATTAGAAAGAAATGAGGTTAATTAAATTTGACAAAATTTAATATAGATAAATTATTTTTTCTAAAATGTACCACCCTGTATCGGAACGCTTAAAAAGCGTAGTCCCAATACCAGAATATGGTTAACCCAATACCGAAACAGTAAAATAAATGGGTCATTTATTAATTAAATCAGTCACTTTTTAATCTAAAGATGGTGTTTATTTTAAAATTAGTGAATCAAAACACTTACCCAAAATAGAATAACAATAATACTAAATAACTCGTAGTGGTAATAATTATTTATAGAAACATATAATATATAGAAGTAGTAGGTACTTATTAATTAAAAATATAAATTATTTTAACAAAGTACTTAGTAAAAAAAAAACTTCAATACCTACCTTTTTTTTATTATTCTTTTTTTAAAATTGTTTTTTGAGTTTTACTTTCCGATTTCTTCGGTTCTTGAATTAATTTGTTTGCTTCTTTTGCGCCGAGTCTTTTCTATTTACTATTTTCGATGTCTTATAGTTTGTGAACTTTTCCTTCGTTTTCTTTCCTATGTAATTTTATACATTCATCTTGTCTAAGTATAAGCATTAGTGGTACAGAGGAACACCTCAATCGCACCATTTTTAAAAACAAATTAAAAGACTTGTATGTACTTTCTTAAGAAACATACTAAACATTTAAAAAGAAACAATCAAAAGTATATCTTAAAAACTTGAATTATAAACTGTTAATTTACTATGTAATGGGTGCTTCCTCTTATTTAACTTGTAAACTCAATATTCAATAAATAAACTCATTTATTCTTTCTTCAAAAAATTATTAACAATAAGAGGAACCAGTCAGAGTATTTTTTATATTTTCAATTTTATGTTGTAAAGATATTAATTTTTTTATAAATAACGAAATATTTATTTTTTTAAACGAAAACTCATTATTCAATAACTATTGTGCATTATTTATCTATCTACTACAGTAATTTTAAAAAAAGATATGGAAGAAAACGTTCCAAAACACCAAACCAAAAATTTTACAAATTGCTCAACATTCAACGCAAAGTACAGAGCGCAGCTTAATTTAGACGTGGACTTTTTTCAAATTGCTTCATTCTTTTAGAGCCGACACGATATTGTAACAGGATCAATCAGTTATAATTAAAAATTAAGAAAAAAATTAAAACAGTTCTCGAGCTGCATACAAGAAAAACGTCGCACTTGCTAATACAAGCCATAAATCTTGTATGGCTTTTGACACTACGGTAAACCAAAGTATCAGTCATGTCAGAGCTTCAGTTTCTTTAAAATAAATACATTAAATCTGCAATGGGGTTCTTTGATTTATTTTGGATAAGATGGAGCTGATTGACGGCATGCTGAGAGAAGAAGCTTTCGATAATTGGCGTCTGGGCCGGTCGCGAGGGGCCGAACGCTCCAAATACATCAAAACGCAATTACGTTGAAATTTTTATTAAAAATCAATTAAGGGCCGAAGCGAAGGGAAGAAAAGGCGATAATTCTTAATACAATCAAAAAATGATCGATACGTCGTTTAACATTAATCCCCAGCGATTAGGACGATTAAAAGGGAGCTGCCGTTCCCATACACCACGTGTTTAAGTCGCAGTTGGGGTGCACCACGGGGTGCACCAGCCGTTACCCGCAGATAGAGTTAACATCGGCAGCGTCGTCGCCTTACGTTTCTCGGATGCGCCTCTCTTTTGCTCGATTTTATCTCGCCCGTTATTTATTCCCGGCTTTAACAACACAAAATTAATGATTTTTATTTCATATTCTAATTAGACAAATCTCCGAACCGACGTCCTACAAAAAGCGATCCGAGCAACCGTCGACTTCCAAGAATTTCTATATTTTACACCCCAAAATCGTTGCTCGTTATTGCTAAGCCCTTGTAAATATTTCAAAGTGCGTCTAAATGAAAATGCCGATTTGAATAAAAGTTTTGGAAAAGGCGAAAAGAATTGTTTTAAATATATATGTCAAAATTGTATGTTTTGTGTAGTCTTATCCAATATGTTTCTAGATGAAAATTTTCTTGAAGCACATTTTAAGCAATTTTGCATTAAATTCAGAGTTTAAATAGTTTTATCTAATTAGGTTTGGTTATAATTAAATTAAATGAAGTTGTTATGTTAAAATTTTGAAGGATTGAAATTTTGCTCTTTCTGGGAATTTATTTTCTACGCGCCTGCCTTTAAAATAATCACTAACGATTTGTTAGAATTGTTTTAAAGTAAATCAAAATTTTATTAAACTAATATGTATAAATAAATTCAATAAATACCAGAATGTGCGCATTCGAGCGAAAAGTGGCACATTTCCGAGCGAGGGAAGCAAATGAAGCGCGACGCGGAGCGGCGCGCTTCATTTTCTCGAGATCGGAATGTGCCACTTTGAGCTCGAATGCGCACACTCGGTTTTAAGCACAATTCACAATAGTTAATTTACTTTCTCAGACTGCTAACTTCAAATATTTTGCACTATATTCATAGAAGAAAAATTTTGTGAATGTATATTGAAATTATTTTTATGAAAAAAATCAGTTATCAATAAGTTCTAAGATTATCTTTAAATAATTTTTAAGAAAACATTGTAATAACACCATAAATTAATCGGAATTTTATCTAAAACACAGTAAAGGATTGCAAAAATTTCTATCTTCACTAATAAGAAAGATACCAATGTTAGCCTACTTAATTTGGAACACCATGTATATCGTCAAATAAATTTAACATTTAAAATCACGAAAAAAACGTTTGAACAACGACTGCCATAAATTTCACAGCGGTGCACCAAAATGCGAAACACCTTGTATATAAATTTTTTTATGATCTCTAAACAAAACCCCAATAATTTGCTTTAATTTTACAAAGTAAGTGTCAATTCCAAATTAATTACGTGCAAATGCAAATTGCATTATAAAGGGTGTTTCGAATTAAAGCAGAAAATATTAAGATTTTCAAAAATTGCCAAAAACGATTCTTACGAGGCTTTGTAATTATTTATAGAAGATTATTATTACAAACCGATAAACACGTGTGCCTATTTAAAAACTCAAATGCACGATTCTGGAAAGCGCGATAACGTTAACTTGCAAATGGCCGAAAGCGCTACGTTGAACAAAGGAAAATGAATTTTGGACCTCGCAACTAACATTTTGGAAAGTTATTACGACCAAAAAAACCGAGATTTTTGAAAAAGATGGCGTAAAGATTTTTAAAGTATTATTTGTAACTTAACAAAGACGACAAAATATAGAATATTTAAAAATAAGCTTACAATTCAGATTTATATACAGGGGGTACTTCGGAGAGTTCCAAAACCCTTTGGTAAACACTATTCTGTTCCACACAAACACTAATTAGTCAAAATCAAAATTTTCTATAACGTCCTTAACACTTGAATGCGCGATTCACAACAGGGGTGCGGGGGGGGGCGGTGTATGCAGTTTGCAACATTATCCGTTTATTTCAATTTTGGTATAGGTTAAATACGATTAAGAAACTTTCTAAAAACGGCCCTACCGATGTTTTATAATTATTTATAAGTTGGTACACAACAAAAACGAATAATGTAACTAATTTAAATCAACTCGTGCGAGCCATCTACGGTACACGCACTAGTTTAAATTGATTTATAAGAGTTCAAATAAATAATACAATTAAACAAATAGTTGCATTTTCAATTTTTTAGTAATGTACTAAAGTCGTTTAAAAAAAATGTTTTAACGACTGATATAATTTAAATTTCCTAATTATTCTTTGAAGCACATATGTTACATTCAAAACACGTTATATTTAAGCTGCCTATGTATAAGTTATGGAAAATTTGGGTTAAGTAAAAGGGCGGAGTTTATGTATTGATTTTTTACGAAGCCTACAAAGTATTTTTTTTTAGATATGCCAAACAGGTAGTGACATCGCCACATATTTCCAGTGGTTATGTTAGGTTCAAGGTCAACAACCTGTGCCTTGCACATAAATAAACCTGCATTCGTCCCTCGCTGTCACGCAAAACGGCACAAATTAGTATTTTAACTGTATTTAATTAGAGTTTTAATTGGTCACGTGTGCGAAAGAGAGAGACTTATGAGTGTCGGAATCGGTTTAGAATGAGAGTTCGCACAAAGTTCCAAATTCGAGACGGTCGCCGGAGCGCCGGCATTCGCCCGACCACTGCGCAAGAGTGCTTTAGTGCGATCGCAGCGTCGGCTTACGGGCTTCCAGCCAAGCGAAAGATTCAGTTTGCGGTACGTCTACTTTGCGTGAGGCAAACGACGGAGCATCGACGGGCACTCATCAAAGCCGGTGAGTGACTTATTGCTATATAATTAAAAATTATGTTAAATGCAAAGAATTGGAAACTATCCTAAAGGGCCGTAACGATGTTTTATCATTATTTAGAAAGCAATGCTATAACGAATAAATAAACGTGTAAACATTTTAACCAAAGAGAAAAGAATATAAATAAATTGAATAAATACGAGGATGTGCGCATTCGAGCGAAAAGTGGCACATTTCCGAGCGAGGGAGGCAAATGAAGCGCGACGCGGAGCGGCGCGCTTCATTTTCCCGAGATCGGAATGTGCCACTTTGAGCTCGAATGTGCACACTCGATTTTAAGCATGATTTGCAATAATTTTGTGACGAAAAATTAGTAAATATTTTTTATCATTCCCTCTCACTCGTGTTTATGGGTTTGTTGTATCTTTTCGCTCCTTTCCACTCATTGTTATGGTAAAAATACGTTTTTTGAACATATAATCGATATTTACTGAACGAAATTAAATTTGTTGATTGGAAAGAATGTTTAATTGACAAAATTCAATAAATACGAGAATTTGGGCATTCGAGCAAAAAGTGGCACATTTCCGAGCGAGGTATGCAAAGGAAGCTCGAATGCGCACACTCGATTTTAAGCAAGATTCCCAATTATTAATTAATTTAGTAATTGTTATTTATTGTTAGCATGTATCGGATTATTAAAAAAAATTAAAAATTAGAAAGTATGTATGTATATCTCACTTTGTATGTATGTATGTATGTATTTCTTTATCAACTTATTTTTATTCCATATTCTAATTAGACAAATCTCCGAACCGACGTCCTACAAAAAGCGATCTGAGCAACCGTCGACTTCCAAGAATTTCTATCTTTACACCCCAAAATCGTTGCTTGTTTTGCTAAGCCCCTCCGACTTGTAAATCTTTCAAAGTGGCCTAAAGGAAAATGCCGATTTGAATAAACGTTCGTGGAAACGGCGAAAGGAAGGCTTTTAAAATTTTACGAGGCGTGTTAGAAAAATGGGAACGAAGTCTTAATTCTAATAAAACGTGTTGAGTTTTGGTTGATGAGTTATATTTTTAGAAATTTAAAAGATTAGATTTATGGATAATTAAGTTAATCGTGTCTTCGGTTTTCTTATCTTTTGATTAATATTTGGATAGATTTGTGGATCGTTGTAATGTCCGAAACGAGATAAGATGTGGCGTTAAAAAAAGGTTTAAATTGGACGAATTTTATTCTAACACGATTTAGACGTTAGATAGTTAAATTTTTATGCATCGAGCACGTCTTATCTCAAAAATGTAACTAGATTTAATTGAAAAGCTATGTAGAAGTGGCTATCTTACCTATCGAGATCTGGTCTTACAATTTTACTATCTCAAAAATAAAATTCTTATCTAGCTTATAAATAAATATAAAGACTCTATTAATTATAATAACTCCATAAAGGTGAAATATGACCCATAAATTTATCTCTTAAAAGGTTCTTTTTTTTAAACGAAATTGCGTTTTAAGAAGCGAAAAACCACATGACCGATGCTCCCATTAAAAGCCCACCATTCACCCCAATAAATAGACGTTTAGGATTTATAGCAAACAGGGAAGGTAAATCAATCAGTCACGGAAGTGGTTTGTGTGCGTATGCAGTTCTTAAATGCAACTTTTGTTGTCACCAAACTGTCTGCACACTTTGTTAGAAGTCGAAAGCAAACAGATCTTCTACAAGAGCTCATTAGAAGGGAACTACCGTTCGAAAGATGAATAATAGGGGAGCCTTAGATTTTATAAAATTAGATTCGCCTAACGAACGCTTTGTATTTACTCTGTTTTCGTGCAAAACTTATCAGATCTTGGCTCAAATATGACCGTGACAGAAATTACACAATGCCTCGGTAATGAGCAAGATGAGGAGCACATTCGAGCCTTCGATATCGATGATAAACGGAAATGTGCAACACAACTCAGAATTTATTGTTGTATTTATCTGATCCAAATAGGCTACACAATTACAATAATAAAGCTTATCTTTTTCTAACACTTATTCATGTGTAAGTGCGAGTGCGGGTCGAAAAAGCAGTTCTCTTTTCTGTTTGCTAATGCAAAAAGCTATCCAGGTGGTAAGAAAGTAATTTCGGTGTTTTGGTTTGAAACAAAATTATTTTTTTATAAAGGATAGATTTGTATCAACTATAAATGTTTCATTTTGTTCGAAGACGTTTTGCCATTTTTGGTAGTTTCATGATTTTTTGTACTCAGAACTTCTGGTCTTTATCAGTAAAAAACTAGGTTAAGTGCCGTTTCATGTCATCATTAATAGTAATTTTTTTCCATTTGAAAGGTTTTGTAAAAATCGAAATAAATGATATGGTGAATGTGATATCAGTTCGTAACCAAGCTCCAATAATTTTTGACGAGTTATAAAAATGTGTGAGGTCGAGCGTTGTCATGGTGGAACATAATGTCTTTATAATTAGCCAATTTTGGCCGTTTATCTTTGATTGCTTCTCTAATTTCATCAGTTGGTGACAGTATACATCTGAATTTGTTGGATGCAGTTCAAAATACAGAACAACGTTATAACATTAAAAAAGCGATTAAAAAAATTGCAGCGCCATCGATTTTTGAAAACCGAAATTACTTTCTTGCAACTCAATATTTTGCGTGTAGTTTTCTTAAATTTTATTATTTTATTTAATAATGCAGTTGTGATGTAATTAAAATTAAACGTCTAATTTCAGTTAAAAAAGCAGGAATTTATTGGTGCCAAAATTATATTTCAAAAATATTTATTTAATGATAATAATTTATACATGTAACCAGTAATTCATAAACTGCAGTTTTAGACAAAATAAGAATTTGAATACAGAGTTTTCTTATTTTGCGCGTTTTTAACATTTTTGGAACAAATTTGATAAAATTCTCAAATTTAAATATTATTTTTCTATAAATTTCGATATACTTACATAATTAATTTCTGGAAAATTATTTTCTAGAGTTTTTCATTGAAAATAATTATCAACAATTTCTAATAATTGTTTTAAATATATGGATCAAAATTGTATGTTTTGTGAAATCTTATCTAATATGTTTATAGATGAAAATTTTCTTGAAGCACATTCTAAGCAATTTTGCATTAAATTCAGTGTTTAAATAGTTTTATTTAATTATGTTCGGTTATAATTAAATTAAATGAAGTTGTTATGTTAAAAACTTGAAGGATTGAAGTTTTGCTTTTTCTGGAAATTTATTTTCTACGTCCTTGCCTTTAAAATAATCACTAACGATTTGTTAGGATTGTTTTAAAGTAAATCAAAATTTTATTCAATCAATAAGAATATATTTTGCACTATATTCATAGAAGAAAAATTTTGTGAATGTATATTGAAAATATTTTTACGAAAAAATCAGTTTTCAATAAGTTTTAAGGTTATCTTTACATATTTTTTAAGAAAACACTGACAACGATGTAATAACACCAAAAATTAATCGAAATTTTGTCTAAAACACAGTAAAGAATTGCAAAAATTTGTGTACCTCTAAAAATCAATCTAATTGCAATTTAAAAGTACCTGAAAATAATTTAGAATTACAACTATAATATCTTTTTCATTATTTTTACTATTTCAAATAAATTTTGTTAACGAAAAATTGGTAAATAAATTTTATCGTTCCCCTCACTCGTATTTATGAGTTTGTTGTATCTTTTCGCTCGCTCCCACTCGTTGCTATGGTAAAAATACGTTTTTTCAACATATATATAATCGATATATTTACTGAACGAAATTAAATTTGTTGATTGAAAAGAAAGTTTAATTGACAAAATTGAATAAATACGAGGATGTGCGCCTTCGAGCGAAAAGTGGCACATTTCCGAGCGAGGGAAGCAAATGAAGCGCGACGCGGAGCGGCGCGCTTCATTTTCCCGAGATCGGAATGTGCCACTTTGAGCTCGAATGCGCACACTCGATTTTAAGCAAGATTCACAATTATTAATTAATTAATTAATTATTGTTTATTGTTAGCATGTATCGAATTACTAAAAAAAATTATAAATTATATAGTATATCTCACTTTGTATGTATGGTATGTATGTATGTATGTATGTATGTATTTCTTCATCAACTTATCTTTTTTATTGTTTGTGTTTCAATGGCTACAAATATTACATACACACAAAATTCGCAAAGATTAATTGAACGAGTTTGATGCGAATAAAAAAAATCCGAGCTTTATTAACTCGAATCCCCACACAAAAAAAAACAATATGTTAAAGGAAACCACCAAAAAAGAAGTTACCCTACTTCGCAAAGCCGCAAACAAATAAACGCTGCAATTAAACCCGAGTGTGACATATTATTACAATACAAAGAGCCATAAACAATGCCCCAGATCCAGATATATTGCAGTTATACATGAATAAACATTAACACAGAGGAAACCCTCGAGTTACATTTCGATGTCGGTCGTAAATAAACTGTAAAATATGACGTCTTCATCCGAAGGTCCTGTTCGTTGCTCGCTACCCTCGGACATGGGCAACCCTTCCCGTAGAATTTAAATAAATAAATTCTATTTAACGGTTCGGAGCTGAGCCGGTTCGAATTTGTAGGATTTAAGCGATTTCACACAAAAGAGAGGATGTTATAAATTGGGACGATGAGTAAAAGGCTCGGTACGGAATGGCATTGCATAAATTTCCGAAAACGACATTCCGAACGAGCTCTTTTAAAATATATATAACGAGGAACAGGTTAAATATTGAGCTGAAAAACTGCACCTGCTTTTATTATGTCAGCTTATAGTGGATTCAACAAGTGCTCGACAAACATCAATTACTTAAATATGCCTTTTAAGAGGCCCACATTTAACGTACTTGGCTCTAAAAGAATGAACTGTTAACACTGTTAATAATACAAATACAATTCTAGAAGGTCGGACGGCGGATTTTTTGAGAATTCGTCACTTCAAAAACGGCGCGAGTTGGCTGCGTGACTCAGCCCGTCAATCGAAGTTGATGTATGTGCGTGTCAAAAGGGAGGAAAAAAAACGGCGAGAAAAATCTGGTGTGAAATCATTTGTAATGCTCAGAATGGAAGGGTGAACATTACCGTTTGCAAATAGTTTTAACCAATCATCGAGATGTGCATTTTCTTGTCTTGTCATTTCAAACATTCCCAATCAGCATGATTGATGATTATCTGAAACCTTTTATGCTGGCACAAAGATTAGTTTAATTGTATGTGTTCATTGTTGACGCACAAAAATGCAGATTATTTTATTGTGCTCAACGTATCCCTGCAGAATACGTTACATGTAGTCGCATTTATTTAAAAAAAAATTAGAATTTTTGGATTAAAAACAACTAGAAAAATGAAAAACTCATTTTTTAAGTTTGAGAGCTATTTTTGCGTCGACGTCAAATTTTGTTTTAAATAGTTTTTAAAAATGAAAACTAATTTTTAAAATATACATTTTTTTGTCAGAGAATTGGTTTCTGATAGAAATGTGGTTCTGTAATTTTTAATTAAATTAATAATTGTAAATTGTTCTTAATGCCGAGTGCGCACATTCTCCTATTTATTAAATTTTGTAAATTACACGTTCTTTCCAATCAACAAATTTAATTTAGTTCAGTAAATATCGACTAAATGTTCGAAAAACGTATTTTTACCATAGCAATGAGTGGAAGCGAGCGAAAAGATACAACAAACTCATAAGTACGAGTGAGAGGGAACGATAAAAATTATTTACTAATTTTTCGGGACCAAAATTATTGCAAATCGTGCTTAAAATGGGGTGTGCACATTGAGGCTCAAAGTGGCCGTTTTTTGTAGGACATTTATTCCAGTTTTCAAAACTGCTTTGCAATTTTCGTACGATTATTCATTACTGATATATCAATGATTGAAGATAAAATGTTTTTTTTTATTTAACGTCCGGTATCTCGGTGAAAAATGATCGTATCGAGATTAAAAAAAAAAGAAACTTGAAGCTGAATAAACAAATTATTCCTTCTATATGTATAATGGTTTAGTTAAAAAAAATTTACAAAACAGTGGGCACAAAAACAAAAAAATTTGCATAATTTTTCTTGGGTGCTATGGAACAAGATTGCGTGATAACCGTGGCTGCTAAAAATTTTTGACTAAAAGATCTGAAAACTAGAATCTTGGAGCTTTAAAATGCTTTTTCAATTTTAGATATGACCATTTTTTCAATGAAATACAGCTTGTCAAAAATCACCAAAAATTTCCAAAATTTTATTGACTTTTTAATTTTTTACTTTAGTGCAGTGTTTCCCAATGTGGGGCCCATGCCTCACAGGGGGGCAATTTGATCGTTCAAAGGAGCAATTGAAAAATTTGGCTTTTCCAGAATGTAAATTTAACCATATGGGGGCTCTTAGTCTCTTAGTTTTTTTAATACATTCCTTGTGATTTCTTCCTAAAGTCCATCGTTTAAGCTACTTAGTGAATAATTAAAAATTTTAAATATTAAAAATTATGCATATGTTACATGGGGGAGGGACATAATAAATTTTTAAAAGCTTAGGTGGGGCATGTCACAAAAAAGGTTGGGAAACACTGCTTTAGTGTATTAATTACTTAAAGTAATAATTTAATTTTACAAATAATTTTTGATCACATTGGTCTGCAAAAAATGAAGTTTTTTCCCCTTCTTATTTTTATACGTGATTATTATAGATAGAATTTATTAAGAACAACGTTGAACTTTTAAATAAACCAATTTAATTTTTTAAATATTTTATTTTAAACATTTAATTACACACGTATAAGGTTATCGATTAAATTTTATTCCTTTTTCAAAACGAAGAATTAGCTTTGCCATTTTAATAAAACCGCAATCAGATATTAATCAGAAATTAATAGATACAAAGATGCAGGAAGAATCTTGTGGGTGTCAGGTGCATCAGAAAAGGTCGAAGACCCATAGACCGGTAATGTTGGATGACTCAAACATTTGTGTGCAACAGGTGAATCGTTAAATGCACTGCTTTTCAGCATTTCTGACTAACACCTTTTTTATTTTACCTAAAATATGGTTGTCCCACAAATCTTAAAACTTTCTTAGAAATCTCTAATCCCCTTTCGAGCAGAATAACCCTTTTTAATTTTTTTTCTGGGAATTGTACGACCAGATTTCTTAAGCCACGTCAATTTTGTGTAGTTTCAATGGGGACATTTTTGAACCAAAAAATTAATTGCAATATTTTGTTATTTAAAAGTTTTTATTGAAGTTATACTTCTTTTGGCGCGGAGCGTAAAATTTTAGGTGGCAACGGAAGATGCGCACGCACTGCTAACGAAAATTTGACATTTGAAGTTAGGCGTCTGAAAAAGTAAATTAATTATTGTGAATTGTGCTTAAAACCGAGTGTGCGGATTCGAGCTCAAAGTGGCACATTCCGATCTCGGGAAAATGAAGCGCGCCGCTTCGCGTCGCGCTTCATTTGCTTCCCTCGCTCGGAAATGTGCCACTTTTCGCTCGAATGCGCACATCCTCGTATTTATTAAATTTTGTAAATTAAAATTTCTTTTAAATCAACAAATTTAATTTAGTTCAGCAAATATATCAATTATATATTCGAAAAATGTGTTTTTACCATAGCAATGAGTGGGAGCGAGCGAAAAGATACAACAAACTCATAAGTACAAGTGAGAGGGAATGATAAAAATTATTTACTAATTATTTGTAACTAAAATTATTGCTAATGATGCTTAAAACCGAGTGTGCACATTCGAGCTCAAAGTGGCACATTCCGATCTCGGGAAAATGAAACGCGCCGCTCCGCGTCGCGCTTCATTTGCCTCCCTCGCTCGGAAATGTGCCACTTTTCGCTCGAATGCGCACATCCTCGTATTTATTGAATTTTGTTAATTAAACTTTTGTTTCAATCAACAAATTTAATTTCATTCAGTAAATATCGATTATATATATGTTCAAAAAACGTATTTCTACCATAGCAATGAGTGGGAGCGAGCGAAAAGATACAACAAACTCCTAAGTACGAGTGAGAGGGAACTAAAAAAAATATTTACCAATTTTTGTCACCAAAATTTATATTAAATAGTAAAAATAATGAAAAAGATATTATAGTTTTAATTAAAAATTATTTTCAGATACTTCTAAATTGCAACCAGATTGATTTTTAGAGGTACACAAATTTTTGCAATGTTTTACAGTGTTTTAGACAAAATTTCGATTAATTTTTGGTGTTATTACATTGTTGTCAATGTTTTTGCTTAAAAATGATTTAAAGATATTCTTAGAACTTATTGAAAATTGATTTATTTGTAAAAAAATCTTTTATGAATATAGTGCAAAATATTTGAAGTTAGCAGTCTGAGAAAGTAAATTAATTATTGTGAATTGTGCTTAAAACCGAGTGTGCACATTCGAGCTCAAAGTGGCACATTTCGATCTCGGGAAAATGAAGCGCGCCGCTCCGCGTCGCGCTTCATTTGCCTCCCTCGCTCGGAAATGTGCCACTTTTCGCTCGAATGCGCATATCCTTGTATTTAATAAATTTATTTATATTAATTGTCACACATGATTATTTTGAATTTAGTTACGTCAAAAAAGAATAACTTCTAACGCGCTTACATAAGTCCACGCATCGTTTTCTAAAGCTTTTATTAATTTTCTGTAGGTAGGCATTTGGAATCAAATTTAACCCGGAATTAAATTTTTATTTTATCGTTTTAAAATTTCGGTTAATCGAAAAGTGCATTTGATAGCCTTTCAATAAAAACAGTGTGATAATAAAATGTTACCATACTGTACAACAGTTAACAAAATGCGGTCGGTATTCACAGACGTTTGTTCGCTTTTAATAAGCAACTTAATTATTTATTTAATTAAAACAGTGATTAAAATAATTGTTAATAATAATGAAAAGTGTGAGCCTCAAAGAATTGTCAAACTTGGGGTATGTTATTTAATTTTTTTTCAACGGGGTTTTATGCTTACTGGGAGAGCTTTCAAATTATTTTTTGAGCTTTTTTCTGCGAAAGCTCTTATCTTTTTGACGGTAATACTTCGCCCGTGTCAAAAGCCTTGACTCCGCGATGTCTACGAAAATTTCAAGTTCGAACAGGAATATTTCGGAAATCTTATTAAATTCGTTAAAGTACCAGATGTAAGCTTAGCATTGTTACGAACAAAACGACATACTTTAACAAAGACGAATCTTTACAAATATCTTCGTTTGACTAATTTAAAGAAGTTTATCCGGACGATAAATTAGAGGCTTAAGCCCTGGTTATTTTTCAATTTCAAAAATAAATCCGCTCGTTTTTATAAAACAAATTAAAAAAGAAGGTATTTCTGAACGACATACAGAGGGTTGATTTACAAAGAATGACACCATTGGTAATTTTTTAAATTAATTCGATAGTTTCGTTAATTTAACTCGAACCCAAATAAATAACAATTGCGGAAACGATTGAGATCTTGAAATTTCTACATTAGGACTGATTTTTGCAAAACGCGGAACGGTAAATCTGCAAATGCAGTTAGTTTAATATGCGACCACAAAATGAAGCGGATCTCCGTCCGACAACAAAACACGAAAATCAAAGCGCACAATTCGTCTCGCTCCGAAGAAATAATTAAAGCTCTTTAATCTAATTACAATCCAGAAATGTAACATTAAATGTTAAAATGGTTTCAAAGTGAATCATCGTCTTGTAAAGTTTATGTTAAACCGGAATTTCTCTTTCTTGTTAGAGAAAATTTATTCGCAAGATCTTCGCTTTTATGCATAAAACAATGATTTTATTAAAGTTGTTTGTCAGAAAGTTACAGCCCACAAATTACTTTACTAATATCGGAATGACCTAAACTTTCTCTTATAATTTACTAAATCAATTTTCTTTATTGTCGAGGAAGTGTTATCGTACATACAAGCATACATACAGTCATACAAAAAAGTATTCATACGCCTTATGATCGCAAAGTTAAGTTATGGTAGTTAACAGTAAATAAATTTAAACAAATTAAATGTGCCTTTGTCGCTTTAAATAATTTTTTTTTAAATTCATTTTGGTCATTTACATACTGTCTGGCAAATTCTGATCTTTTTTTTATTTAGGTTATTGATAAGTGATTTGTTTTGATATTCTGGCATTATAATTTAGTTTTTTTAATCAAAGTTTTACGATTTCTGGGTGATTATTTTGCCCAGTCATTTCCCATAATTTTTCTGCTATTTCCTAGTCGTTTTCTAGGATTCTGTTTAATTCCTTGCAAAATTTTACGTTCATTTCTTTTTGCTACCTTGGGGGGACGGCTTGATCGGATTTTATTAACTCTTTTGATTATTTTATATTTGTTCACAATGTATTGTACAGTGGCGCGACATCTATTAATTAATTTTCCTATTGGCCCCCATTGTCTAATATCGATTGAAATTTCTTCTGCTATCATTTAAATGTTTTATTGTTTTAAGAAATTGTATTAAGTATTTGCTAGTGAACACACCAAACGGGATATTTCACTAAAACACGTGCCGATTTTTTATTTTTTGCGATACTGAGCTGAAATTTGGTACACCATTATATTGATCAGCTGAAAATCGTGTGCCGAATTCGGACTAAATCGGTGAGATGTGATCTAATTTTCTTCGGTTTTGACATGGAATATCCCTATTAAAAAAATTCTTTTTCAGCGTATTTAGCCCATAGGTCACATTAAATCTAAAATATCAAATAACCCACTCTAATCATTTGAAAGTATATCCTTTTAGCTATGTTCTCTGAAAATTTCAGCCAAAAAAAAAATCAGTTTTGGAGATATGGATTTGAAAAAAAACACATTTTTGCGTATACTGCGCATGCGTCGTGAGATATCAAAGTAAATCAAAAACCATCGAATTTTATGAAAAATTTCCAATCTCCTATGTCTTTTCAAAAAATATTACGATCGATTCTATCATTGTTATGGTCGAAATTCGAAATTTGTATTTGGATTTTTCAAATTTGGCCGAAAAATTGATTCAGCGATTATATATAACGGTGACCGTTCCAAAAGCTAAAACCGAGATTTAGGCATATTTTGACATATACTAAACGACGGTCAAGGTTATTCCAAAAAATTTTACCCATTGGTGCAACTTTATCAAATGAAAATTTGGAATCGCCCATATACATATGTAGGTTTTTTTAAATTGAAAGTCTTATTCACTTACAAAAATTTGTCCATTGTCGCTGGTGTATGTTTATCTTATTGTTTATATGTGCAGAGATAGTTTAACAAATGTTAAAAGATATACATATGTGAGGTACAATCGGAAGCAAAAGTACTGATATTAGAAATTAGTAGATATCAACATGTTATAGCATATTTCGAAGTAAATAAATATTGTGAATACTAAAAAAATATATATAATTTAAAAGAAAATAGAAAATTTTACCAATAATGTTGAATAAAAGAAATTTGGGACGTAGTATGTCAAAATGCTTCAAAACGCACTCTACTAAATTGTTGTTCGTCTTGATGTAAAACATAGATATTCACGAATTTTTAATTTTCGGCCCTTTTGCTACTGATCATACCTCCCATATATTCTTAAGGTGTTATTTTTATCAAATTTTATTTTAGAAATAAATCTGTATAATATTACAGTGAAATGTATGAACTATAAAACGACATTTGAATAAATTTCAAATAGTTCATTTTTTTATACAGACTATCAAATTAATTGAACATCATATAGTGCATAAATACTTTTTCTTACGGCTGTACATGACCGTTTTATTCATTAAATCCAGAAAAAGAATAATTATTACTCCAATTTCAAATTTGTCTAAATGGAATAACAAAGCCGCATCTGTTTAAAAAAAAAGTGATGTGTGTACTTATATACGCTCGTTAGAAGTTATACTGCTTTGGTGTATCTGAATTAATTTTATTAATTTCCTCTTACTGGTATTGACGAGATTGACGTATCTTTTCGCTTTCTTCCACTCATTATTATGATAAATACGTTTTTCGAACATAAAATCGATGTTTACTAACTTAAGTTTAAATTTATGATTTGAAAGAGCAAAAGATAAAGTAGACGAAATCAATGAATGTGGGTGATGTGCACATTCGAGCGAAAAGTGGCACATTTCCGAGCGAGGGAGGCAAATGAAGCGCGACGCGGAGCGGCGCGCTTCATTTTCCCGAGATCGGAATGTGCCACTTTGAGCTCGAATGCGCACACTCGGTTTTAAGCACAATTCACAATAATTAATTTACTTTTTCAGACGCCTAACTTCAAATGTCTAATTTTTGTTAGCAGTGCGTGCGCATCTTCCGTTGCCACCTAAAATTTTACGCTCCCGCGCCAAAAGAAGTATAACTTCAATAAAAACTTTTAAATAACAAAATATTGCAATTAATTTTTTGGTTCAAAAATGTCCTCATTGAAACTACACAAAATTGACGTGGCTTAAGAAATCTGGTCGTACAATTCCCAGAAAAAAAATTAAAAAGGGTTATTCTGCTCGAAAGGGGATTAGAGATTTTTCTTATGTGTACGCGCGCAACTTCCTTTGCCTGTTAATATTTGACTGTAAATCGCCAAAAGAAGTATAACTTCAAAAACCTTTTTTTATGAAATTTTTTAAAGGTCGTACTTTCAAAGAAAGCTACATTGTGGCCGTAAAAAAAGCTCCATTGTAAGAGTATATTAAATAAGTCTCTGGCTGATTAAAGCTCGTTGCTTGAAAGAAGTACCTTATAATTAATCGAACATCTCTCACCAGACACTTCCTACATTATTTCTTGTTAGTTTTTTTCCTTTTGAAGACTTTTAGTAATACATACGTACATCTGTCTGTTCGAAGGTTGACATAATAAATAGATGGAACAGAGAATAATATAAAAGAACTTTACAGTCATTTAATTTAAAATTTATGCAGTAATTCAATCTAGATCATTAATAATCTTTACTGAAGCCATTCACATCTTTAATACTTCCGGTAACAAAGCGTCGGGTCGTTATAGGAGAGCCCTTCGAGGTACATTTTCCACTGGCAAAGGAGCGTGTGTCCATTTCCGACTTATCTGTTTGCTTAACCGCAACATTATTAATCATTCGACGTGCATATCATCCTGTTTAACAAGACGCAACCGTCGCTCGATTCACACTTTTCACAAAAGCCCTTCGGAATTAATCTCTATTTCGTTAAAAGCTGGATTGGTTTTTGAAAAACAGATTCCCACAGACCTAATCCAAAACTGCGATTGTTCTACCGCATTTTGGTTTCGAAAAAACAAGTCTGCGAATTTGCCAGAGAATAATTTCGACATTTTGTAGAATGCCGAACGTTAAATATTAATGTGCTTATGGTTATTTCTAATCTCGGTATGAGATTTTTATTCAAATAAATCAGGTTTTCTGTAAAATAGTCTCTTAGCTAAGATTAGCCTTTTGAAAAATTTATTGGTTTCGGTAAAGGTCAGCCGCGCCGAATTTTATAACCCCTGCAAGAAATTAAAAATTCAAATGGAAGCTTTTCAAAGCGCTCAAAGAAAGTATTGTGACACTTTGGAAGCTTTAAAGGTGAGCGAAGTTAACCCTCTTTGTTTTGCTAAACGATCCGCTCGACTGGCGAGAGGTGTCTTTTCTTGCATAATCCGGGGCTCCACGATAATTAATCATAGGGCTTAAAGTCGCTCCGTGCGGTTGGTTTCCGTGACAAATAGTCTGTCTCGAATGTGTCAACTTGCCGATTCACAAGATCTGGGGGGACATCTTGCATACGTTCCGTGCGCTTTTTTATAGGCCCAAATTTTAAAAACTATTGTAAAGTGTCACAGCGATTCGATCCACAACGAGTTTTTGTATATTGATGATCGCCTTCGAGTACCTCGCATTTGCATCGCTCTTTTCGTTTCATTAGAATAAAAGCAAGTACCTGGATTGTCATATTTATTATGCCACTTCCAGTATATTATTATGTCGCCGACAAAAAATCCTTTCGAATATGAACTTTGTGATTTGATATATGTTATTAACCTACATATGTAGACAAATATTTGTAACATTGGGGTCGCACTTTTAGGGACCGTTGGATAGTTATTAACAGTGCTTGTCAACCTTTTTGCCGCGCCACCTAACATATATCGTTGCAGTCGTGCTGCTATTAATTTGCTTATTTTTAATATACAATATAAAATATTTAAATAATTATTGTTAGATGCCGCGAAAATAAACCAAAAATTTCGACCCTTAATTATTCGAAAAATTAACATTGAACTCTATGCCGATTTTTTACGTGTCGTATGGCAAAAAAACTGGGGAGTGCAAATATGGATCATTTTGAACGATTGGACCACGATTAAGAGAGACACGGCTTTATTTTCAAGTCAAAGTGTAAATTTTGTTAAATTTTAAGTTTTATCGAAATTTTATGGGGTTGGCACTATAGCAGGGAAAATGGTTTTGGCTGTGAACTCTACGGATCTACGGATCTATGGAAAAAATTTAATGAAAACCTTTTATTACAAAATACTTTTCCTCAAAAAAAAAGGAGGAGAGATGTTAACATTTTTTCCTCGATTTTTATCAATTTTATTAATTTTAACTAAAAACCGGATTACCACCTGTAATGGATCGATACGTTCATAAATCAAAGATTTTCGAGAAATTATCAAAAATGGAAAAATTATACAATCCTGAAAATATTAATTTTTTTCTAAAAATTTACGTTTTAAAATTTCAAATGCGTTTTTCTTGTAGATCTAACATCTAATTGTTTTTCTAGCTGATTTTATGCTCCGACAACCCAGCTTTCAGAATCTGAAAAGTTATTAAAGATGCGTTCACAAATAACCGAGTTGTGAATTTTCAAAGTTGAAATTTCTGAAAAATAAATTATAAGCCCCGTTTTTCTCAAAAATTTTAAATGGTTTGTTTACCGTTTCTTAGGCCTTTCCAAAGCCAAAAAGTGAGAGAATTTTAAATTTGTAAAGTTTTTAAGGATCCGTTCACTAATAATCGTGGTGCCATTTTTTTAATAATCAATTTTGTGCTACATAAATTAACCAAAAATTTCAACCTTTAATTACTCAAAAAATTAACATTGCGGCTATGGGCATTTGGTGTCTCATAAAAATTTGAAGCACATTTATTGCCCAAAATTAATTTTCTTCAAGAAAAAGAAGCAAAGAGGTTAATCTTCTTTTTTCTCGATTTTGTCTCATTTTGAAAATACATATTGAGTTAGAACCAGTTTCCTATGTATTTAGGTCTAATACATTCAGATACCAAGGAATTTTGCAAAATTCTCAAAAAACAACTTAAAAATTATTTTTTTCGGAAAATTGCAGTTTCAAGCGCATTTTCGTCAATAATTTAACATTGGGCAGTAATTATTTTGTGCCTAATTTTTATACTACGATAAGCGAGCTTTCAGAATGCGAAAAATTTTAGAAGATATCTTCAAGACTAACCGAGCTACGAATTTTAAATTCAAAATTTAAAAAAATAAAACCCAACACAACTTTTTAATTTTGATTTTCCTAGAATTTTCAAATAACACCTCCAAAGCCAAGAAGTCCCTAGAATTCAAGACTCTAAAGTTTTTGAAAATAAACTTTCATCTTCATCTTTCCTAACCAGTGTAGAAAAATAATGTTCTTTGACAAAAGCCATGAAATTAATGAGGTCTTTTTAATTTATTGAGTTAGACGACATTAAATAAAAAATTCTAACAAAAAATGTCAGTTGGAAGCATCCCTTATTTCCGATACAAAAACATACCTCTTGGACGACTCAACAAACCCGATTATTTTTAATAAAATTTATCATGTGTTGCGTATTGTAATGTCAGTTTGAGCACAAAAGGTATCTTGAGAGGTACAGGCGCCCTAACACCTCTCTTAACAGGAAGAGATTTCAGCAGATTTCTTCGATCCACGATCGGAGTCCGTTAGATCTAGTTCGGTGGTATGGCAATAATAAGGTGAAAGAACGAACAAAACTCCGTGGTCGTGTTTTGTATTTGTGCTTTCGAATTGTGTGGTGTTTGCAAGCAAAAAGATTCAATCCTCTACATTACAAAAGTATTGTTATGAAAGTGTCGATTGACTCGAAATCTACTTACTCAGATTTATGTCCCGTTAATGCCATTGTGGATTATCGACTGCCCATTGTGCTTCCTTTGGACATTGACACTATTAACGCGGGACTCTTCGTTATTTACGAGCCAAACAAAGTTTTGATAAGTGATTTCAACGGGATGTGCACTCGGTCGGAAATTAACTGATATTCGAGGAGCATCTGCCTTGCTATTAAACTACTTTTTCTATTCAAGCATTTCCAAGGGTATCAATTCTTTTTAACTCTATTTTTCCACGCCATTTTAAAGGAAACTTAAAGGTTCCACTCCTTAAGAAATTTTATTAAAGTACAACTTAATGAGCTTTTTACTAAGATTGTGTTGTAAGCTTTTAAACTCGTGAAAGTACAATACATACCTACAAGTGTTTGGTTTGACTTAAGGCCCTTGCGGCTTTTTTTCTGAGATTGAAAATAAATATTAAATGTAAACGAGTGGGTTTTTTAAGAATGATTTAACATTTCTTTAACTATTTGTTAAATAATTGTGTTCTCTCACTCAATTTCAAAATTTTATACTTTTTAAAGATGATCAGTTGTAAAAATACAGTAAAACTACTCAGAATTGAAATTTGAAGAGTGAGGAAGATACAAACCTTTTTGAAACAAGATATATAAAAGAATAGTCAATAAAAGATTTTTTTAAATTCAAATTTTTGTATGTTTTTATTAATAATGTGAAAAATAACTTTAACAAATTTTTGTATGTTTCTATGTATGTTAATCTCTGTTTTTTTTTGTTATAGAAATCAACAGCAACAGTAATCAGTGCCACTTCACAACTGATAAAGGTAGGATTTTCTGTTAAGCAATTTTTTCAAATTAAATTTACTTTTTAATTCAAAATGGTATTTGCTATATGTAATACTTAACGTGAGGTTTGCCTTTCTTAAACACGCATCTCCAAACATTGAATTGAATCAAATCTTTCTCAACTATGATAAAAATATTATGTTTTTTGAAACATAAATAACATGTAAGAACAGTAATTAATTTTTCACGGGCTTATAAGGAAAGTTACAACAAAAAGTAGTCTAAATAAAATTGTACCGAAGGTCCTTACTAAACAGCCCCTGCGTTAGATTTAAATAACTTTGAAAAAAAATTAAATTTTTGAAACATACATAAATAACAGGTAGGAAGAGTAATTAATTTTTCACAGACTGATAAGGGAAGTTACAACAAAAAGTAATCCAATTATGGTCTTCACATTTTTTATACATATATTGTGGGATTGTGCTGCCCTTATTACAAATGCAACGGACCTATTTATTACACAAAATACATTTTATCCAATCTGAATCTTGAAGCTTTTCCCATTTTACAAGCACAAATGTTGCATGTGGTCTCTTCAATATTTTAACAGTTTTCAGTAGATGCCAAGGGCTTTTTATTTTTTGGGACGTTAGCCTTACCTTTCATTTATTTATTAGATCGAGATTTAGAATTGTCAAAAGTAGAGCCTCAGATCTTCTTCTAAACTGGTCAAGTCGTCCACCATTTCCCTGCCGAGCAATATATTTTATCTTCACCTTCCCTGATTTCTTGAAGGTACTCCAATACACTGTCGCTGAAAATACTTGTTCTTCCAATATTTGATCTAGGGCTGTTAACAGCTGAAGTAGTCGGAAACTTAGAAAAAACGACTGGAAGGTCGAAAGGATGGATTCCTATCGTTCTGAATCTGGACTTAAAATTTGTGTCAACCGTAGGGTTGATTCCATTCCAGAGCATTGGAAACTGCTCTTGGTGTATTGTATCTTTAGTCCTGCTTACCTTACGCTAGTCATCCAAAATTTGATATCATTTCCTCTTCATTGGTGCAAAAACTGCAACGTGCAGTGGTTGCATGATATGAAGCGAATTGGGGGAAGCGGTGTCATTTTCTTCGGAAAGTTACTTTAATGACAATTTTTCTTTATCTGATTTTATGTTTTGAACATGGGTCAAGAGAATTTTGAAAAATTATCGGTTGATGAGGTTCATGTCGAACCATCCACTAGAGCTGTGGATATAAGTGGCTCCAGCAAACCTATCTATGATTAAATTTTTGTATATGCTTAAGGCTTTGTAGACAACCATAGGCGGTGGTAATGTCACTGCGGTTGACCCACATATCATTATATTCAGTGTTGCTCGGGATTTTTCCTGGACCCTCTCGATCCTTCTGTTTTTTTGGGAGACTAGAACCTTCTTTTTCTCGTAGTTAAACACATTGTTGAGAAACTATGAAATATCTTCGTGATCGATGCTAGATCTGGACTTTTTTATGTTTGTGGCTAGTCTAGCGATTAAATTGTTTCTAGATACAGGATTTGAGACCAAATCTCACCTAGGATGATTATTTTTCCATTTGTTAATGATTCTACCTTGTTTTTGTACATATTGAGTCACTAATTGAGCAACATCATGTGATGTTAGTGGCAATTCTAATTTGAGATTTGAGTAGCGAACCTGCCTGCTCATCTTCAGAACTTAGAGAAGTGGGACGTCGTGGATCTTTCTGATGCATACCAAATAGTTAATTGACAAGCGTGTTACGCGGAATTTAGTGCCGTTTACGGGCCTTTGGCTTTTCGAATATCAACAGGCGATTTTTTAAAGGCACATCTGCGAAGTTAACGTAGGGTTCAGATCCTGCACTTCTTTTATACTTTCTTTCATTTTCACCTACAAATCTTCAATCAAACTGAAAAGAAAAGAAAAAATAACATAACCTAAAAGTTAAAAAAATAATCAGTCAAACGTAATCAGTGTTGGCGAAGTAACCCAGGGTGACAAAGTAGGCCCGGTTAACGGCAATCATTCTATTGAACTTCAAATGAAGTGTTAATTTTTGATTTTTTTAAATGAACATATTAAAGGTTTAAATTATTGAATCGTGTGGAAGAAGATCGCTTAGAATTTCTATAATTGGTTTTAAAACGATAATCTAAATTGATCAGATTGTAAATAATACAAGGACTTCTAAAAGGTCATATCATTACTTTCATACAAAGCAAGTTGATACCACGGATGTGTTGAAATGTAAATTTTATTGCATGTTTTTATTTCGAGCTGTGTCTTCTTCGCTTTTATTCGTTTTTTGGTTTATCCAGAGCAATTCGGGCGAAGGTATAATATAAATTAAGAGTGTCTCATTTTTGAAGGACGATCGTAATTTTCGAGGTTTTATTATTTCTTAATGCTCACCAACAAGAAACTATCACTTACCAAAGTTTATTGCTTAGATTTTAAATATGGATATAAATAAAAACGGACTTGTGCCGCTATAATAATAAAAATAAGCCTTAGGCTATAAACAGGAAACTAAATGGTAGTGAACATTAGAATAATGTCAGAACTAATTATGAACATTTAACCGGTTTCATGGTTTTTGCATCTTTGTGAGAGATGGAATCTTCACTAATGCAACAGCCTTGAATTACCTTTATCGTATTTATTAGTTAAAATTGAGGAAATTGTTCGACCCTCAAGGCTAGACGTTCTTTCTGTAATAATGTAAATATTGGACGAGGATTGTTTATTTGATGATACTCCCTCTGAATGAAAAAAATATATTATTTTCACTTGCATTTACTTAAAATTGGTGCGTCATTTAATAACGTAAACTTCCTTTCAGTCCTATTTGGGAAGCTGAAGTATGCTATTTAGTTTTTCAAAAACTGAAGCATATCTGAAAATGTGTAAAAAAAATATTAAAAATTTATTTAAAGAATGCAGAGCTTATTTTTGACAATTTTATTGAACAGGGTTGTCGTTTTTTATAAAAATCTTCAATTTAGAATTAATTAATTAAATATTTTGGTGAAACACCACGAGAATTATTTTTTTTAATCATACAAATTGATGTTTAAATATTACAACTTTTAATAAAGATTAAATATCAATAGATTTGACCGCTTATCAATGGCAAACTGAAAAAATAAACAGTTTTCAAAAGATTCGTGTATTTCCAAGATTTAACGAGGTGCTAATTAATTTTTAAATGTTATAATTTTTTATGGTTCAAAATTATTGAATTTTAAGAGGATCGTAAAATTTTAAGCGCTTTTTTATTTATAATTATGTAAAATTAATATTTTATTAAATCTTTTTATCGAAATTGAACTTTAAAAGTCTAAAATGTTTATTTGAAACGTTTTTCTTTTTCATCTGCCCACTATTTATAGATTTTAATGTAAGCAAATTGTATTTTACAAAATTTCTTTATTAATGAATTGTTTAGGGTACCTAAATAGTCAACTTTCTAGCATTTTCACAAAATGAACCCATAATTTTTTACCCTAAAAATTATTAGTGATGGAATTAAATTTTTTTTGTTACCTTTTAAAATAGCCATGCTTTTTACAGAAATTCTACTAACTCTTCTTGAAAATGATTTAAAAAATCTTGGGAACAAATTAAGGACACATTTAATTTAATAATTAAAACCGTACACAAAAAACGCATTGTTATATTACATTTCATTGTTAAATGTTGCTACCAATTAATTAAGTGCAGAGTTTCAAACACTAATTAAGCAATAATAAATTTTTTAATAAGTCATACTAAAAATGATTACATTATTATTTAAGAACGACTTAGACGCAAATTAAAAAATTACGATTAAAAATTAAAAAATTATACATTTTCTTAAAACTACATTTTTTTATGGAATTTAATGTACCATCAAATAATTCTCACGACCATAGGAAAAATCCTTGGTCTATTTCCGTAACACATAATCGTATCAAAGTACATTAGCGAAATAATTTAATTTTTTTTGTTCGACTTCGAACGACGAAGAAAGCTCGTTTCGGACAAGGCCGTAGAAAATTAACCGAAAAAAAATTAATAAACGTATCGTTTTATCAATGAACGACGGTTATGTAATTTCTGGACCCGCAAACGCAGTATGGAAACCGATTAATTGCACGCACATCGTGACCGAAGATGCGATCATTAAGCGAATTCCATAAAACCGCCGATAACACCGTGACATTCGCTGACAGTTAACAGCGATAGCTTGTGATTAATTCCGTTTAAAGAAATTTTCTCAATAAGGCGAAACACGTAATTTTCCAGCCACAATAAATTCATCTTTAATTTCTCGTTAGCTTGAAATTCGTGCGAACACTTTAAAGTGCGTGATATTTTCATCAGTTGCATAAAGTGTTATATTAAAAGATCATCTCTTTCCTTACGTATAATTCAACTTAATTATAGAGAAGCGGCGCCGTTGATATCTTTGGTATTTTCCGAAGAAATCGGCATCTTAACCGTGAAAGTACTTCGCCAGCCTTGGTCCAGTTACCTCTCCTACACCTGCACAACACATCATTTTATGGTAATCCATTTATCGGGAACTCGGATCGTTCTGTTCCTTTTTATAATTTAATAAAAAGCCTTTTCTCAAGGCAACCTTATTGTGATCATTCTTTATTATGGTTTGAGCTTTCGATTTTCAATAAATACGTTCTTCTCGCACGGAAAGAGTATTTTGGCGGACGTCGCTATGGTGTCTGGGTGATATGGCCATACTGTATGGTAGTGAGGATTTTTATTCACTTAAAAATGTGCATGTATAGATGTATAGATGATTTGACCATTAAGGTAATGGTAATATTGATGGTAGTTATGGTGGATGAGTCGATGCCAGTTTGGGTGTTAGGCTCATACTGCTTGGTGGTACCCACAATGCTTCTGGTAGATAACCGTATTCAATATTGTAAACTTACTTATGCTAACATGGGAGTAGTACAAATGTTTATTTAATCAAAAATGATAGGTTATGTTTTAATTATATAGAAGTTTTTGATTACAGTGGAAACTCGGTTATCCGGACTAATTAATGTTGCAGCTCATCCGGATAATCAAAAATCCGGAAAATTGAAAAAAAAACAATTTTACCTTGTTGGGTATTTATTTACAAAAAAAAAACCGAAACAAATAATTATTAATTAAAAAATCAACAGTAAAAAATACTAAAAAGAATCACAAAATGTTTAGGTAAAATTAAAAGTAAATTGATCATTGTTAATTGTGGCGAAAAGCGGAGTGCGCACATTCGAGCTCAAAGTGGCACATTCCGATCTCGGGAAAATGAAGCGCGCCGCTCCGCGTCGCGCTTCATTTGCCTCCCTCGCTCGGAAATGTGCCACTTTTCGCTCGAATGCGCACATCTTCGTATTAATTGGATAGAAATATAAAAATCCAGATTGTTTATCAATAATAAATTGGAACGTTTTGAAGGGCAAAAGGACTGGTACTTAGGTCCTTAAAATTTGAATTTTTGAAAACGCATCAAAAAGTTAAAAAAAAAGCGTAATTGTCTAGTACAGTGGAAACTCGATTATCGGACTAATTAATGGTGCAGCTCATCCGGATAATTGAAAAAAAAACAATTTTACCTTGTTAGGTATTTATTTACAAAACAATCGAAACAAATAAGTATTAATTATAAAATCAACAGTAAAGAATACCAAATAGAATCATAAAATGTTTATATAAAATTAAAAGTAAATTGATCATTGTTAATGGTGGCGAATAGCGGATTGTGCACATTCGAGCTCGAAGTGGCACATTTCGATCTCGGGAAAATGTGCCACTTTTCGCTCGAATGCGCACATCTTCGTGTTAATTTGATTCGACTATATTAATAACAAATCCTGTAAATCCAGATTTTCTATTCGGAAAAGGTTTTGCTTGAAAGCGCATATACTCCTTAATAATTTAATTTGCCTATCTTATTCTTCTCTCTTACAAATAATATTAATTAAATCAAACTGAACTAAATGTACCACTTGTGGCTTTTCTTTTATTAAAAATTACAATAGGCTATTTTACCAAAACCACATTTCATCTAACTAGGCATATTTCTAATTTTGTAGAAGATCCTCTTTATAACCTCATTTCATGGCAAATTCTTCATTATTTATAAGTTTAAAATTTTATAAATAGAAATGCAAAAATTCAAAAGCTCCAATTTTATAACTGTGTACGCCAAATTTTCACCAAAAGCAACCAGGAACATAAATTTTTATTATTAAAATTGACCAATCCTACTTTGTAAATTCTCAATTATCAATACATCTTTTAAAATGGGTTCAAATCCTAACGACTTAACATCTAGACAATTAAATAAAGCTAAGATATATGTATTTTCCATTTAGATTGCATAAACCATAAATGAAATTCTGGATAAACCGCGCCAAAACCCTTTTAAACCGCGTGGTACCCCAAAAATTTGGTCAACCGAAAAATTTCAACAGTAAAATAAACTTATTTTCAAAAATTTTCCCATATTTCCCTCCCCTTTGTAAAAATTTTCAAAAATTCCCTCAATTACAATTCTTTTAAAATCCGTTTAAATCCTAACGACTTAACCCTCTTTTTTACAAAAATAAAGCCCAAAGGGAAAATGTTAAAGGTAACAAAATTTTTTGTCTTGCATAAACCAGGTGAATTTGAAATTTCCCGGCACAAACCCAATGTTTTGGGGGGAATATGGCCCCACTAAAAGCTTAAATTTTGGTATATTCGTCGGAATGAAATTTTAACGGCAAAACCTATTTTCAAATTTGCAGATTTATCACATAAATTTTCCTTGCCAAATTAGGAAAAATTCCATGTCTCCTTCTGAAATTACGTATATGAAAAAAACCCTTTATTGCTCTAATGAATTTTTACCTTTTTCCATCGTTTTTGTCAAAACTAATGCCAAAAGGAAACATTTCAATGGGAACAAAAAATATTTTTTAGTTAAAATTGAATTACCTTTAATTTGAAATCTTTCCCAACCCAAGTTTGGGGGGAAAAAGGCCCCCCTTAAAACTTAATTTGTTTATAATTTTCAAATAAAAATTACCAAAATATTTAATCTTTAATTTTGACATATGAAATTTTCCTATGCAAAAATAGGAAAAATCCTATTTTTTTTTCCCACTTAGATAGATTTTAGACTTCAAATTTAATGAACAAAAACCAATTATTAAATTTCCCAAATTACCCTTAATTATTTTTTTAAGGAATACCCAAATATTTTAAAATGTTGAAATTTTTTGTAACATATAAATTTTTTTAAAATTAAAATTAATTGAAAACCATAAATGAAGTCAATTACAACAGTGGTCTACAAAATGTGCCTTAAGATCGGAATTTGTTTATAATTTTAACAAAATTAAGAAGTGCCCCAAAAATATTGAAATTTTACAATCCGGACAATCGCGAAGATAATATTCGGATAACTAGTTTTTTATATACCACTTTCAGAAAATTATAAGGTCAACCAATTTTAATTAAAAAAAACGCAAATTATTAAACATTCGAAAGTACACCCGAAAATATTTTTATTAAGGAATAAAATATCTAAAAAATAGATCTAATTTATTGGACTTTAAATTTTTTGAATTGAAGAATAAAATATAATATAGACAAATCCGATAAATACAAGAATGTGCGCATTCGAGCGAAAAGTGGCACATTTTCGAGCGAGGGAGGCAAATGAAGCGCGACGCGGAGCGGCGCGCTTCATTTTCCCGAGATCGGAATGTGCCACTTTGAGCTCGAATGCGCACACTCGGTTTTAAGCACAATTACGAAGTGCCCCGTTTTAACAGGAAAAAACGAACGCAGTTTACAATCCGGATAATCGCGAATCCGTATAACTGAGGTTCGGATAATCGAGTTTTTACTGTATATATATTGTCTATAAATATTATAAGGTCGAACCGAATTTTTATAAATAGACAACTATATGAGAACAGAATATTCAAAATTAATCATATGTCTAAAATTTAAGTGAAAATTTTATTGTATAAATTTTCAATATTATCTAATTTAATAAAAGTACTTGCAGGACGTTTGAACAAACAATTAGGATTACCTAATAATTACACTGGCACACAAAAATAAAAAAGTGGTGAGTACTTTTGACCAGACCCACCTAGGGTTATGTATTTCGATGCCCTGAATCCGAATTTGAGGTCGGTTTACCCAATATACCTCTAAAATTTTGAATAAATTGCAAAAAACTGCAATTTTTGCCAATTGAAGCAGTTTTTTGCAATTTACTCAAAATTTTGGGGGTGTACGGGCCAAACAGACTTCGGATTTGGATTCAGCGCATCGAAATACATAACCCTAGGTGGGTCTGGTAAAAAGTACTGACCACTTTTTTTTGTGTGCTCGTAATATTTTTGGCTATGTTCTACTACTACTTTTTTACTATGTATTTTTTACGATTTTGGATAAATATATGAATGATCGAGATTAAGAGATTTTGAATTTGGATTCATCTAATCAAAATATACATATAACGAAGATTTGTTCTAGTTTAATCAAATTTTCTTCATTTTCCTAACTGCAATTTTTCGTGTTTTTTGCAATTTATTCAAAATTTTAGAGGTATATTGGGTAAACCGACCTCAAAATCCAATTTAGAACATCGAAATACATAACCCAAAGGTGGGTCTGGTCAAAAGTACTGACCACTTTTTTATTTTTGTGTGCCAGTGTTATTATATGAAAATAATAATAATTTTTGAATATTTTATGGGACTCACGATGCACAATAATTAATTTACTTTCGAAATAATTTGAACTAAAAATTACAAGACCTTTAATTTAGTACTTTTAAACACTACTCTGTTTTTAAATTAAATCTTCTAATATGTTATCTGCCGAGTCGGTGTATTTTTAATTCGAATACCTGCACCATGTGTCAAAATAGATATACCCCTTTCAAACAGTTGCGATCGTTTCACAACAGACTAAAATCCATTTAGCACACGAACAGTTAACAATCAAATTATAGCCGTGTAAATAGTTAAAAGTTTAAATAATTATTGTTGTCCCGCAACAATGGTGGCTCGCGGATCGTAATGCAACCAGATAAAGCTGGGAGTTTTCAAACAATGCTTCTTAATCTCAATTTGTACATTGTCTGGCATTAAATTATATTTTTTGAGCCGACATTGTCGCTAATAATTTGTTAAAAGCAGCCTACAATTGTTTAATTACACGAAACCTGGTTTCGATAAGGATTTAATCAAAGGACGCAGGCTTTATTATGGGATATTAATCGAATTGCGCATATTAATTACTCCTTTGTGCCCCCAAGGGTCGATGATAACTTCGGATTTAATTAATTACGATTAAAAAGCAACAATTAGTAATAAAGTTAATTAGCTGTAAGAAATCGAAGTAAATACAACAAGATCCATGACCCGATTTTCTTTGCTATTGAGTTAATATAATTTTGATGACACTGTTTACGTGTAATTTAACAATTTTATTTATTAGTTAGCTTACAACAAAAAAAAGGATAATTTATTATTTCAATGACTTCCATGCTTTTTGATGAGACTCGAGCGATTTTTAAATAAAATCCAAAGCTAAGTACAAGGATAACCATTAAGAATTTTTTCGTAAAAATAACAATTTTATATTACACAATATGAAATTTTGTGAATTTATTTCTTTGTAAATAATAGACATAAAAAATATTTAAATAAATCAGATGGCAATAGTAATTATTTTTTTCTGGGTGAATTAGCAGAAACACAAAAAAAATTATTTAAATAAACTGTTTGCTAACAATTGTATTAAAATTAGATTAAAATTATTTTTTTTTTGATTTTTAAACCCAGAACAGATTAGAATGATAATAATTTAATTCCCAGGCATATTAGCGGCGCTACAAAAAAAAATTGCCTAATAATATGGTGGCTAACAACCATATTAAATAACCCTAAAAAATATTTAAATAATTTAAAGAAAAAAATGGATTTTTTTCCAAACGCAAGAGTTTAGAATCTCAGATGTAATAGGAAAAAAATATTTAAACAAAGTAATTGTTAACAATTATATTAATCAAACCTTGTATTAGATACGAATAGTTATGAAAATAAAATGGATTTTTGAATGATACTAAACACAGTTCTTAATTTATTTTTCTCGAGCTTACTAGCGATTCTGAAATATCGATTAAATTTTTTCGAAAAATTGCTAGTAGGTCGAGCTAAGTGACTCGTTTCTATTTTTTTTAACAGTTGCAAATCTTTAAGTACCATACTGCTTTTAAAAATCCTTTAATTCAATTAAAAACTCCGGGGTTTTTTTTCTAAAGGAAGAAGCAACAGACAGAATTCGATTTGTGCGAATCATTAAATAAAATAATAGGGTTCTCAAATTACAGGATCCGTTTATTCATGAAAACAGTTAACTCTCATACTTATTATTCGACCTTGCCATGTTACAGTTGAGTTATTGCGAGCACATCAAGTGTGATAATTCCGCCTCAATTCCACTTACATAATTTAATCAAGCTGAATATTGCGTCTTTAAAAAAATTCCAACCTGTTCCATATTTCAATAAATAATTCTTAACCCCTTGACATACAAAAAAAACGGAATTTGATGAGTCCGAAAAAAACTATTAATTTGGCTCAACTTAACTGTTATGAGCATACACAAATTACATAAAATAAACAATTAATAGTTTTAAAATATTTTGAAATACGTAGAGGAGTGTTTTCCAATCTTTTTTTAATATTTCCCACTTAAGTAATTCTAAAATTTTGATGCATATAATATATAACATATAAATATTTTTTTTATATTTAAAAATTAAATTATTCCACAAATGAAGCCTAATTACAACTTGTTCAAGACACAAGATTTAGGTTTTAGCAAGAAATAACTAGGAAATTATTAAAAAAAAAAATCATAATTAAATTTTAAAAACATAAACTAAAAAATATTTTTATATCGATAGCTCGAATTTTTGAAAACGTGAATTATTTTTAGTTTCTCTTCAACTTCGACCTATCGAGGTTTGACTGTATTTAATTTTATAAATTTAATATTTCTGAACAATTAAGATAATTTATTTATTGAGTTTTCTCCAATATTAATTTTATTTGCGTAAATTAATGATCTTCAAAGTTTTTTGAAAACCACAAATTCTGTATTTACTCTATTTGAGTTTTCTGAAAATACATAATGACTTTTTTATCAAAATTTTCTTTTAAATTTACCGAATAAAGTTTTGTTTTATTCAATTTGTGCTATACAAAAAAAATTGATTATTAAAAATTTCTAAAGTTCTTAAATATATTTTAAAAATTTTCCAAGTTATTAATTTATTTAATTTGAGTTGTCTAAAAACTTAAAATAATTTATTCTTCGAGTTTACATTAATAATATTGCTAAATGTTTATAACTGAATTTCATTCTATGTAAAAAAAAACCGGTGCATGTACTTCTGTACGCACGTTAGAAGTAATACTTCTTTGGCGCAACTAAATTAAATATAACAACGCGCTATGTTGCGCTTGTGTATAGCTAGGCCAGTGGTTATCAAACTATATGTTACTGCGCATATGTCGTTTTATTTGAATACATTGCTATTTCCTTTTTAAATTCAAAAAGTAGTTTAAACACATTGAATAAATACCAAGATGTGCGCGTTCGAGCGAAAAGTGGCACATTTTCGAGCGAGGGAAGCAAATGAAGCGCGACGCGGAGCGGCGCGCTTCATTTTCCCGAGATCGGAAATGTGCCACTTTGAGCTCGAATGCGCACACTCGGCTTTAAGCACACTTTATAAGAATTAATTTACTCTCTGACAATTTACCATTAAATATTACGGAATTATATTAATAACAAAATTTCCAAATCGCCAATTTTGTGCCTTTTAACAAAATTATTGTTGAAAACAAACCTTTTTTCGGAACATAAAATTGAATACAGTTCTTGACGTCTTAGAGACGTCAAAATCTACAATGTCACCCTAAACGATTGACGTCTTCTAGACGTCATTGTATGTCAAGGGGTTAATACACACTGACTTAAGCCTCACTACTTTTTTTCAAACTTTAAAGGAACAATTTTACTCCAAACAAATCAGCTTTCAATAGAATTTGGACAAATCTGAGATGCAGGCCCGGATCTAGAGAGAGCAAACTGGGGTACCTGCCCTTGGCGTCAATTTGAGGGGACGCCAAATTCGTACGTTTGAAAAAAAAATGAATTCTAAGTGTTATTTTTACATACAAAAAGGCAGCCCCGGATCTGCAGGGCGAGGAGGGACAAACTGGGATAATTGTTCCGGGTGCAAATTGAAGGGGGAGCCAAATTTGTATGTTTGGATTAAAAACTCGTTTCGATAAAGGACCTATTATTTCGAATGCTGGAAGGTAGGGGGCGCCAATGTCAAAACTCATAGATCCGGGACAGCTACACCGAAAATAATGTATGGCGTTATCGCCCATACTGGTATGGTATTGAGTCCCATAAAATTTGGCGTTATTTAGTATACTCTATAGTACAAAAAATATTGCATTTTGTACATATGTGTGTAAGAGTGACGTTTCGTAAAGTCTTAACGTGCTGTTTAAACGCAAGAGCTCGAAATGGGTACAAATTCGCATAGAAATCAAATAAAAGCTTTTCGAAAGTTCCTTCTAAAAATATTACCCTTGCTCTTTAAAATCCGTGCAGAAGAATTTTACGTTTGAGATAGATGTTACACGTTTTTCCAAATTACGAGACAGGAAACCGTGATAGTGCCTGATAAATATGCGCATATTCAGGAAACTGCATCTTACTGGAGCTTAGCGGATTTTGCAGATAAAGCACGATACGTACCTACTCTAACGGCAGTGAAAGCTCTTAGATCTAACGTTAAAGCTTCGCCATTAAATTTTTTTCCGTTGCTAAAACGACGTTATTCGAATTTGCAAAAGGAAGCTTCACACATACCTTATTAATTTTTTTTTTTTATAAAAATATTTGAATTAAAGCTCGTCGTTTGGGCTAACAGCATTTTAAACTTTCTTACACCTACTTTTATTAATTATATATTTATGTTTTCGAGTACATTCTTCGGACCTTGTTGGTTGAGCTACAAAGACCAAAGATATAAATAATTTAGGATTATCGAAAAGGTAATAAATTTTTAAAATCGATACCACATACTTATAATCATTAACGAGAGGCAAGTCTGTTAAATATATTTGTACCGTATGTAGAGCAGTCGTGATCCACGATTTAAGTAAAGGTAGAGCCTATTTTATTTTACGTGAGAACCTGTTGCATTTTATCCATTCTTTTGATGCTTAAATTCTTTTAATTATTAGGAAATTATTAATATGTGATTAATCTTGTTTTGTGTTTTTTTGGAGTTGTGTACTTGGTCCTTAAATCAAAAAATTAAAAACAGTAAGGTAAAGTTTCTTAAACAGTACCAATTTTATTTTGAATTAAAGCAAGATATATAACTTTATAATGATTTTTTTTTAAAATGTTAAAATTTAATTTCGATTTTTATTAATTTCGATGTTTTATAGAAAAATTAATTAACCAAACACTGATAGGGTAATAATTTGAAACAAAATAAAATTATATTTTTTTATATACATACATATATCGTGATAACTAACTGTAATATTAATACTTGTTGCAAAAATATTATATATTATATATCCGATACCGGTTACTCAAATGAAATTGTTCACATGAGATTCGTATATAACAGGGGTGGCCAAGCTCCTTGATAGTCCGAGCCATTTTCAAAATTTGCAATTTTTTGCGAGCCGCAATTAAATACGTATTTAATAGGTATGCAAAAAAGGTATTAAAAAAATTTTATAGAAATTTTATTTATTGAAAACATAAATAAAAGTACAAAATATGGGTATTGAATTTAAATATTAAAAATTAAACACATTTATTTTACTTCTCTTGATAATTCTTTAAAATTTCGAGAGCCACAAATAATCCTTCATGTGGCTCGCGAGCCCCAGTTTGACCACCTCTGGTATATAACATAAGTGAGCACTAAGAAAAGATTTTTGAAAATTCATTCTCTAAAGGGATTAAATAGGAAATGGCGCATGTATGGAAGTTTGTCATTTTTGAAGTTAAAAAACTGAAAGTTGGCATTTTGGCCTGGGCAGAAAAAAGGACGATTTTGTGGATTTTATTTCATTTTATTTTCGGAGTATGGCAAAGCCCACCTAAAAGGCTTTTCAAATTGAGCGCCTTTTTTTAAAACTAAATAAAACATAGATAGTGCATTGAATTCGTCTGGGTCTTTTAACATTTAAGAAATGTGATATATGACATTAATAAAAATGAAGTGGTACACGATACAAAAGCGCCTTAAAATTGTTCAATTATTTTATGAAAAATCTGGGTTCTGTGAAAAAGCTTTTTAGAAAATTACGTGATTTTTATTGTTTATATAATCGTCCATCTGAAAGGACTATTAATCGAATTGTTCAAAAACTTAATGATACTGGTTCCGCAGAAGATAAAAAAATAAAAAATAATTTTTTTTTGGTCGTTTACAATAGCATATTGATATGGTTCGTGAAAGTGTTGCTGAAAAGCTTGAAATGCCATTAGTCAACGATCACAACAAGTTGGGCTCAATAAAACAAACAACATGGCGTATTCTACGAAAGCATTTTTCTCTAAAGGCATATAGGGTCCAAATAATAAAGGAATTAAAGCCTTTAGACGATTCAAAAAGTCGTGCATTTGTCAATTGGATTACCAGATGATTTTTCTCAAAAAATAATTAATTGGCACAACATGTTATTTGACACCGTTGGTTATTTGCTTTGGGGTCACGTAAAAAATCAAGTCTATATGAACAATCCACAATTTATTCTTGAACTAAAGAATGAAATTATTCATGCTATTGGTGAAATGGAGCCTCAATTATGTCAAAATGTCATCCAAAATTATAAACGTGTGTGGAGCTACAAGAAGTGGTCATTTGACAAATATTATTTTTTGTGTTTAAATGTCATACATTTTACTTAAATTATCAATAAAAAGTTTTTGAAAATCAATGCAAATTATGTGTTTTATTTAGTTTAAAAAAAAAGGCGCTCAATTTGAAACACCTTTTAGTTATGGTATGTGACATTTAGTCACCTAGTATGCGGAGGGTTAAACAAAAGATGTTCTAGAAAACCGCAGTTGAAAGTACTGATCATTTTCATTATAAAGACATCTACTATAAATAACATTATAGTGCATTTATGGAAAACTTAAGCGACCCTTTGTCTGACTAAATATTTAGTCAGGCGTCTCCAATTGCATAAATCTAATAGGTAACGTAAAAGGCAAAGACTTGGAAAAAGGGAAATGAAACGAAAGAGCAATAAAATTGGGTTTATCCATAGACGAACAAACAATAGTGGGTGATAATTATAGACGAAGCATATCGCATGACAGAATGGCATAAGTCGCGAATCGCTTGGTTAAGTCCGTAAACAGTCCAAGGTCTTCGTTGATCTGATTTTATGTGGAATGAGAACACGTCGATTCCCATGTCAATTAGAATTGTACGTTGCCTTCTCTCTCGCATTTGCAATTAGAAAAGTCGCCCTCTCCCTCGCACACGCCTCCGCAATATTATGCAATTTACAATGTGAAACTAAATAATACCTAATCAAAATAAATAACACGCTTTAACTCACTTGCACTTCTAATGTTGTTTGCACGTTATTTTTACGCAAACATTGTTTTTGAGGTCCTTCCAAATCATTGTTCTTTACATATGAGAATTACATAGTACTTAGCAGATTTCGTAAATTAAATTCAATGATTTTAATTTTTTTCCTTCTTACTCATTACATTGTTAGAGGAAGTCGAAAAACGAGGTCCTTCTCTCCTAATCGTCCTGTTTTTACTTCGTACGGTTTCGAAGGAAAAAAACGCCTCTTGTAACAGTTTAGGTAATAGACATTGAACGAATTATGCAACGGCTGCAAACTTATGCAATTAATCGTCCTTTGAGGTGTCGTCGTACTCCAAAAATTATCCAATTTTCTATGAATAACATTGAGATTTGTTATTCACAGTTTATGCTTTTAATTTAGCAACAAAATAATACGATTCGCACTCCAGTAAATTCGAAATTGTTACTCGTGTCACCAGATTTTTTAGTATTGCGGTTAATTGCGTTGTGCAAATCATAAAAATGTGACTTTAATTTTTGCTTAATTAATTACACATCGCGATTTTTTATTGTGTTTCCGACTATTTATTATTTACGATTATTTGTGTAATTATAAAAGTAATTTTTGATTTTTTTTGCAGGGACTTTGTCAGGTTTGGAAATTACGAGTCGCAAAATATTTCAGGTAGGATTTTATTAGTACAGTAAAACCTCGATTATCCGGACCTCAGTTATACGGATTCGCGATTATCCGGATTGTCAACCGCGTTCGTTTTTTCCTCTTAAAACGGGCCACCTCGTAATCATGCTTAAAACCGAGTGTGCGCATTCGAGCTCAAAGTGGCACATTCCGATCTCGGGAAAATGAAGCGCGCCGCTCCGCGCCGCGCTTCATTTGCCTCCCTCGCTCGGAAATGTGCCACTTTTCGCTCGAATGCGCACATTTTCGTATTTATCGGATTTGCCTATATTATTATTTTATTCTTCAATTCAAAAAATTTAAAGTCGATTAAATTAGATTTATTTTTCGTTTGAAAAAGATTAGACATTTTATTCCTTTCGATAAGTTATCGTGGTGCTCTTCCGCACGCCATGGTTGTAACGAGCTTGATAAAAATATTTTTAGGTGTACTTTGGAATGTTTACTAATTCGCATTTTTGATTAATTCAAATTGTATATAAGACAAATTTTCTGAAGTGGGCCACTAAAAATCAACTAGTTGATTTTTATATCATCTTTTGTAGATTGTTAAAATATTGTTAAGATATGTCAAAATTAATGTCTCCAAATATCTTTGGGTAATTTTCATTTTTCTGAAAATTATAAACAAATTAGTTTTAAGGCGCATTTTGTATACAGTGTTGTAATTAGACTTCATTTATGGATTAATTCAATTTTTATATATAAAAAAATATTTATATGTTAGATAGGGGGTGCATCAAAACTTTAGAATGACTTGGGTGGGGTATGTTAAAAAAAAGGTTGGGAAATAAGAGTCAAAATTCGGAAAAAGTTAAAGTATTCTTTTTCATGTACGATGAAGTTCCCCCATCTAGTCTAGTTTAAAAGTATTAAATTAGAAATGTGATTTTTGGTAAAAAATACCCTACTGTAATTTTTAAATAAAAGAAAATCGAAAAGTGGTACATTTAGTTCAGTTTGATTTAATTAATATTATTTGTAAGAGAGAAGAATAAGATAGGCAAATTCAATTATTAAGGAGTATGTGCACTTTCAAGCGAAAACTTTTTCCGAATAGAAAATCTGGATTTGAAGTATTTGTTATTAATATAGTCGAATCCAATTAACACAAAGAAGTGCGCATTCGAGCGAAAAGTGGCACATTTCCGAGCGAGGGAAGCAAGGGACACCAATCATTATGGATAAATACAAACAAAACATTGCAAAATTAATAAGTAGATGTAAAACACTTTGCAATCTTCAAAGCATAGAAGCTACCAAATTTTCTAATAATTTATTATATAGTTTTAATTATTTTCATTTGATATGCGCATTACTCTTGTTTAATTAAAAAAAGGTTTTTTGTATTCTTTTTTTTTAATAGGTATGTTTATAAATATACAATATGATTCAAATTTCAAATATTTCTAATGTAACTATAGTTACGAAATAATTAATTCTATCTGATTGGCTAATTAATTGGCGGCCATTGTAGTGAATTAAGAATGAGCAAATCACAGTGGCACATTTACAGCAAGATTTTTAAAAGTCAATTTTTGTGCTTTTTTGGATAACTTGATGTCGGATTTCGACTGTATTTATACATAACCCATGAAACATAGTTTGGAAACTGCTGTTCTAAAATACATAATAGAACTACTCCCTCCAATCCTTAAAATAAAAATCGAAGCGAAATTGGGGGGCAATTTAATTCAAAAAAATACTTGAAAGAAATACTTTTTTGGCGTAACTGATTTAAATATAATTAAAATTTCATAAATTCGAGGATGTGCGCATTCGAGCTCAAAGTGGCACATTTCCGAGCGAGGGAGGCAAATGAAGCGCGACGCGGAGCGGCGCGCATCATTTTCCTTTGATACATATAAAATTGGAGCCCCTATTTAAAACCAGATACGATCATACGAGTAATATTTAAAAAAATGGATTTACGTATCTTAGATTGCGAAGTTTTATTTTTTAATTTTTAATTAGCTTCTAAATTTTGCAAAAAAAGTCCAATACTGATACATAATTGTAGAAATGGTTCTCCGTAAAAAACAAGGGCTACAAATCAAAATGTCCAGTGAAGTTTAAGATAGGGCAATTAATTTTTCAAATTTTGTAAAAACTATTGTGTACCTATAGCAAAAGAGTAATTTTCGTTTTCACAAATTGATGGGTTCCACATGAATTGAAAGAGATTTATCTAACACGACGAATAAGTATGTGTGATAAGCATCTCAAAATAATTAATTACCGTTACTATATGTTTTTCAATATGCAGAAAAGTCCGAAATTTTTTTTTCAAAATTATTAAAATCTAACACATGGGTAGTTTACTAGGGACCTTTGGGACAACTTTATTTAGATAGAGTTTTGTTGTATTCACTGTGAACAACTGATAAAATTATAAGAAGCAATCAAAGATAATCGGTCAGGACGTACTAACCGTAAAAGTTCCACTAGGACAATGTTTGACCTCACACATCTTTACTAACTCGGCAAAAATTATTAAAGTAGGGTTGGGAAGTGATCACTGATTACTGATCCACCATATAGCCATGGCCTTGCATCGTAAGATTACTATTTATTTCGATCTTAGAAAATTCTTCAAATGGTAAAAAATTTACCAATGGTGATGACCTGAAATCGCACCTGGTTCAGTTTTTTCCTGATAAAAACCAGAAGTGTTAAAAACGTTGAATCATAAAATTACCAAAATGATGCCAAAAGTAATTGAACAAAATGCTACTTTTGTAATTGATTAAAACCCATTCTGTGTATTAAAAATAAATAGTTTTATTTCAAACTAAAATACCGAAATTACTTTTTTGCCAACGCGATATACATAAAACCAATTCTGAAGCGGGCATTACCCGGTCTGGCCCCCCTTTTGTTACAGCTTTGTTTTGATTGTGAAATATAAGTGCAATAAAATGCATTCGAATTACTAAATTGTGGCTATTAAACTAAACCATTTTATTGCGCACTTATAAATTTTTTCAAAGCGAATTTAGGCCCTAAAAAATATTATTCAAGCTCCTCTTGTGAGCCGGGATTTGCCGGCAATAAAAGTAGACGTGGTTGCGTTAGCAAAAGGAGCAAAGCGTTCGCGGTATAGTTTTGAGTTGTAATAATCAATTTGAAATATAAAATTTATATGGCAATTTATACATCGGGCTTGACAAGGGCTTTCGTTGGACGAGGAGAATAGGAACTAGAAAATACCGAGATGCTCGTTTATCATCTGTTAATTTTGTTCACTGCGTGATACTAAGTGAAATATGCATATAAACAGGTTACGACGATTGCACATGCAGTATAAATAACTTTCTAATAGGATATAATAGTAATATGTTATTTACAACAATGGCGACGTAGATGACTGCACTTCTTAAATCGTTATTAATTCTTCGATAAATACGAAAAGTTCCATTTTAACAATTCCTCGGACGCTTCTCCTCTTTCAAAAGACGAAATTTATGTTAATTTCTTTCATTCTACTTAAAAAAAATGTTATTCGTGAAATATATTTTTATATTACTTCAAATATAAAAGCTAGCGGTATTACGAAATTTATATTTATTTGATATAAATATTAATTTTATTCTTCCGAAGTACTTAAAATGCTAATTCAAAAGGCGATCTTCGGTATAAAACATGGTACAAGCTTGCAGAACTATAAACCGTTTAACAGAGCTTGCAAAACTTCGTATTTATTGCGGCAATAATACTAAATGGCCGTTTTAATCGCTAAACTTCTGATAATCAGTCTACAAGAAGCTTCTTCTAATAACTCATAAAACAATTCGCTCAGTTAACAACCTAAAATTCAAAATCTCTGCAAAAAAAACGATTTCGTGGAATTTTTGTTTTGAAGCAGTGATCCTCAAACTTTTTGTTTAACGGTGTACGTATATTAAGGTGGTTGTAAAAAATTAAATTTTTTTCGACGCCCCAAAAAAACCTTTCTGTTAATGAAAAAATACGGGGGAATTTTAAAAAAAAAATTTTAACAAAAATAACACGTGCTTCAAGACAATCAAAGTTTATTTTTTGATAAAATTGTAGTTTTTTGTAAGTATCTCTTAAAGTATACGGATTTGAAAAAAGTTATAGGAATATTTTGTAGGAAATTCAATTCTCTACAAAAAAGGTCTTTCCATGTTCTTTATTAAATTCATATTTATAGAGATATTCTCAATAATAAATTCATTAATTTCATATAGTCAACATTTTAAGACCTACAAACGTCATTCTTTCTTAAATATCTATAATTTCGTAAAACTATAATAAATTCCAGTTGTTACAAATTTTTATATATACTTCAGAAAAAAATGACGTTTGTAGGTCGTAAAATGTTGACTATATAGATTTAATGAATTTATTATGGAGATTATCTCCATAAATACAAATTTCACGAAGAAAATAAACAGACCTTTTTTTATAGAGAATTGAATTTCCTACAACATTATTCCTATAACTTTATCTCAAATCTGTATACTTTAAGAGATACTTACAAAAAACTATGATTTTTATCAAAAAATGAACTTATATTGGTTTGAGGCACTTGTTATTTTTGTTTGAATTTTTTAAATTGCTCTGTATTTTTTAATTAAAAGGAAGGTTTTTTTGGGGCGTTGGAAGGAATTTAACCCTAACGTATATGTAATTCATTGAAATAAATTACTAATTTATGCACATTTTATTTTTTCGATTTGCAGTTTTTTTAGAAATCTATTTTTACTGTAAAACAAGGTTTTGGAGTATTGTAGACGAAATATTTTTTGTTTGTATCAAAATAGAGAAAATTAATTTTAATTTGCTGTATTATCATTCATCCAATCAATTGTGTTTTTTAAAATAAATTAAAAATACACATTGGCATAACAAAAAAGTATATTTTAATTAATTCAGAATCGTGAAAACGTTTAGAATTTTGCTTTTTTACAAGTAGGGTGTAAATCAAGGGGTAGGTGCGTTTTGACCTCGAGAAAATGGGCATTTTTTAACCAAATGTGCACAGACGTTATTTTATCTAATTAAATTACTCTTTTCTTTACAAATCCAAAAAATTAATTCAAACAAATTCAATAAACACAAGTGAATTTTAAAAAATTTGAAAAAATTATATTTTTTATTTCGCAAAAGTTTAATAAAAGCAAATTAAATTAATAATTACTCACAAATTATTTGTACACAAACCCTTATTAGGTACTACTTATTTACGAAAAAATCCAATTACTAATATAATATATTTTTTTTTTTAAATAAATCGATCTAAGCAATCCACTTTCTCTCTTACACACATTTCATCACCTTTAAACCAGATTATATTAAAAAATAATTACAAATTTTATAACACTTTTAGTGTTAACCCCCTAAAATCCAACAGAATCGGTTTAAGGGCATTAGCCATAAAAAAAAACGATGCGTGTACTTAAGTACGCGCATTAAAAATTATACTTCTTTGGTGTAACTAAATTAAATACAACCACGTGCAAAAATTAATATAAATAAATACGATAAATACGAAGATGTGCGCATTCGAGCGAAAAGTAGCACATTTTACCGAGATCGGAATGTGCCACTTTGAGCTCGAATGTGCACACTAAGTTTGCAGCATGATTCGCAATAATTTAGGCCAAAAATTAGACAAAAAATTAATTAAATAATTTTAATCGTTCTCACTCACTTGCACTGACAAGATTATTGTATCTTTTCGCTCGCTTCACTCATTGCTATGGTAAATACGTTTGCGTATATAAAATCGATATTTACTAAGTTAAATTAAAATTTTTGATTTGAAAGAGCGTAGGATAAATTATAATAATGTAATAAATACGAGGATGTGCACATTCGAGCGAAAAGTGGCACATTTCCGAGCGAGGGAAGCAAATGAAGCGCGACGCGGAGCGGCGCGCTTTATTTTCCCGAGATCGGAATGTGCCACTTTGAGCTCGAATGTGCACACTCGATTTTAAGCATGATTCACAACAATTAATTTATCCTTTAAACAATTGTAATTTTAAATAGTTTTCATTCTTGAAAATTCTTAAAATTTTCAATTTTGTAAACGTAAAGGTATATTTCATAAAATAACACAGCACATTTATATTAAATTCCCCCTTCCCCCTCGTGTATTAGTGCGCGGTTAACCAAGCAGACCCTCTCTTTACTTTGACAATCACTGTTTTAAAGCCTCTCATATTAAGCACAAACAACGTAAAAAAATAAACCAGTTATAGAGCTTTTATAAGTGGAAAAGCGCACGCAGAAGGCACAAAAATCAAAATGGAAAAGCGACCGTTTGATTAACAGTTTCGAAAGCCGAGCAAATAATAGTTATTTGTCGATCAACAAAATCTCGAGAAAGTTTCGATTTTGCCCCCCTTGTAATATTGATTATTAAAATTCCGAATTTGATTAGGACCCGCATTAAACAGAAGAAAAGATGTTTTTTATGGGCTTCGAGTGTTGGTTTAAAAATGTGTTTGCTTATTAGTAGCCTTCGCCTGCATTAATGAATATTAATTAATTTGTTTTTCTATTAATAATGCACTTTTATTGTGCCTTGATTACACTTCTAACATCATTGTAGTTTACTCGGTAATTATGGATTTGTTGAAATAAAAAACACTTACCGTTTTAATGGGCTTAATTTTATGCATTCATCAAAGTGCTGCATCACTTCTTATTTAATAATCACAATAATTACGTTTTATTATAGAAATTTTATTTTTCTTAAAAAATACGTTTAATTAAGTAGCGCGCACTATTCTAATAAAATTATCATTTTTAAGGTGAGCAGCCTTTGTTGCAACTTTCGAATTGATAAATATTTTCTGCCTTTTTTTGGATTTATAAATTTAATTGTGTAGATTTGTATACGACAAATAATAGAAAAGAACACAGAAAAAACATTAATAAATACATGATCTTCGTTGATCTAGAAAAGGCGTATGACAATGTTTTAAGATAAGAAATTTGACTAGCCATGCAAAATTTAAATATACCCCAAAATGGATTAATGTAATAAAGAGAATGTACAGGAACACTAAGATAAAAGGAAATAGCAAATTAATAATAAAACATAATCAAAGACTCCAGCAAGACTGTACTGGAAAAAGAAGACCAATAGGACCACCCTAAAATAAAAAGCACACAAAAATAATGCCATAGAAGAAAGAGAACCGGGAGATTGAATAGAAGTTTAACGAAACTGAAGACAACAAACCCATAGAAGAAAAAAGTGGAAGAAGAAAAAGAATCATTTAGATTTAATCAAAGTCTGGAAGAATAAAATTAAAAAATTGAGTGGAGAAAAGTGTTTGAATTTAAACTTTTGAAAGCAACTCATTAAAGTTCACATATATTTTTATTTGCTTTATTGAATTTTCAAAATTGTTATCTTTTTTGCATTGCTGAATATTAACCAAAATATTATTTGAATCTTTCGTACAGTAGTACCTTTACATGTTGAAGTATAAAAGTTAGTTACGGTCCTGTCTTGGGTCAAGATAATAGCGTGAAGGTTTATAAGTGTGTATATAAAAGTAGGTAAAACGTATAATACAAAAAGTTTCAATAAGATGAAAATTTTCATTATTAGGTTTAATTAATTGCGATTTAATGATTAAATAAATATTTGTCACAGGTATATACAGTTGCACACACTACGAACAACAATAAAAAGCGTTAGGCGGCTAGAAATAATTTTTTTGGGGTTTGGGGGTTAAGTGAAAAATCATAAAAATTTTAAAATCCGTCTGAATTTGAAGGCGTAACATTTCGAGATAACACTGTACTCTCAATAATATTAACAATAACCATAATGGGAATAATTGTACTAAATCTCATATTTTAATTGACGATTAACAAAATTTTGTTCTATCTTTAATCTTAAAGTGCGTAAAAGTGCGTTTGGAGTTTCTTCAAAAAGTTAAATCAAGCATTAAACGTAGATTAAATAACAATTAATTTGTGCTAATTGTTAATATTATTTATAATCAAAAATGTTATAACAAAGCCACATTTCTTTGTGTAAAAATACCTCTAAAAATAATTTCTAGAGAATTCATTTTTAATATCTTAACTAATAAGAAATACTGCTGAATTTGATTAGATTACAAGCTTTCGATTTCTAGAACTTCGAAATTTGGCGTACGTGCCATAAAAGTCGTATGATTTTTCGAACGTAAGTTTTTGTCCGACTACGTCACAACTTTGTTAAAGTGAACGACTATCGTCTGACTGCAGGGTAATTTATTTGTTATCAAATGCAGCATTTATTTACAGAAAATTGCTAAAGCGAATCAGTATCGAGCCGGTGTTTGTACAAAGCTTACTTACAATTGAGCTCATTTTCTTTAAATTTATTAATTAATACATTCTGTAAGTTTAAATTAATTGTGCAGTGCCTAATGGATGGAGACAATTATATAAAGAAAGGTAGATTATGGTTTTTTTACATAGACTTAAATATTTGTATGTAATCTGTTAATTACTCATTTTAATTTATGATAGCTGCAAATACTATTGTCAAAAAAAAATTGTTTCATTGGATTTGTATATTTTATGCTCTTTCAAATCATAAATTTAAATTTAGTCTACTAAACATCGATTTTATGTTCAAAAAATGTATTTTTACCATGAGTGGAAGGGTGCGAAAAGATACGACAATCTCGTCAATACAAGTGAGAGGGAATGACTAAAATTAATTGGGACAGAACAAAGAAGTATAACTTCTATTTTTTTTTAAACAGATGTAGCTTTGTTAGTCACTTTAGACAAATTTGATATTGGAACAATAATTGTTTTTTGTCGGGATTTAATAATAAACGGCCATGTACAGTTGTACAAAAAGTATTCATGATGTACAATTAATTTGATACTCTGTATACAAAAAAGAAGTGCAGTCGAACCTCTATAAGTCAAATTCAATTAGCCGAATTTTTGATAACTCGAATTATTTTTAGTTTCCCTTCAACTTCGACTTAAACGAGGTTCGACTGTATTTAAAACTTTTACAAATGTCGTTTAATAGTTCATACATTTGACTTTAGTATTACACAGATTTATTTTTAAAATCAAAATTGATAAAAATAACATCTTAAGGATAAATGGGAGGTACGATCGGCAGCAAAAGGGCCGAAAATTAAAAATTCGTGAATATCTACGTTTTACATACGTCAAGACGAACAACAATTTATTAGAATGCATTTTGGAACATTTTGACATATGTCCAAAATTAGCTTTAATCAACATTATTGGTAATTTTTTTGATTTTTTTCTAAATTATATATCTTTTTTTAGTATTCACACTATATATTCACTTCGTAATATGACATAACACTTAGATATTTACAAATTTCGAATTTTCAGTACTTTTGTCTCCGATTGTACCCCACATATATCCTTAACATTTCTTAAACTATCTCTGCACCTACGAATTTGTCGTATTTTTTCTCTCGCTTCCACTCATTGCTATACTAAATACGTTTTTTGAACATATAACATCCATATTTTAAGATTTTGATTTGAAAGTGAAAAGATTAATTAAGGCAAAGTGATAAATACCAGGATGTGCGCATTCGAGCGAAAAGTGGCACATTTGAGCGAGGGAAGCAAATGAAGCGCGACGCGGAGCGGCGCGCTTCATTTTCCCGAGATCGGAATGTGCCACTTTGAGCTCGAATGTGCGCACTCGGTATTAAGCACGATTGCCAAGCGTCTCGTTTTAACAGGAAAAAATTGATCACGTTATTGACGAGTACCAAATTTTATATACTCGGCCCTTAATACTATACTAAGCGATTTTAAGCGACTTAATGGGCTTTTGAAATCAACATTGTACCATTCAAGTTGATTCAATTTAACCAAAGATGGTGTAGCTAATTGAATAGACATAAACAAAGTAACGAACGCCTAATAAAAAATTCAAAGCGTGTAATAGACGGAAAGAAAAAGTGGTTAAAAATCAAGTCAGCTTAGGTGCTTGATATGCAGTGCTGCTTTGAGACACAATAATAATCAGTAAAGCACGCATTGTTTGAAATAAAAATAGTCTCGAAAACAACAACCGCAGGAATTCAAAAGCGACCTCATCGACTTCTTTTGAATCGGATTTAAATAGCAATCGGTTTTTGGAAATTTTTCGATAAAGAGGAAGTCGCTTGAATTACGTATGTAAGGCAAGCTGGCTCGTCCAGACTCGAATTTTGATTTGTGTGTGTGTGTGATTCTTTGAAATGTGCCGCCTCCACCCTTCAATACGAACGTTGCGTTTTAAGACAATACTTGACAGCACTCGTTAATACGCTTTGTGCTCCCTTCAAAAGACTTTTCGAGCACAAAGGACTTAAAAATGTTATAAGAACAATCGGAACGGACAATTCGTAGCTAAATACGAAGATTAGCGTCGCTTTTAGCTGTAAAACAATGGGAGTATACAGTCGAACCTCGATAACAGAGAGCTAAAAGGCTAAGTGCCCAGAAATTTTTCTGATATCGGAAATGTGCAACTTTCGGTTGAAATTGTAGATTCATTTTGATAGCACACCAGTTATTTGTGAACAGTTCTTTAAAAATTATAAAAATTCCGATTTACCAGACTTTTCGGCTTCGGGTAAGCCAAAAACACCATAGGCGTGCTATTTGAAATTGTCGAGAAAAACGGGTTTGTAGAGTGCCACTTGTAATTAATTTTTTTAATTTTAACTTTGAAAAAACGTAGCTCGATTATTTGTGAACGGATCTTTACAAACTTTTCAGATACTGAAAGCTCATTTATCAGAGCATAAGATCGGCTTAAAAAATTAACAGGGCCCAATGTTAGGTCTGTAAGATAAACGCGTTCGAAGCTTTCAAAACGTGATTGTAACACCACTAATGCCTAAGCAATTTTGTCGAGAAGCGGCTTCGGCTTTGAGCAATAAAAAAATTCGAATTGTTGAGATTCGACTGTAGTTGGAGAATTATTTCACAAGAACTGCGAGCTTTGATTGCTTATAACCTAAAGCTAAAGCTCTCCGATTTAGTTCGCGTATTCTTTTTAAATAATAAAAGGACGTTGGAGGATCACGTCTCAAAGTATCGAAGAGGTTATCAGTCTCTATTGTTGTTACTTATAGCGATATTGTTTGCTGTAAATTACCACCCACATTGTGTTTGAATGCACGTATCTTCTGCCATGACCAATTATTTAACCTGAACAATGTTATAAAATAATTAATCGATCCTTTCGTTTCGCCTTTCATTTATAATGAATCCGAGAGCAACATATTATTAGAAATAAATCGCTATAGCAAATTACAAGCTGGTAGAAAAATCTAACGCGCCTCCAACTTTTATCATTTCTTTCCTGCGACGTAACATTTGGAAGGATGTCGTCCACTAACGACCGGTCATCGAGTTCAGCAGCCATAAAGCACACTCGTTCGTACGTGAACGGCATCGGTGCCTCTACAAAAAAAAGGAGAATAGTCGACTAAATAATTTAAACGATTCTTCTTCGAGTTTTTTCCAAGCGAACAATTACAATGGTCTATTGGAATAAATATAAAATAAGCTTACGCCGCACGTACGCGAAGACATTAATTGTGAGTCGCCGCGCATTGGTATTTGCTGCTAAGTGCGTTGGGGATATAGATTATTCCTCCACGAATACGACAGGACGCATCGAAAATATTGTCCTGGACGATAATCTCGTATGCAGGCTTTAGTTCAGACCGGACGCTACAGATCCCAATGTCCGGAGCTGGACATGACCGGAGTTTTACGCCGGGCCGAGACAATGCCCATGACTCACGACGAAGGGAGTGCTCGAATAGAATTTTAATTAACGCCAGTTTAATAATCTCATTTTTAATTCTCATCAATGAACTGCGTGCAAACGGCTTCAGAAATAAGTTTTCGAGAATATTGAAGTTATACTTCTTTGGGCGCTAGAGTGAAATTATAGTCGGCGGCGGAAGTTGCGCGCGCACACCCACCTAGCCGTCTAAAAAAGTAAATTTATTGTTGTGAATGATGCTTATAATCGAGTGTGCACATTCGAGCTCAAAGTGGCACATTCCGATCTCGGGAAAATGAAGCGCGCCGCTCCGCGTCGCGCTTCATTTGCCTCCCTCGCTCGGAAATGTGCCACTTTTCGCTCGAATGTGCCCATTCTCGTACCTATTAAATTTTATCAATGAAACTTTCATTCCAATCAACAAATTTAATTTTGTTCAGTAAATATCGATTATATATATGTTCGAAAAACGTATTTCTACCATAGCAATGAGTGGGAGCGAGCGAAAAGATACAACAAACTCATATGTACGAGTGAGAGGGAACAATAAAAATTATTTACCAATTTTTCGTTACCAAAATTTATTTTAAATAGAAGAAATATTGAAAAAGATACTATAGTTTTATTAAAAATTATTTTCAGGTACTTTTAAATTGCAACCAGATTAATTTTTAAAGGTACACAAATTTTTGCAAACCTTTACTGTGTTTTAGACAAAATTTCGATTAATTTTTGGTGTTATTACATTTTATGTTATTTACATTTGCATCCCCCGCTCAGAAATGTGCCACTTTTCGCTCGAATGTGCACATCCTCGTATTTATTACATTATTATAATTTATCCTACGCTCCTTCAAATCAAAAATTTTAAATTAACTTAATAAATATCGATTTTATATTCGAAAAACGTATTTATCATAGCAATGAGTGGAAGCGAGCGAGAAGATACGATAATTTTGTCAGAGCAAGTGAGAGATCGATTAAAATTATTTAATAAATTTTTCGTCTAATTTTTAGGCCTAAATTATTGCGAATTATGCTGTAAACTTAGTGTGCACATTCGAGCTCAAAGTAGCACATTGCAATATCAGGAATATGAATCACTTTTGGTTCGAATGCGCACATCTTCGTATTTATCGTATTTATTTATATTAATTTTTGCACGTGGTTGTATTTAATTTAGTTACACCAAAGAAGTATAACTTCTAATGCGCGTACTCAAGTACACGCACCGCTTTTTTATGGCTAATCCCCTTAAGCCGATTCTGTTCGATTTTAAAAGAGTTAACAATAAAAGTCTTACAAAATTTAATTATTTTTTAATATAGGTAATCTGGTTTAAAGATGAAATGTGTTTAAGAGAGAGATAGAGTGAATGGCTTAGATCAATTTATTAAAAAAAAATAAATAATAAGGGCTTGTATACAAATAATTTATGAGTAATTATTAATTTAATTTGCTTTTATTAAACTCTTGCGAAATGAAAAGTGGAATTTTTTTTGAAATCGGGTTCTTCGTCCAATTTCAAATTTAACTGCCTTTAAGGTATCGATATTATAAATTGGTTTCGAATTAAATTAGTTTTTTAATTACGTTTGTTAAGACTCACAATGTTCTTTAGATTCGATGAGGTGTGCTTATTTATATTAAATTGTTAGTGAAAATTAGCCTGATTAAATATTAAAAAAAAAATGAATTAAATAACAGCCTCAAAAATTTATGTCAAAAAAATCCAACGTTAAAAATCTATTTAGAATTATTTTTAATAATTATGTGTGGTTTTCCAACGTTAGAATTGGGTGTTGGAAGAGTGTTGCATTTGAATTCGATTTAAGTATATCCCTCTCGCTCCCACCCATTGCATGTAAAAATAGTCGCTAAAAGCGGTGCAAATGTTGTGTTTGGCTTCAATTTATGGAATATTATCAGTTGCCAAGTGCATCGTGATTGGTTGTCGACGCTCGGCGCTTAATATGCTTCGTGACGTCACTGGTGCGAGCAGGTGGGAGAGCAACCGGCCGATTCCCGTGATTTTGCCTGCTTTTCGGCTTGTATTGTAAGTGCCCGTTTGCAGCGATTTTTGGCGTCTTGATTGGGGTTTGTTTTCATGTTATCATGTGCCACCACAAGGTAATTATGTTTCTCTTTTACTTGTTCTGTTTATATTGTTGCTGAGTACGTTTTCAAAATAAAAAAATCTAAACGCACTTAATTAATAATCGTCATTACTATTGTAATGTAATGATTTTATTGAATACTCGTTTTCATCCCTTTACGTTACATCGAAATCAAAAAATATTCTTACAAAAAAGGTATCACAGGAGGTAACCGCCGATTTTAATTAGAGTGCTATATGTTATGGTACATCGAATTGTAAAAACTCGTATTTTCTATTTTTTTTGCGAAAAACATTTCTAATGGGTGAAATGAACTCCCAAAGTATTATATATCACCCCGGGGGATGGTTTTACGGTTTCACATACTTACAGGGAATATTTTTTTATACAATTTTATGTAGATTATTTATTCACTTGGTAGTGTGAAAAAATATTGGCTGTAGATATGTAAAACCTTAAAACTGGCTTCTAAGGTGGTGAACTTTGGTGGTCCGTTTCACACTTTAGAAATGTTTCTAAGCAAAAAAATAAAAATACGGGTCTCTTAAAATTCGATGTAGATTAACATATATTATTTTCATTAAAATCCAATGTTAAAAATGTATTTATCTTTGGGTGTTGTAAGTGTTCATTTTTGCGATTTTTGGATTCTCAATTAGGGGATCGTTTTAGGGTTGATATGCACTACATATTTCTCTTAAAAAAAATATAGAATCACTAAATTTATTTTGGACAGTCTCAAGACTATAAACAATCACGTGTATAAAAATTATTTAATATAATTAACCAGAACCGTATTAAGAAATATTTTACATTTGATAAACTTACTAGCAAAAACAAGGGGTTGATGTGCACTACATATCTCTCTTAAAAAAAACTAATCAGTACTAATACATGTTTTTCAAGGTATTATATATTATACGTATATGTATGGATTCTAAAATATGGTGTATTAAAAATTTAATTTCCATTTTGGAAAAACTTAAAAAAGCGTCTCTTAATTAACTTTGCCTCATACTTTAGTCATAGGGTGTTTAATTTTGAATATGTAAAGCATCCCCACCTACGTCCGCCTTATTTTTGAAATTCATCTCGCTGTATTACATATTTGAGAATAACTCAAAAACTATGCAACATACAAAAAAAAGGGTTATAACATAATTTAGTTATTTTTATTTGTAGTAAAGGATGAAATTAATGGTATTACTTTAGATGGCATAGTTTTTAGCAAGACGTAGTCATCTTTGTTTTTTTTTTAATACGAACCTCTATTTTTAATATTTTTATGTTAAACCCCAATTAAAAAAATACTGTTTTTATATTTGAAAATTCTTTGATATGATGCTTAATTTTTGAACTATTTGATATTATTCATATGTGTACTAAATCTAATAAATTGGTATACTAAAAACTTAACCCTTAATTAGTAACGTCCAAAAGGTATATCATTAATACTAACCATACGTCTTCCAGACGCCTTTATGTATATGCCCATAGTAAATATACATTTACCAGTTTATAAAAAGATTTTTACATCTAACGAAATGCTATTCCTGTTTTAAATTTCACAAACAAGATAAGTATTTAAAACTAAGATCGCACACTTTTTATTAAAAAATATAAAACCACAAAAAAAAAATTGGAATCAATAGAGCTATTCTTATTGTATTATTTATTAATACAAAAATAAAAGCAATTCTTTGCCCTTATTCCATAGGTTTTCCAACCCTCATTTCGACTGTAACTTATATTGTAGAAAAAAAATGTGTTATAATAATAGGGGCGGAATTCAGAAGAGCGTTCAGATTTGCGTTAAGCATTTGGAAACGTCAAAAAAATAAGATAAGCATCTTAACCGACGAATGGAAGCCGATCGCGTGGTAGCAGCAGAGGCAAAAGCTCGAAAGGCCGTCGGTTTGCCCGCAGATTGTGCCCGTTCCGGCGCTCAGATCTCCGATAACGCTAACACATAAGCGCACACCTCGAATATGCACATAATTTTATGCTTTTATTTGTATATTCGTACCCTAGGCGTTCACAATGGCTTTGGTTAACATGCTATAAATTAGTAAAGTGCTGTAAATGTTTTATTCAGAATAACGAGGGTCGTGCATAACGACTGCGTCTCGTCCCTTCTCCTGAATACAGATATCGTTACAGATAGCAGCATCCTTTTTTCTTAAACGACATCCCCGATATTTATTTATTATGTTACATTTTTTTGATACACATTTTTCAATTGGCAGCTGTTGATTTGTGCTGATCAAGATAAAACACTGCTGCAAATCTATTTCATGCAGTCGAATCTTGATAAGTTGAAGCCGAAGGGAAACCAAAAGTTAAATTATGGTAAAAGTTTCAAACCACGCATCTTTAAAATTGACTTTTAAAAATGCCGCTTTAAATGAGGCCGTGTGATTGGCCCATTATAAATATACCATTATGGCCGAGAATTAATGGGCCAATCACAAGTTGTTGATTGCTTCGTTACTATTGTTACATTATAAATATCAGAAATAACTTTTAATCATCTTTTAAAAGTTTTTAAGGTTATACTTCATTAGGTGCGTTGAGAGTTGAGAATAAAAAAAAGTTCAATATATTCAATGGCCGAGTATTATATTTTTGTCGGAGATTGTACACTAGATGTTTATATACAAATTAAGCTTTTTATGCTTGTAATGCTGCGTTAAATGTTTAGATTAAAATTGTGTTTGGTGTTAATTTTGCATAATTTGTTCTAATAAATATTTTTTTTAAATTTCAGATAGGTCCGAATGGGTTAATGCTGATTAGGCCGACCGTTTCACCCTCAAATAGTGTTCGCTTTTTAACCCGTTCTCCGGGCAACTCGTGTCTTTGTACCGTAGTCTTAAAACCGTAAAAATCCTCCCAGTCAAATAAACGTTGTCCCTTATAAAAATAGCTTATTCGTTCGTTTAAACACCTTTGCTTTTTTGTTGCTTTTCGAACAGACTTTACAGTAACTTTTAAAAAATTGTGCGGTAGTGTTAACGCCGGGGTGGCAATTTTGGGGGTGTTGAGCGGATGGCCTTTTCCGGAAGCCTGCAGAATTCAACAGCGAATTAAGGTAGGTGACAATCAATTTGTTTTTTATACAAAAAAACCATTGCAACAAACAATCAATACTGTTTACTTATAAATTTTTCGACTGCGGTAGCTGTTTATTAAATTAATCTTGTTTTCAATGGTTTTTTTTTTTTTTATTGAAATTGTGTATTTTATTGTAAACAAAAATTGAAAAATAATTTTGATTTCAAATTCTAAATATAAGAGTTAGAGGTTTTCTTCAATTTTTTTCAACATTTAAAAATAGTGCTCAAGAAAGTCTTTTTAGGTCAGATGATTTGCATTGTAGGACTAAGTTAAATTTTGTTTAAATATTTAGGGCTAATTGAAAAAAATCTCAAAATCTTACACTTGGGGACTAAAGCCGAAATTAATTTTCAATCCCGGAAAAAAATTCATATTGCGAGGTCGGTTAAAAATGCTTCTGGGAATTTAATAAAAGGTAGTCAGTCCACTTGTGACCATTCGTAGGCGGGTATTTTATTTTTGGGAGAGACTGTACTTGATACATTAAAAACATTTACCTATATACAAAACACACTAATACAGTCACAGTCTTAAAGAATGTTAATGCGGTAACGTCGTCAATGCTTAAATCAAATGCTCGGTAGATATATCGTATATATATCACGATTTGTGAATATTATTGTCTTTTATCCGTGTTATAACATTTTCAAAATCTCGTGGCAAGCGAGTTAGGTGCGAGCTGCGCGAGAAAGGCACAACTTTGGTTAATATCGAACGAAATCGATACAAAAAATGTCATCCTAAACGCATCGAATCTGGATGTCTGATATTTTGTAATGTGGTTTTGAAAAAATAAAGCTGCAGAGGCAAAGACTGGTTTTGTACATAAATAATTCACCGAAAACAATTACTCAAAACTAAATACCAAAAACCACAAAATCTAAGGTCGTGTGCCATGAGATTTTTAAATTCCTATAGGTAGGTACTGCTGATTGAAAATATTAAACATATAAATAATTTGAAAACGTAAGTTGATCATAATTAATTGCGGCATATAGCATAAAGTGAAGCTATGATGTGTTATCCTATTACTGTATGGTTTTAAAAAATTTTAATTTTGAATCATTATGCCTTTTTAACCAATCGATATTCCAATAATTTTCTGACTGATCGTTTTACTACATATATTAGTTTTTAAAATAACCTGGAAGAAAAGTTTTCAAGATATACACAAAACTGTCTTTTTTATATACATTGGAAACTCGGTTATCCGGACTAATTATTGTTGCAGCTCATTCGGATAATCGAATGTTCGGTTAATTGAATGTATAGAAAAACGAATTTTAGCAATATATGTATAATGTGACCATACTTCCTGTTTTGAATGGGACTGTTCCCTATTTAGATCATTTCTCCCGTTATCTCCTTAAGCAACCATTCGGGACGCCAAAACGTCCCGTTTTCAAAATTATCAATCGCGATACCGAATATTAAGAAATCCTAAAAAGAGTTTCATTTTGCCTCCTTATTTAAATACAAATTAATTTCGCGGCAATTTCGCAATGAAAAAAGTAAAAAATATGAAAAATAAGCGAAGCCCAAAAGAGACATTATGAGAGCGCAACTACGGTTTTAATATTACTTGAATTTTTTTAAAGTAAGTTGATCATTGTTAATTGTGGCGAAAAGCGGAGTGTGCACATTCGAGCTCAAAGTGGCACATTCCGATCTCGGGAAAATGAAGCGCGCCGCTCCGCGTCGCGCTTCATTTGCCTCCCTCGCTCGGAAATGTGCCACTTTTCGCTCGATTGCGCACATCTTCGTGTTAATTGGATTTGACTATATTAATAACAAATCCTTCAAATCCAGATTTTCTATTCGGAAAAAGTTTTTGCTTGAAAGTGCACATACTCCTTAATAATTGAATTTGCCTATCTTATTCTTCTCTCTTACAAATAATATTAATTAAATCAAACTGAACTAAATGTACCACTTGTCGCTTTTCTCTTAATTAAAAATTACAGTAGGGTATTTTTACCAAAAACACATTTCTAATTTAGTACTTTTAAACTAGACTAGATGGGAGACTTCATCGTACATGAAAAAAATTTAACTTTTTTTCAAACTTTCACTTTTATTTCCCAACCTCTTTTTTTATCATACCCCACCCAAGTCATTCTAAAATTTTGTTGCACTCCCTATGTAACATATAAATATTTTTATATTTAAAAATTGAATTAATTCATAAAGGAAGTCTAATTACAACAATGTATACAAAATGTGGCTTAAGGGGGTATTCTAGTCTAGAAGCATGAATTTCGGCCGTTTTTCAAGCTCTGTATAAATAAAACAAAGAATTTTTTTACTATTCATTTTTGTATTTTTTGGTTATTGATACTTTAAGAATTCATAAAAAAAAATAAATGAAATAAAAAATTCAAAATTTAAGAAGTTATGAGTCGGCAAAGTGGAGGGTCCAAAAAAAACAGTGTCCTGGCGTACAAGGTATAAACTCTTCTGGACGTCTAAAACAAAAAAATCAAATGGATTTTTAATTAACAACGATGTCGATTTGGGCTCACCCATGGACAAGTCTAAAAAAAAATTTTTCACAAAATGGCGGCCGTTTGAAAAATAAAAATTTTTTTTTGCACGTTTTTTTAACAATTCCGAATTTTTAAAAAATAGTAGAATTCAAAATATCGACTTTTCGGTGGGTCACGCTATATAGGAATGTATATAGAATGTTCATACTGAATTTCAAATAAATCGGTGCAGTAGAACTTGAGATATCGTGTACGCCAACTAGAAAAAAGTAGTTCGAGAAAAACGCGTTCTGGAAATTTTACTCATACAATGATACGCTATACCTACTAACATATTTATAATAGCTGTAACTTTTTAAATAATTGAAATTTTGAAAAAAAATTTTAAGAGCCTATTCTTGAATGTCTAATCTTCGGAAATATAAAAAAAAAATTCGATTTTTTTAAATTTCTAGACTAGAATACCCCCTTAAAAATAATTTGTTTCTAATTTTTACAAAAAGGAAATTTAGTCAAAAATATTTGGAGACATTAATTTTGACATATAAACCTTCAACAATCTGCAAAGAAGATATAGAAATCACCTAGTTGATTTTTAGTGGCCCACTTCACAAAATTTGACTCATATACAATTTTAATTAATCAATAATGCGAATTAGTAAACATTCGAAAGTACACCTGAAAATATTTTTATCAAGCTGGCTACAATTAGGCGTGCGAAAGAGCACCTCGATAACTTATCAAAAGGAAAAAATATCATACCATTTTCAAACAAAAAATAGATCTAATTTATTCGACTTTTAATTTTTTGAATTGAAGAATAAAATAATAATATAGGCAAATCCGATAACTACGAGGATGTGCGCATTCGAGCGAAAAGTGGCACATTCCCGAGCGAGGGAGGCAAATGAAGCGCGACGCGGAGCGGCGCGCTTCATTTTCCCGAGATCGGAATGTGCCACTTTGAGCTCGAATGTGCACACTCGGCTTTAAGCACAATTACAAAGCGTCTCGTTTTAACAGAAAATAACTTGGTCAAATTGTTAGGTATATGTTTACAAAAAACGTCCGAACCCGGTTTACAATTCGGATAATCGCGAACTGAGGTCCGGATAATTGAGGTTTTACTGTAACTACTTATTTGACTTATCGCATGTTTACTTTGTACACTTTAATTAGCAATATCTGGCTTTAGAATCGGGCAATTTTTTTATTTTTATAAAATAAAAATTACACTGGGCCCAATATCATTTTTCAATTGGATCAAATTCGTAAGCAAAATCCATTTACGAGCAAACTACCATAAAGTCGTTTTGTAGAGAAACAGCTTCCCATTCGAGCAATAAAAACATCTAGTCGCAAAAGTTCGAACTATCGAGGTTCTCGATGACATATAAAAGAAAAATAAGTTAATTCTTCAACCCTTTTTTCTCCACAAAAGTAGCTCTCAATAAGTTCGAAATTGATTAAAGTTTGGACGTTTCGTGACAACAAATTCTTTGTCGTACCGATGAAAAAAATCAATCGTTAGCATGATTTTGCAATTACGCTAACGATCTGGAATTGCAATTCAGTTTTTATCATTTTCCAAATTTACCAAAGGAGCCTTTATCAAAAAAGGTATTGTGGGTGGTCGTCTAGCTGTGTGGTCTAAGAAAAAAAGCTCGCTTCAATTTAAACAGTAGTACTATGAGTATAATTATGCGGTTAGTTTTCTGCATCCGATTCCTTGTGCCAATTTCATTCTTGTTAACGTAAATAGAAGACACGAAATTAAATTGGATAATTTTCCGATGAGTCAATTATCGAAAGATTATTTGTTTTGCGATTACGTTTTGCGCCATGTGGGGGATGGCTTTTTTTCCTTTTAACTAATCGAAACGGATCGAGTGTCGTCAAAGGGAAATAAATGGTTTTGTTACAATCGGTAATTAGTTACAAAATATGAACACGACGTGCGAAGCCAAAACACTACGTTAAGAGTGCGCGTAAAAATGATAAATAAATTACTTTATACCGGCGACATAGCTTTAGGTGTAACTTACCTCGTGTTGCGAGCATTTTTGCTCTTGTAGAAGTACATTAGCGTGTAGTGCCCTCGAAAAAATAACAAACATGTATGTAAGGTGTGATACCCTATGCTCTTCGGTTAACTATGATTAATATCGAAAGAATAGATAAGGAAAATTAATGAATTTTATAATGTCAGCTTAGCGCGTCCGACACGCGAACCAAACTTGCGAGGATTAAACATCTTGTTTTGATTAAGTGCGTAGGTTAACAAACCTGCTACGAAAAACGCTCGTTTTGTGATTTACGGACGATTCTCAATTATTTTACGAAAAAATAAAACGATTTAATAATCCAAAACTTGGGCGGATCCCGATTAATAAGCGTTTCCAGTTCGAAGTTGCCAAAAGAAGTTGTTTGTAACCGTTTTCGAAGTTATACTTCTTTCGGCGCCTTGAGAGTAAAGTTTTAGTAGGCAATTTATGTTCCAAAAACGTATTCTACAGAGCAATGAGTGAAAGAGGGCGAAGAAATACGACAATCTCGTAAATGCGAGTGAGAGGAAACGATTAAATTAAAAATAGTTACGTCAAAGAAGTGTGACTTCTAACGCGTATATATAAGTGGGCTAGAGTGGGACAAGTAGATGACCTCAACAAAAAAATAATCATTCACAAAAAAATATTCATATTAATAAAAAAATAATTGTACGAAATTATAAATGTTTGCATATGAATTGTTATAGAGGAAAATAGGGATAGTTTAAGAATAGAGCAAAAAAAAGTAAGATGACAGTTGCAATAGGTGCAAAATGACGAATTCGTCATCTTGACCGCGTCATCTTGCTCCAAAACAAATTTGACAATTTTTCCCAATTATAGAGAAATGGGTCAAAATAATGCTGTCATTTATGGTACACCGGATACTTCTATTATTTTAATAATTGCAAAAATGCTTTGTTTAATAAAATATTACTAGTAAGAAGTACGAATTTTTATGTTCATATCAAATATTTTACAAGCGGTATATTTACTATTACACTTTTTCAATTCACAGTTGACATAATGAATATAGATATCATTTATTTATATAAAATCCACATATATACATACATAGTATTTACGGAATGAATTAACAAAAAGAAAAAAATATTTTTTAAAGGTCATAAAAAATTAAGTTCTTCATCTTGCCCCGTGCGTCATCTTGCTGTACTCTCCCCTACACGCAACGTTTTTTTTTAGCTAATGAGCTTCAAGGGGTACATAATATGCAAATTTGAAAAATATGTCTTCTAATAATAGTTAAAGATCACACTGGGTTAATGTGAAACATCGCTTTTAACACTTCAATTATGGCGTATGAATTTGGCGGTTTAAAGTTAACTTCTTTAAATAAAAACTCCCATTTTTTATTTCTGCATTCAATACTTCTAAGTCTTACAATTGATTTGATATAACACGTCCCTATACCTAAAATTACGAATAAAGGAACTACAAATGATTTTGTGTCATTATCCTTGAAGTTTCGCGTTTTCCGGGCATCGCAGTCTCCCGCAAACGTTTTGGAAAAAATCGTACTTCCGTTACCTTTGCTCCGATTGGAACTAATTTTTTTTTAAAATGAAGCTAAAGTATTGATCTATAGCCTGATTTAAAAAAATTTAAGACCTCTGCGAAATTTTCCAAAATAAGCGTTCTAAAACTTTGCGATTTGTAAATTTTCCAAGATTGATTAATTCGAATTACATAAAATTGAATCAAAAACTTGATATGATTTTGTTTACAATTTTTCTGAATCAACCTACAACACAGCAATTTAATTATATTTTATTTTTATTAAAGATTTATTTAAAATTCATAATGAAAAAGTTGGAAAAAGTAGTTCCTAAATATTTATATATTTCAAAGTTTTGGACATTTTAGTATTCGTTTGTACAGAGAAAGAATTTAAATGAAATTAATTGATTTGTTTTAATTTTTGGCTTTTCTGCTTCATTAATTCTATTAACGACGTTCTATTAACGATCCCGTCTTTACCTAAGGTTATATTTATTTCCAACTGTTTTAACACGTTGACCACCGTGGGTATTTTAGAAAAAAAAGGCATATATTTGTTTTCTTCTCAATTTTGTCTTCAACGGTTTCTTTGTTTTGTTTTATTCAACTACAGTGGAAACTCGATTATCCGGACTAATTATTATTGCAGCTCATTCGGATAATCAAAAAATCGGTTAATTGAATGTATAGAAAAAAAAACGAATTTTAGCTATATATAATGTGACCATACTTCTTGTTTTCAATGAGATTGTTCCGTTTTCAAAAAATTGTCAATTACGATACCGAATATTAAGAAATCCTAACAAGAATTTCATTCTTGCCTCCTTATTTTGTGTCATTATCCTTGAGGTTTTGCGTCTTTCGGGCATCGCAGTCTCCCGCTAGCGTTTTGAAAAAAAATCGTACTTCCGTTACCTTTGCTCTAATTGAAACGATTTTTTTTTTAAATGAAGGTAAAGCATTAGTCTATAGTTGATTTAAAAATTTTTAAGACGTCTCTGCAAAATTTTTAAAAATAAGCGTTCTAAAACTTTGCAATTTATAAACTTTTGAAGATTGAATAATTCGAATTACATAAAATTGAATCAAAAACTTGATATGGTTTTGATTACAATTTTGCCATACAACATAACAATTTAATTATATTTTATTTTTATTAAAGATTTATTTAAAATTATTTATCTAAAAGTGTGAAAAAGTAGTTCGGAAACATTTACCTACATATTGCAAAGTTTTGGACATTTTAGTATCCGATCGTTCAGAGAAAAAGTTTAAATCAAATTATTTGATTTGTTTCAATTTTTGGCTTTTCTGCGTTATTAATTTTATTACGACCCCGTCTTTATCTAGGGTTATATTTATTTCCATCTATTTTAACACGTTGACCGCTACGGGTATTTTAGAAAAAAAGGCATATATTTGTTTTCTTCTCAATTTTGTCTACAACGGTTTCTTTCTTCTGTTTTATTCAACTACCTTGCTTACTATTTGTTTTTATTTTCTGATTTTATATTTCTTGATTATTTTCCCGATCTTTTGAGATAGGGTTAGAATTATATTTATAATTAAATCATTTTTTGTTTTGATTATTTTAACAGAGTATTACTAAAATTAGCGTAATGATGTAATGATTTTTTCAACTCACCCAGATATTAATTTGAAATTTAAACGAATGGTAAATGAACTTAAGAAATATCGTCGTCTTCGAAGGAAATACCGAAAGAAGCGATAATTTTAAGAGTAAATATCACGTAACTCGATGTGTACATATTTGCAAAATATAGGTTTTGGTATTATGGATTCAAAAAAAAAAAAAATGGAGTGCAAACAGACGCTCCTCTTTCATTTACTTGTAAAATTAATGTCAAGTAGTGTTTTACATCTATTAATACATTAACAAACGTTTATACTGATCAAATATTCGAAGATGCGTGATTACTTTACAAACTTAATTTAGTTAAAATGAGATTCACTTTTATAAGTGCCAAAAAAAAATTGTTAAACACATACAATTAACGGACAGAGGTAATATTTCCGGTATTTTAAAAGCGAGACTCGCATTGAATGTTTGATTAAAGAAAAATCTCTGCAGTTACTTTCGCTTATTTTTAACGGTTTCGATTTTTTTCTTAAGGATAAAAGGAGTATTGTCCTCGTCTCAAATATACGACAAATGGAAGTTCTAAATTAACCTCGGTGACTCCTTAACGTTATCCTTTTGTTGGAGAACTTTTACGAGGAGAATAATTTATAATGCACTATGACAAAGCAATCACTCTGGGAAACCTACCGAGTATTATAATAATATTTTATTAATCAGATTAATCGGGGATTTTTTTGAAACATCCTTCGTAAGGAATTACAGTTATTAAACCGCTCTTGAATTATTTATAAATATTTTTGTGCGACGCCATTATTGTTGCTACTATGCTTTACACGTAGCAATATATTTATTTGTACTTATTTATTTCAAAAATTTTTGGCAATGACAAAGTTATTTGAATTAATAAAAAATTTTCAAAATTTAAAATTCAAAAATCAAATTTTTCTATCGCTTTTTCTACACAAAAGTGGGACAAGCAAATTTAATTAGAGCCAATACACGTCTCGCATAACTTTCGAAAGTTTAAATTTGAATTGTGGTTAGTTCATTTTGGTAAATAGAACGATTTATATAATTCTGTTAAAATGTCAACGGAACGATTTCTGTTTGCCGATTCACATTTAGCGACTTAAATTTCTTAAACGTATAGAAAGCAGCGTTTAAAAAAATCAATCGTGCCAAAGACATATTCGATTTTCAGTGTTTTCGTTAGGTAATAGCAATAATTGCTGGTTAAATATTTATTGTGAGCAGTCGTGAGCCGAACGATCCAAAAGAAGAGACACACGTGTCGAGCTTTAAGGAAATTAAAAAATATTAATGGCGTTACACAAAAATTCACTTTCGAAGCTTATATTTTATCGAAAATTGTCGGAGAGGCGTTAAATTAGAAAAAAAAGCGGATCTACACGAAACGATTTTGACCTTTTTGTGATTGATATAAAACTTAGATCTGAGGTTGTTTTAAGAAATGTATTTGTTGTATACTTGGGACATCTAATTTATTCAAGAGCTCTTTACATGACCGCTAATGTGTGGACACTTTATCTCCTTATTCACACTTTTTTGTCTGTTGCTAATGATTCCACACAAAAGACACGCTCTTCTCAAGAACTTTGTCCATTGTGAACATCTCCAAAGTCATACTCTTAGATTTGATTAATTTTCGAGGCTTTTCTTAATCTTATTATAAATCGAATTAAGGTAAAGACACATTAAGATTTACTGCTATATAAATTAAACTAGAAAAATGTTATGTATTTAACATACTGTTTTTATCTTGTATTATAAGATAGTTGAGTCTTACGAGGGCTTTAACCGTATCCTATTTTTTTAGTGAAATTAACTTAAGTTTTTCATTTTTTTGCTTGAATTAAAAATAAATCTATTTACTATGAGAGAATAATGAATTATGCAAAAAAAACTCTCTGAATTAAGAAAGATTTATTCTTGGATATATTCAGTTTTTAATTTATCTGCTTTTATTTTTATACGGTTTTTTCAAAATCAATTTCCTCGCACAACCCAAAATATAAGCATGGTAAAAATGCCTTTTGTAAATATCTTAATGATATTCTATGGATATGTAGACACTATAGAAATATAGAAATATAATTTTAGTGTAGAGATTCTTTATTTTATATGTAATTTATATATTCTTTGTTGTGTACAAATTTAAACACTTTATTATTCGTTTATTTAAAGCTGAGATAACTATTCGATTTCTCGACCGTGTGTATTTTGTAAAGATTAGTTAGTCCGTTCGATTCTCCGTAAAGAGAAAGACGTTTCTCAGTTTTTGACATGTGTATTTTATTTTAATACCTTTTCACGAATTATAATTATTTTACAAAACCTAGTGTTTTATTTATGTGGACTGCCACATTAGACCTTAATCTATATCGGTTTTGTCAAAAAGTCTAAATAAGTAAAAATTGGAAAATAATTTTTTTATTTGGATTGAGTGAATCAATTATTTTGAAAATTTAGTATATTATGCAGACGATAGAAAGCTTTTATGGACACCATGGACTAATTTTTAATTTAATAAATTGATGATCAAAAAAATTATTTTCTCCTACTTTTTCAATTTTTATTATGATACATTTAGAGCAAAATTATAATTCCATTATTTTTACATTTCCTATAAGACCTATAATCACTCAGAATTTTTTCAAAATTTTGTTAATTGTACGCCATTATTAAAAAAAATAAAAACTATTTTTATTACCAAAAAATCGAATTTTTTAACAAATTCTACCTAAATAACTACAAATTCTACCTATTATTATTATTACATAAACGATACACTGAAATATAATTTTAATAAAGTTGAGTTACAAATTATATTTTTATTAAATTCTAATAGGCGTTATATTTCATTGCAAGAACAATTTTTTTTTATTTCTAATGTAAGAGATTTAGTTCAGCTTATTATTTATGTAGTAATGATAATAGTATAATTTGTAATTATTTAGGTAGATTTTGTTGAAAAATTCGATTTGTTTAGTAATAAAAATAGTTTTTTTTAACTATGGCGTACCATTAAGAAAATTTTGAAAAATTTGTGAGTGATTGTAGGTCTTTTAATAAATGTAAACATGATAAAATCATAATTTTACACAAAAAGTATCATAATAAAAATTGAAAAAGTAAGAGAAACTAATTTTTTTGATCATCAATTTATTAAGTTCAAAATTAGTCCATGGTGTCCGTAAAAGCTTTCTATCGCCTGCATAATATACGAAATTTTTAAAATAATCGATTCACGCAATCCAAAGAAAAAAAATATTTTTAAATTTTTACTTATTTAGACTTTTTGAAGGGACCGATATAGATTAAGGTCTAAAATTTTCAGGATCTTTATATTTCTATAGTGTCTACAAATCCATAGAATATCGTTAAGATATTTACAAAACGCATTTTTACAATGCTTATCCCTCTATGGCCTTTATGATTTGAAAGAGCCAGGGATAAAGTAAACAAATCCGATGAATACGAGGATGTGCGCATTCGAGCGAAAAGCGGCACATTTCCGAGCGAGGGAAGCAAATGAAGCGCGACGCGGAGCGGCGCGCTTCATTTTCCCGAGATCGGAATGTGCCGCTTTGAGCTCGAATGCGCACACTCGGTTTTAAGCGTGATTCACAATAACTCATTATTTTTGAAAAATTTGAAAACACACTTTGACTCACAAAAGCGATCGTACCGTCCTTGTTTTCGATCCGATCATTAAAAACGATCCGAATTCAGAATTCTGAGACTATTCTACATAAGATCCGTGCAAAATCTGGATTTGACGCAATGTTAATTTTTCGAGTAATTAAAAGTTGAAGTTTTAAGATTCATTTTTGTTGCCCAGAAGTTTATGTTTAAAAAAATTGTAGCGTTGTTATTTGTGGACCGATCTTTAAAAACTATACAGATTCGGATTTGCCAGACCTTTTAGCTTCGGGTAGGTCCAAAAAACCATAGGCGTGTTATTTGAAATTTGTGAGAAAAAGGGGTTCGAAGTGCCCCACCTGTAATTATTTTTTCATGAATTTCCACTTTGAAAAATCGTACTTTGGTTATTTGTGAACGGATCTTTAATAACTTTTGAGATTATAAAAGCCCGTTTATCTGAGCCTAAGACCGGCCAAAAAAATCAACAAGGCCCAATGTTAAGTCTCTGAGAGAAACGCGTTTGAAGCTTTTAAAATGTAAATTTTGCTAAAATTTTCAATTTTTAAAATTCTTGTTTAACAATTATTTTAATTTATCCGTGAATATTTATTTTTAAATAAAAAACAGATATGAATGCCAAATACTAGGTCCATGACGCTTACTGTGTCTTTACGCTAATTAGCTTCGGATAAAAAAAAGAGCTCTGGGATCTCCTAGGAAAGGAACTGATTAAATACGTATCGTGGTGGCACGTTTTTTCTTCGAGCTTATCTTCTTCTATTAAAAGCAGAAGACAAACAAGTCCACGTGGGCGACGTTCGTATTCATTTTACAAGTTTAAGATGTGATCTAATTGCCGTTCGACACGCTCGACATGAAGACCAGCCGCACCTAACTACCGTCAACTGGAAATCTTTAAAGAAAATCCATCCATTCAGAACAAATCTCGCTCATTCAGATTCAGTAGCCATAAATATATTCCGGTGCAGCGGAGCTCTATTTATCATTAATCAAATAAGGCACAACGTACTCGTTGTTTTCTATGTTTTCAAGTGTAAAAGCAGTTTGTGTCTACACCTACAGCAAACTGTTAATGATACACGCAACAGACCGTAATTAATTCCATTACAAGACACCTAATTAAACTAATTTAATAAGCGCTTAATAAATCACTTCGTTATTCCGCTCTTTTGCTATCGATCTATCAATCCGATCGGGCCATCCGGGATTTGGTCAGGCCGCGCGAAAGGTTCGATACTTGTGTTAAAATATACTCAGCGTTGTTTTCTTCTGATGTTTGGGTAATGTGGCAATACGTCCGTTTTGAATGGGACGGTTTTGTTTTCAGAAAAGCCCCATGAAGAAATTTTGAGAGCGCAACTACTTCGTGGAATTAATGGCCAATGTTTCAAATCACAAATAATATTTTAGTCAACTTTATTGTCTTATTTAATTTGAAAAGAAGAACATTGGAATAGATATTCCCAATGTGCATATTAATATTCCATTATTGTCAAATGTTAAATACAGTGAAAGCTCTGTTAAGCGGACACTCACGGTCGGGATATTTTTGTCCGGTTATTAGGGATGCCCGCTTATTACATAGTGAGTATATTTACATGCACAGAAAATAGAATTTAAAATGTTTTTATTTAAAGTATTGGAATAGATGTAAGAACATTAAGGTGGAGCGAAAAAATTTTTTTTCTTAGCCTGGGGCTAGAATTTGTAGCTTATAAAAAATAAACATTTTTGAAAAAAAATTTACTCAACATCTTGAGGTGGCCCACTCATTTTTTAAATTAAATTCAAGTTAAAATTCTTTTGAAACAAAAAAAAAGTGTTCCAGAAGCTGCGAAGTGTGTCCTCTTTCTTGCCCATTAAGAATTATTAACTTAAAAATTTTTCTATCGCCATTATTGCAGTTTTTCAAAAAAATTTCGAAACAATAACATATTTTTCTTAGGCATTAAAGTGAATTTTGAGTTAGAAACGTTCAAATTTGATCATTTTTAGATAAATTTGAAGATTACAAGGCAAAACAATTTTTTTTTGTTTCCAAAGAATTTTAACTTGAATTTAATTTAAAAAATCAGTGGGTCATTTCAAGATGTTGAGTAAAAATTTTTATTTATTATACGCTACAAATTCTAGTTCCAGGCTAAGAAAAAAAACAACATTTTTTTTCGCTCCACCCTAAAGTACATATTGAAAACTTTTCTAAATATGTAAAATATGAACTAAAAAAACAAGAATAATGTTTTAGTGTTTTTTAATTAAACAAAATCCATTATATTGGATTGACGTAATCGTACATTTCTTTACCGTAAAAGTTGATTTTGAAAGTGTCTTTCTAAATTTTTTATATGGTGAAATGCAGTAAAATCATCTCTTATAAATATTTTTAATTTTAAACTAATTTCAATGCTTCATTGTAAAGGGTGTTTCAAATTGAGCGCCTTTTTTAAAAACTAAATAAAACACATAATTTGCATTGATTTTCAAAAACTTTTTATTCATAATTGAAGTAAAATGTATGACATTTAAACACAAAAAATAATATTTGTCAAATGACCACGTCTTGTGGCTCCACACACGTTCACAATTTTGGATGACATTTTGACATAATTGAGGCTCTATTTCACCAATAACACGAATAATTTCATTCTTCAGTTTAAGAATCAATTGTGGATTGTTTCTATAGACTTGATTTTTTACATGACCCAAAAGAGGATAACCAACGGTGTCAAATGACATGATCTGCCAATTATTTATTTTTTCAGAAAAATCATCAGGTAATCCAATTGACAAATGCACGACGTTTTTAATCGTCCAAAGGCTTTAATTTCTTTATTATTTGGACCCTATATGCCTTTACTGATAAATACTTTCGTAAAATATGCCATGTTGTTGTTTTACTGTGCCCAACTGGTTGTGATCGTTGACTAATGGACATTTCAGGCTTTTTAGCACACTTTTATAAACCATATCAATGTGCTCTTGTGAACGACCAAAAACATTATAGTTTTTTATCTTTTACGGAACCAGTCTATAAATTTTTGAACAATTCGACTAATAGTCCTTTCAGATGGACGATTATGTAAACAATAAAAATTACATAATTTTCTAAAAAGATTTTTCACAGAACGCAGATTTTCATAAAATAATTCAACAATTTTAACGCGCTTTTGTATCTTGTACCACTTCATTTTTATTAATGTCATACATCACACTTTTTAAATGTTAAAAGACCCAGGCGAATTCAATGGGCTATCTATGTTTTATTTAGTTTAAAAAAAAAGGCACTCAATTTGAAACACTCTTTATGAATTTATTTCATTGCAATGTTCAGTATCCGACACTTTTTCATTAGAGTCTACTTGATTTTCCACTTCCGTATCATTGGTAGTTGAGACATATACTTGAATATCAAAATAATGATTTTCTGTGGCAATATTTCGGTCTATAACTACAAAATCTTCTACAATATCACTATCTGCTTGTTTTAATACTTTGAAATTTCTTAACAAACCCGCAAGTGTTGATAGTGGCAAATCGTCTTTGGGATCAAAGTTAGAAATGTTAATTTCTTTATTAATAATTTATTAAGTTATTAAATGTTAATATGTCCGGCTGTGAGAAATTTACAGAATACAAAATGAAGAAATTTTGTGTCCGGAATCGGTTACTGGAGCGTCCGGTTATTAGATCGTAATTTACATGTAGAACCATAATCAAAAATTTGGTTCTATAAATTTTGTCCGGTTAATAGAGCTGTCCGCAAAGAGAGCTTTCACTGTAATTCTATGCTTGGATGGAAAATTTTTGAATGGTATAATTAAATACAACAAATCAGATGGGATTTTTATTTATTGTTAGAATTTCCTGAACGGATTCACTGAAATTTTGAACTGAAGGGTTTTTCCTGACACCATACATGCCATGTACAATTTTAAAATAATCAAATTTACGGATTAAGAAACACTCGAAGGTACACCTGAAATTATTTTTATTAGGCTCGTTGCAATTTGGCGTCCAGAAGAGCACCATGGTAACTTTTCAAAAGGAATAAAATCTATAATCTATTTCAAACAAAAAATAAATATAAATTTATTCGACTTTTAATTTTTAGAAATGAAGATTAATATAAGTAAATTTAATAAATACGAAGATGTGCGCATTCGAGCGAAAAGTGGTACATTTCCGAGCGAGGGAGGCAAATGAAGCGCGACGCGGAGCGGCGCGCTTCATTTTCCCGAGATCGGAATGTGCCACTTTGAGCTCGAATGTGCACACTCGATTTTAAGCATGATTTGCAATAATTTTGGTGCGAAAAATTAGTAAATATTTTTTATCATTCCCTCTCACTCGTGTTTAATGGGTTTGTTGTATCTTTTCGCTCTTTTCTACTCATTGCTATGGTAAAGATACGTTTTTCGAACATATGCCTAATCGATATTGTTTTAGAAAGAAAGTTCAATTTATAAATTTCAATAAATACGAGGATGTGCGCATTCGAGCGAAAAGTGGCACATTTCCGAGCGAGGGAAGCAAATGAAGCGCGACGCGGAGCGGCGCGCTTCATTTTCCCGAGATCGGAATGTGCCACTTTGAGCTCGAATGTGCACACGCAATTTTAGGCATGATTTTCAATAATTTTGGTGATGAAAAATTATTAAATATTTTTTATCATTCCCTCTCACTCGTGCTTATGGGTTTGTTATATCTTTTCGCTCCTTTCAACTCATTGCTATGGTAAAATACGTTTTTCGAACATATGCCTAATCGATATTTACTGAACTGAATTAAATTTGTCGATTAGAAAGAAAGTTCAATTTATAAATTTCAATAAATACGAGGATGGGCACATTCGAGCGAAAAGTGGCACATTTCCGAGCGAGGGAAGCAAATGAAGCGCGACGCGGAGCGGCGCGCTTCATTTTCCGAGATCGGAATGTGCCACTTTGAGCTCGAATGTGCACACACAATTTTAGGCATGATTTGCAATAATTTTGGTGACGAAAAATTAGTAAATATTTTTTATCATTCCCTCTCACTCGTGTTTATGGGTTTGTTATATCTTTTCGCTCCTTTCCACTCATTGCTATGGTAAAAATACGTTTTTCGAACATATGCCTAATCGATATTTACTGAACTGAATTAAATTTGTTGATTAGAAAGAAAGTTCAATTTATAAATTTCAATAAATACGAGGATGGGCACATTCGAGCGAAAAGTGGCACATTTCCGAGCGAGGGAAGCAAATGAAGCGCGACGCGGAGCGGCGCGCTTCATTTTCCCGAGATCGGAATGTGCCACTTTGAGCTCAAATGTGCACACTCGGTTTTAAGCGTGATTCACAATAATTAATTTAATTTCTTATATGGCGAAATCTTTACTTTATGATTTTCTTAGCTGTGCGCGCGCCACTTCCGTTGCCTTTTACTCTGAGGCGCCAAAAGAAGTATGACTTCAAAATATGAATTTAATTACCAAACGGCCCGTTGTAACAGAAAAAAAATTGGTCACGTTATGTATGGGCCATTGTGCTCCAAACAAAAATGTATTAATACGGAGTAATAATACGAACGGCTGTAGTGAGAACTCCAGACCAGACAAGAATGCTACTTATATAGTCTGAGGGCTTCTGAAGAAGACTTCACAGATGAAAAGATCTCAAACTCGCTTGATTAAGATGACTCCCACTTTCTCACCTTTGGCGTGTCGTTTTCAATTCGCGTCCGTTTGATGAAATTCGAGGTATCGAACGATGAAAATTAAAATGCCAGATGAAGAAAAAAAGTACAACTGTCTAGGATGATTTTACAAAAAATGGTACCCTTGTTAGTACAATACCATTCACGCCCATTGAATCTTTTGCTGGTTTAGTACAAGGAACGCGCTCGATTTAAAAATGCAAGTCACGAAGATTAGGCATTGGCTCGCAGGTATTTGTTGAATATTTGTTGAACTGTTTTTATACTTTTTGTAACACGTACAAGTTTAACGTTTTTTGGTTCGATAAATATTTGCTTCGGATTTTTACTAGGTTTTGTACGAGTAAACAGTGACTAATCGAAAGCTTTGTCTGTTTTTCGATTTGCTCCGCGAGTTACCCTTATTTTGCGTTTTGAGGGTTGAATTTGTTTGAATTAATCTTCAGGCGTTTACCGGTTGAGATTTTAAGCAGGGTTGTTCAATTGGTTTCTTTAAATCTTGAACATCTTCATGGCACTTCAAAATAATTTTATTAATGCAAGTCAAAACTTTATCGTTATCAAAAATTATTAATTTTTCTCTTTGAAGCTTTTAAATTTTTAATAATCGCGATTCTAAAAATATTAAACGCTACACATAGAGAAGAAAATAGTGATTCGCACTATATAGCAGGAAATCATTACTATAGCATATTATGGTGACGAAGATTTTCTCTAAAAAAATTCGTTGGACATAGTAATTATTCCTATTTTGAATGGTAAGACTGGCCAGATTGCATAGGCTTGATTTCTATGCTACATAAGAGTCGTTCCCATGCTACATGGTAATGGGTCTCGTATTATACTGGGTGTTTCACGAATAAATATTGCAATTGTAATGGAACTGCTTCCCATCTAGCGTAGCTAGCTCATTAATATAAATATTTATATAAAATGCGTCAAGATGCGTTGTACTAAATTTTCGTTCATGACGCATTTGGAAATAATTGCCTAACATCCTTATTGGTAAAATTTTTTATTTTCTTTTAAATGATATATATTTTTTTTAGTATTGGCACTAGTTATTTACTTCCTGGTATGCTATAAAATTTAGATATTACAAACTTCAAATTTTCAGTAACTTGGTAGAAATCACCAGTTGGGTGGTAATGAAGTCCCATGCTGCATAAGTGAGACGTACCATTTTCTTCTTTTCGTGTAAAAAAATTAAAAAAAAATTACAATAGCTAGTATTCATTGCCTGTATAGAAAATAATTTTAATTAACAGAAAACGGTCCGTGTACTTAGGGGAAAGTGGAGGGATCATTTAGTATTTTTCCTATATAAGCGCGTTAAAGGTTATACTTCTTTGGTGTAACTAAATTAATTTTAATCATTCCTTCTCACTCGCATTGACAAGGTTGTCGTATCTTTTTGCTCCCTTCCACTCATTGCTATGGTGAATATATTTTTCGAACATAAAATCGATTATTACTAAATGAATTTAAATTTATGATTTGAAAGAGCGAAAAATAAAGTAGACAAAAGCCATAGGACGATAAGCATAGTGAATCGGCCCCAGAGCGATATTTGAATCATCTTTTGAGAGTATATTGGTACTAATGAGATACGTTGATTATCCAAATTTCAGCCCTATATCTATTTTGGTTTTTGAATATATCGAAAAAACGAAAATCAAAAATAATTTTTTTCTCAAAAACGGCTTAACCGATTTGTATAAAATTTGGACAAATTATAGAGGTATATAAGGGACATACTAGGAAAAAATAACAACTCATAATATTTATAAGAATCATTAGAAATAGGCAATTATTTTTTTTTCTTTAAGATAACGTTCTAGCACAATTTTTAAATTAACTTTTTTTGTGTCTTTTTTGATGTAGGATAACCTCTCAAAATCTTAAACTGATATAAAAAGTACGCCATATCAAAAATAAAAAAAACAATTTTTTATTATAAAAATCGATATATTATAATGTTTATACCTTTGAAACAACAGAAATGAAGCTCATTTGATTAATTTATAATGCAAAATAACATTAAATATTAAAACTAATAATGTGAAAACATTTTTTTTAATTAAAATTATAAGTATATATTTATGTTTCTCACACCTGTGTTACTTAAACTTAAAACTTATTAATGGTTTTGTTACGATTATTCTTACAAGTACCACATATTACTACCTTTATTACTACTTCTACATCTTAAAAGCTACTTTTTTGTTGATCAGTATCAGACTCTCTTATACCTGCACGTGTTGATGTTGCTGGTCAGCATTTCGGTATCGCATATTGCAATTCAACATTTATTTTGCAATTTTCACAATAATTTAGGCCAATAAATTAGATGAAAAATTAATAGCATCATTTGAAACATTCTCAATCACTTGCAATGCCAAGATTATCGTATCTTTTCGCTTCCTTCCATTCGTTGCTATGGTAAAAATGTTTTTCGATTATAAAATCGATATTTACTAAATTAAATTAACATTTTTGGTTTGAAGCAGTGTAAGTTAAATTATACTAATGTAATAAATACGACGATGTGCACATTTGAGCTCAAAGTGGCACATTTCCGAGCGAGGGAGGCAAATGAAGCGCGACGCGGAGCGGCGCGCTTCATTTTCCCGAGATCGGAATGTGCCACTTTGAGCTCTAATGTGCGCACTCGGTTTTAAGCATGATTTGCAATAATTTTAGTGACGAAAAATTAGTCAATATTTTTATCATTCCTTCTCACTCGTGTTTATGGGTTTGTTGTATCTTTTTGCTCTTTTCCACTCATTGCTATGGTAAAAATACATATAATCGATATTTTTTGAACTGAATTAAATTTGTTGATTAGAAAGAAAGTTCAATTTATAAATTTCAATAAATACGAGGATGGGCACATTCGAGCTCAAAGTGGCACATTTTCGAGCGAGGGAAGCAAATGAAGCGCGACGCGGAGCGGCGCGCTTCATTTTCCCGAGATCGGAATGTGCCACTTTGAGCTCGAATGTGCACACGCAATTTTAGGCCTGATTTGCAATAATTTTGGTGACGAAAAATTAGTAAATATTTTTTATTATTCCCTCTCACTCGTGTTTATGGGTTTGTTGTATCTTTTTGCTCTTTTCCACTCATTGCTATGGTAAAAATACGTTTTTCGAACATATAATCGATATTTACTGAACTGAATTAAATTTGTTGATTAGAAAGAAAGTTCAATTTATAAATTTCAATAAATACGAGGATGGGCACATTCGAGCGAAAAGTGGCACATTTTCGAGCGAGGGAAGCAAATGAAGCGCGACGCGGAGCGGCGCGCTTCATTTTCCCGAGATCGGAATGTGCCACTTTGAGCTCGAATGTGCACACTCGATTTTCAGCATGATTCACAATAAATATTTTTCGTTACGTGTGCGCGCGCCACTTCCGTTGCCTTTTACTCTGAGCGCACCAAAAGAAGTATAACTTCAATGATCCGCAGATTGAAAAATGCCTTAAGTTACTTTGCGGTACGAATTTGAATAATTACCAAAAAAAAATCTTGCGCCCCGGTGGTAAATCGCCAAACAAAAATTGAATTTGTATTGCGGATTATGCCCACGACGTCAATTTTTCATACCATAGCGATCAATAATGGTCGCATAGTTGTGCGGAATAATGCGATACCATTCTCAATCATTTATAATGCTTCGATAACATTTAACTAAAGGATGTTATTTACGTGTGAGTAAGGCAAACCTTATTCTTCGTTCGGTGTTATTCAATTACGTGCACCGTTAAAGTGCAGACTCATCGTTTCGTATCCGATCCCGACCCAAATTGATCTAATAAACTTATCGCGGTTCAGTTTCGAACCTACAACAAAAACAAACCGTGACGCGACTTAATTTCGCCTTCGACCAGCGTCCGCTCCGTTTTAATTTTTTTCTCAAGCACCCACGGCGTGAATTATGAGATTTTCCAGTCGAGATCGAGAAATATGCAGAGCCAATCGCCGATACCCCATTTTGATTTTATATAAAGCACATTTCGGACGTTTGAGTGATGTGCGTGAATAAATTAATGTCGTAAAGGACCTCGGATTGATAGTTCATTCCGCAGGTTAAATGTGGCCATTATGTTTCGGGCGTCCCAATAAATTCACTAAAAAATTCCACCACAAAGCGCTATAAATCAGTGCAAGCGAGCCCAATAAAATATTCTGACAAGTAAACATCTCGAATAAACCTAGAAATGCTGTCCGATAAAATCTACTCCAAATTTAAAGCAGTGACTGGCAAATACTTGGAATCGTCCTCCGACATTCTCCAACTTCGTTCACCAATACGGATCTCAAATATTTCACCTATCTCCCGAAAATTTCTTTTCCATAAATTAACGTTGCTCGTTTTACCTTTTTTTTTGTTTTAAATTCGGATTAATACGTAGAAATTTAATAAGCGACTTTTCGTCGAAAGATCTTATCTCGCCAAAGACAATATCGCAGTAAATAATCTTCAGGAGCACCTGGTGCTAAGGTGTCACTCTGGTTCGGGTTCTACCTGAAGAGCACTTCGGCCGCAGATACGCCAAAAATGTAACTTTAGTCGTCCTAGTTTTTTTTTTAATGTTGTGGCACCCCGTGGGGCGGGTGTGGGAAGATTCTCTTAGACCAACTGACCCCCACTTGTCATCAATAATTCGGTTGACATCGATGGCTTTTGATACCCATTTTTTCTCGAAAATTATTTAAATACTTGACTTTAGTGTTTGGGTTGTCTCCTAAAATATATTCTTGTTTTATTGAATTGCTTTTGTAGGATCTCATAGAGTTAGGTTTGGGGGAGGGGGTGGGGGGAGATAAGAAGGTTCGTTCTACTGATGTTATTTTTTACGTAAATAAAATTTACGAGTGTGAGTTAAGGAATTAATTGTTTTTCTTTTATATTTGGTATTACTCGGTTTTTCTCTCGAAGTTTGTATTAAATTGCTTTTTTATAAATTAGAAAATAAAAAACAAATAATTTGAACTTAAAGGCTTTTGCGGTTATTAATAATAAAATTAAAACACTTACCAGAATCTATATTGAGCCATCTGGAGATGGTACTAGCACTGTCACTAACACCAGGTTCTTCACTAACACTAACATTACCGACGCCGATACCGGTGAAGGCTTCCGGAACGACGCCGCGCCTTTGTATAGCAAAATAGTGACGTTGCTAAGGTTAGTGAAGAATTTAGCGTTAGTGATGGTGCTAGTACCAGGCTTTAGGGGGTTCAACGTCAAATCTGGTAAGTGTTTTAATTTTGTTAAAAACAAATATATTTACCATGAATAAGGGGGTTGTGATTGACTTACTCTCGGCTGTCCTATTTTAAAACCCAGTAACAGTCAAAAATCAAAAATTTCAGGATAACGACAAAACATTATCAATATTTAGAAAGAAAAAAATTAATTATTATTTTAAATATAATTTTTACTGTTCTTATTAAGTTAAAAATTATAAGATAATTTTATTGTTTATTTTTTGACCAATTTAAAACACAATATAAGCTTTTATTCAATTTTCAAATCGTACTTTTTAATGAAAAAAATAATGGGCTACTAATTTTAGGTTCAATAAAATAAAAAGATTCAATATTTTCATTATGTTTTTAATTATGATTAGAAATTTAAATATTTTTATTTATTTTAGTTTTATTATTTTTTTTATTTTAATTAACAACTGTTTTTAAAGTTGCGTAACATTTTTAATTATTGGTTTATTTAAATAAATAGTAATAAAACTTTTGTTGAAGCAGTACGTATAGAAGCTTATAACTTTTTCTTAGTTTACTTGAAATTGTTCTTAGTTAACAATCAAATCAAATTAACTAATTAAACGTAATAATTTTACCTTATAATGAATTGCTATATAATCCATGAAAGTAAATTATAAAAAAAATTAACTAATGAAGAAAATAACATAAGTTTATTCTTCAACACTTTCCTGTAATTTTTCAATTGAATCAATTAAGTCTTGATTTTTTATTAACTTTCAACCATAAAATTAATGGAAGTAATTTTTTATTTATATTGTTTTTTTAATTTACATATTTCACGAAATTTATTTTGCAATTTAGGCAGCCTTAATTCTTGCTGTGTTTTAAATTCGTCAAATAGAAAAGAAAGTGCAGTTACTAGATATAAGAAATTTAATTACCCCATAAAAAAAATCGTTATCAATAAAATAAAGACGAGGCTTTGTTTAAAAGGCCCTGTTAACAGCAAAAATACGATATAAAATGAATTTTTGAAAATTAAGCAGTTTCTGGGTTCCAAAGTCCTGTATTTATTCAGTTATTTAAATTTCTAAGAGAATTTTTAAAATTTCATTACTGCTCAATGATATTAATTAAAAAATGCGAAAAAATTAAAACGTATCTCTCGAGAAAGAAATGCAGATTAAGAAAGTAACAAATTGAGCTGTCCGAAAAAAGTAATGAAGAATCTCAAAATCTGACACAAAGTAAATGGTATTTATTTATCATTTCGGTAAAATATTATTTATTTATTGCTATTATTAGCGATCATTGGCAGAGGTGATGATATTGTAATGCGGGATAAATAACAAGTAAAAGTATAATATATTAATATATTAAAAATGATTAATTTTTTTAATTTAAAGCCGAAAGCGGCTTGATAAATAAACATAAGCATTAAATATAATTTTTCAAGCGTTCATTGTGTCATTTTCGAAATGTCATTAGAAGATTATTTTATTTATTTTCAAAAAATCATTTGCATGTATTCGTTCAATCATTAGCATAAAAAAATATTTCGTTACCTGCAGCTAAACTCTTCCTTTTCATTTTAATTGTGTTTTTCTCTTCGGGCACGTTGCGAAACAGATTTTCCCAATCGAAAGTCCTCCGGGCAACGAATTGCTTTGTCTATTTTTTTATGAGCACAAATATTTAAAAATCAGTCACGCTCAAAACAATAACGAAATTCAATACGTGAACGACTCCCCTTTTTTCAAGGTTTTCTGTTTCGCCCGAAAAAAAAAGAAAAAACCTAAAATTATGCGTTTAAATTTGCATTTGCGTTTCCGAAAACTTTTGCGATGAATAATTGATGACGCCTCACGATTTGTTAGCGACACATATTTTTTCTTCTTCTCTTTGGGCGCGAAGTAAGTCGCTATTAATCCACACGTGCAGTTAATTAAATCTGACAAAAACTTTAAAATATTACCTTTCAACAGACCATTTCTCTAAAAACTCTAAGAGATTGGAAATTTCTCAGGAAATTTATGCAGCATTAATGGTACACATGTATTCGGTTGGTAACATCGATTTTGGGACCTTTAAACCGATTTAATCTAGTGTTTTTATTAGTCGACGTCGATTGCGGTTGAAAGTAATTTTTTGCGGGTTTTTTTCTCCAATAATTTGTGTTATTAATATTAATTAAAGCGAGTAACTAATTGTTAATACAAAAAACATAATCGATTTAAATGGTAAAGCAATTTAGGATGGAAACACGTTGCGTTTAACAAATCAGCTTTATTTAAATTACTTCCAAATAAATGAAGGTCAGAAAACGCGGATTTCACTTTCAATTTAGAATTTTAACACCTAAATAAGTCTTGTATATGCAATTACATCATCGAAATGATATCATTAGAACGTCTTCTTAAACAAACCGATTTATTTCTCCTTCATTAAGTCAAATCGAGCCGAACCAACTTCCTTGTTGTTGTTGTTGTCGATCTTTTTTATTAAATAATTTATTTATAACCATAAATAAAACCAGCTTTTCTTTCGCTCAAGCGATCACGAACTCTTAAAAATAGATTTTTATTCGATTTTCATTAAAACGTCGCGGGCGTGGGGCATTTTATTTATGTCTCTCGTCGAAGACGTCGAAGAGAGTTATCTTTTGCAATTTTTCTGCTTTTCCGTTGCCGTTGATTAGTTAATTGTCAGGATGGCGATGATTAATTTCCTTTGGAACGATAGTTATGCAATGATGGCTATGCATTCTTAAACAGTTTTGAGTTTTCTCACATTTCTTTATGTCTAATGGTCGAGTAGGCGAAAGCATGTGTTGAAATTATGCACAACAATATGGTACAACACGTGACAACACCTTTATATATGCAGCGGTGTGTTTATGGAGTACAAGGCGTTACATCTTGTCGCAATGTGTGTTTTACATACGATACAAATGAATTTTCACACATTATGTTGGTTTTGGCACATAATCGCCATAAAAATTCGATGTGCGCCACGCACTCCTTGGAAACGTCTCTTTTCTAATAATTTGCTTAAAATCTCAAATATTTTAAATGCAGTTTTGGTTATATTTTTACATTAAATTTTATATTTGTTATTATTTATTTATTACTAGAAATAATTTGGACATACCTGGTTTTTAACCACATTAAGGTTTAAATAGTCATAACTCGGTTATTTATTACAAGAAATTGATTCTAAAAACACTTCATTGGGACACTTTTTTGCGCTTTTTATGTTGGCAAACTTAGATTTTTTAGTCAATGTCTATTTACGTCAATATTAGTTGTAACTTCGTTAAATCAAGTAGGCGCTGTATTTGATTTTGCGCTCGTTAAAAAGCTATTTTCTTTACGATTCTAACGATACCAAACAGTATAAGAAAATCTTTAAAAACAAAGGAGATATTTAATAAAAACCATTTTTGTGTGTAAAAGAATTTCCACCAAATGGGAGGTTTTTCACGGAAAACTCTTTTTTGCTAACTTTCTTATTAGTTGAGATAAATTAGTTCTGTAAAAACTTTCTTAAGGCACGTTTTTTCGTACTTTGTAATGGCAAAGTCAAATACATTCTGGGACCATTATTTGTCCTCATTTCGGCAACAACTTTGTTATTTTAAATAGGAATGCTATTTTATTTTTGCAGAAGCTAAAAGCTTATTTTTCTGATTTCAACAATGTATACTAGTAACAGAATATTTTAAAAAATAACTGAATTATTTACAAAAAAACTAAAATTTTAATTTTCGAAAAGTTCCATTTTGACTTTCTTATTAGTTGAGATAAACAAATTTTGTAAAAACGTTTTTGAGGCACTTTTTTACGCACTTGACGATGGTGCAGTCCAAAAAATACTTGGGCCATTATTTGTCCCCGTTTCGGTTACAACTTTGTTATTTTAAATAGGAATGCTATTTTATTTTTGCGGAAAGTAAAAACTTATATTTTCTGGTTTCAACAATGTATACTTGTCCTAGAATTTAAAAAAAAATAACAGAATTATTTACAAAAAAACTAAAATTATTAATTTTCGAAAAGTTCTATTTTTGATTTTCTTATTAGTTGAGATAAACGAATTTTGTAAAAAAAATTTTGAGGCACTTTTTTACGCACTTGACGATGGTGCAGTCAAAAAAATATTTGGGCCATTATTTGTCCCCGTTTCGGTTACAACTTTGTTATTTTAAATAGGAATGCTATTTTATTTTTGCGGAAGGTAAAAACTTATATTTTTCTGGTTTTAACAATGTATACCTGCCCCAGAATTTTTATTTACAAAAGAAGACTAAAATTCTTAATTTTCGAAAAGTTCCATTTTTGACTTTCTTATTAGTTGAGATAAACAAATTTTGTAAAAACTTTTTTGAGGCACTTTTTTACGCATTTGACGATGGTGCACTCAAAAAAATACTTGGGCCATTATTTGTCCCCGTTTCGGCTACAACTTTGTTGTTTCAAATAAGGTTACTACTTTATTTTTGCAGAAATTAAAAGCTTATTTTTCTTCTAATTTTAACGATAAAAATATTTCGAAAAATAACCGAGTTTTCTTACAGAAGATCAAAATTATTAAATACTTAATTGTACAATAATTGCAGCTATTAGTTATTTCAATGATTAATTCAAAAAAATGAGATTTAAATTGTCCGAGCTTTTTTATATAAAATTACCGAAAAGAAAACATTGAAAATTAGCTATTGTGAAAAATACAGGTTAAAATTTTTAGAAGGTATTTTTATTTGTCTTTCTTTGTTAAATTTTTTTATGACTAAGAAAGGCTCCCACATCAAAAGGAGTGCGAAGACGCCTCAATATTTATAAGGCTCTCTTCATTGAAATATGTAACAAAGTCATCTTTTAGAAGATATGTCTCACCCACAACTGCGTTGGTTAAATAAATGGGAGACGAAGGGAGTGTCTTTAAAAATAGCAGAACAGAACTCTTATGACCATAACCGTGCGAATCGTAATGACTCAATGTTTGTCATGAATAATATTTGCAATCTAATTGTTAACATAAAGAAACCTCGATTTATCCTTCGCGACTTAATAAATTTATAAAATAGCGTTTGTCACTAAATATTTTTTTTATTAAGTTCAAATTTACGGTGCGTGCTACTTGGACAGGTATTGGCAGAGTGCAGGGTCACGTTTTGTAATTCTTAATCTCAGATAAGATCACTAACAAGTGGCAAGTGAACAGATTCTAATGGTTGTACTTTACTGTAAATCTCTTATCCAGCTTCAAGGTGACAGAAACAACTTTAAAAAAGATCCGTTTAAGATTATCATTTTCTTGTTATTATTAAATTAAAATTTCCACATCGGGGCCACCGCCGAAATAGTCCGGATCGAAAGCGGCCCACCAGTTCTTATTGAAGCTATACTTCTTTTGGCGCGCCGAGGGTCAAATTTTAGGAGGCAACGGAAGTTGCGCGCGCACAGCTAACGAAAATTCGAAATCAAATTCAAATCAAAAACTTAAATTCCGATTTTCTATTGCGAAAAAATTGTAGCGTTTGTTTTTCTAAAATAATCGTTCGAAAGCATTAAATCAGAGCTTAAGGGTTTCTGGTATAAATACACTTTTGTAATTTTCAAAATTCAAATTATTTAGAAAGTAAAAATTATTGTGAATCATGCTCAAAACGGAGTGCGCACATTCGAGCTCAAAGTGGCACATTCCGATCTCGGGAAAATGAAGCGCGCCGCTCCGCGTCGCGCTTTATTTGCCTCCCTCGCTCGGAAATGTGCCACTTTTCGCTCGAATGCGCACATCCTCGTATTTATTGTATTTTCCTATATTAATCTTTTATTCTTTAATTAACAAAATTATATGTCGAATAAATTTAGATTTATTTTTTGTTTTAAATAGGTTATACATTTTAATCTTTTTGAAAAGTTACCATAGTACTATTCTGCAACGAGCCTAATAAAAATATTTCCAGGTGTACTTTCGAGTGTTTATTAATCCGTATATTTGATCAATTAAAATTGTATATGGCATGTATGGTGTCAGGAAAAACCCTTCACTACAAAATTTCAGTGAATCCATTCAGGAAATTCTAACAATAAATAAAAATCCTATCTGATTTGTTCTATTTAATTACACCATCCAAAAATCTTCCACCCAAGCGTATTTGACAATAATCCAATATTAATGTTCACATTGGAGATATCTATTCTAATCTTCTTCTTTTTAAATCAAATAAGGCAATAAAGTTGACTAAAATACTTTTTTTAATTTGAAACATTGGCTATTAATTCCACGAAGTAGTTGCGCCTCAACATTTTTCGTGGGGCTTTACTAAAAACGGAACAGTCCCATTCAAAACGGGACGTATGGTCACATCCTCGTATTTATTGGATTGGGACCTGGGACTCACGTTGGAAAATATTTATCTAGATCTATGCCTCGTTTTTGTTAATTATGTAAAAGGCTTTGATTCACTGGAATTATGGGCCATAGAAGAAGCAATGTACAATTGCAGAATATATTCACAATATATACCAAAACGTAACTACAACGGTACAACTGGAACAGAACACTAGACCAATACCAATGAAAAGGGATGTGCGACAGGGCGATGTCATCTCTCCAAAACTGTTCTATACTAGCAATGGAAAATATCTTTACACAACTTAGCTGGTCAGACTATGGCGTAAATATCAATGGGAAAAAACTTAATCATCTTAAATACGCCGACGACATCGTACTTGTAACAACCAAGTTTGAAAAACTGCAAATTATGATAACACATCAAAAAAATTGACTTTAAGATGAATTTAGAGGAAACAAAGATGATAAAATATAATAATCACAACTTAGAGACCCTCAAAGAGTACATATATTTAGGACAGATAATGAAGGCAAGTAAAGAAAACCAAACCGCCGAAACTCTGAAAAGGGTCAGACTGGCATGGGCAGGGTTTGCAAAACTCAGATAAGCACTAAACAGCAAAAAATTACCTCAATATCTAAAATCCATAGTTTACAACCAATGCGTTCTTCCTATCCTAACATATGGCTCCCACATGTGGACGCTGACAAAAGCAAATATGGACAAAATAGCAAAAGCACGGAGAACCATGGAAAGGTCTATGCTGGGAATCAGACTGATAGACAGGAAAACCAACAAATGGATTAAGAATAAAGATGTCAGAGAACAAGTCGCTAAACTTTAATGGAGTTTTGTAGGTCATAACATAAGGCAAAATTACGGCAAATGGAATACAATAATACAACAATTGAGGCCATGGTTACGGAAAAGATCAAAAAGATGATGTGGATAGGTCTCCAAAAGAGAGTAAAAAAGCTAACTTGAAAACGCGTAGCCCATAATAGAGTTTAAGGGAGCGCTATGTCCAATATTAGACGAAGTATGGGCTATAAAGAAAAAAAGAAGAATTGTATATCATAAGTTTTTGATGAAAGGATACACCAAAAAAAATTAAAATGATTTTACCTAAAAAATTATTCATTTCTAAAAGTAACTGACCAATTTTTGCATATTTTGGTTTGTTTCGATTTACACGGTTTTCCATAATTATGATTCAAATTTACACGGTTTTCTCCGGCATTGACCCACCGTGTAAATCGGAGAATAGGTGTACCTACCAGTGGGGCTAAGATTAGATTTATTTAATGGATGCGCAGTAACGTATAATTTGGAATCCAGTGGTCTAGCTATACACAAACGGAAGGGACACAACATAACAAAGTGTTAAATTTAGTTTAGTCACGCCAAAGAAGTATAACTTCTAGCGGTGTTTTTTTTATCTCGAAGCTCACAATCGACTCGATCTCCGATCTTTTGGGCGTTCTTTTTTAATTATTAAGTGTGTCACTTTAAAAAAAAAGGAAGGCAATAACAAAATTGGAAATGGTTATTAAATAATGTCAAAGGTCGTGCGAACTGTCGAGGGTAGTGATTTGTCGCGCAATTTTGCTACAAACGTGCCATGAAGTGACCGAGAATTACACCTACACTAATGAGAACAAATAATTCATAACAATGCACATCGTTTTTCCATTGTGTTCCCTTGGGCTTGTTACCTACACTAAAACTTTTCAAATCTGGTCGTTTTCCATCGGCACTACCGTGTTACCCGAGCGGGACAAAAGTGGCGTCAGTAGGAGAGGGTAAGAGTGCGCTCTTCGAGAATGAAACTGCACAAAACAGACTTGGAATACAATTAAAATTTATGCAGACCTATAAATAAATACAAACAATAATAAAGTGGAAAATAAATGTGCAGTAATTATAATGCAGGGTTACCACTCCCATAATTCATGGTATTGTCTCAACGCAAATTAACGCCGGTCATGTCTCGCTCCGGACATTCGGATCTGTAGCGTCCGGTCTTATATGACTTTTGAATTACAATATCGTTATATTCTGTATACGTCCTGTCTAAAAGATTAAACGGGTAATATATATCCTCGTACTACAAATAGTTACGTATCTTGAATAGCAATCGTCTTTTAATTTGGTTTTTTTTAGTCGCCATCGAAAATTATTTTTAAAGTATACCGACTCGCGATCAAAATTATGCAGTTATCTTTAATATCCTTATTCTTACTTTTTAAAATAATTTAATTTAAATAAATAATTTAATTATTTATTTCAAAAACGTATCCGGTTGGCAAGAAAGTAATTTCGGTTTTTAAATTGAAATAAATCTTTTTATACAAAGAATAGATGTCAATTAACTATAAATGTACTAGCTGGATCAATGATCTTTTGCCATCTTTTTGGTAATTTTATGACTTCTGGTCCTTATCAGCAAAAAAACTGAACCAAGTACAATTTTAGTTCAATACCCTTAGTGAAAAATTTTACTAATTAAAGATTGAAATAAATTTTAATATGATGACGCAGGGTCAGGGCTACCTGGTGGATGTAACATCAGTTTCCAACCAAGCTCTGATAATTTTTGACGAGTTTGTAAAGATGTTTGAGGTCGAGCATTGTCATGGTGCAACATAATGCCTTTACGATTATCCAATTCCGACCGTTTATCTTTGATTGATTATTTTCTTCTTCGGTAGTAGCTCAAAAAAAACACAACCCCTTTACAATTCTATCAAACTGAAAGTTTGATCTTTTTTTTATAATATTCAGCTTTTGATGTGACTTGTGCTGTTTTTGCGCTTGGACCATGATCGTTTTCAATCAATGCTACTGTAGATAACCCATTTTTAATCACTAGTTTTAAAAAAGGGTCGATTTGTTGTGTTTGAGATGCATATCAGAAATACTCATTCGTGGTGATAAACAAAAATCTTTCAATTTATGTGGACCAAATAGCGAGCTTCTCAAGAAGTACTAGGCATTTAAATTTATCACACAGTTATATGACGATCTGCTTCAATTATGACTTTGTTTTAAAAATTATGGATTTCAGTTAGGTCGACTACAATGTTGGTCATTTTTAAGTGAAAATTTTCAAAAATGCAATTTCTTTAATCTTCCATAACAAAATGAAAATAATAATTAAAACCGTTGGTTGTTTATGGGGAGTTAATATTTAATTTTAACCCTCACAACAATAAAATTGTAGGTTTAACATTTTTCGATCTAATTGAAGCATGATTTTTAAAATGAAAAGTCAAAAAATAAAAATATCCAACCTCAATTTTTCAAAACTTTAGAACATTTTTCAAAAACAAATCGAGGCACAATTGTTTAATTTTTTTTAAAGTAATAAACCTTAGAAGAAAAGTAATTTAAAAAAAGTTGTAGGGTACCGATTAAACAGAATAATTCAAAAGATTTTGAAAATTTAGTCATTGGCGTACAGCTGAGGAGCAAAGTTATTTAAATGAGACCATAGTTTATTGTATCGCAATGAAAATGGTACCGAATAAAATGTCCATTATTAAATTTGGAAAAAATTGAAAAGAAAATTAAAGTTTTCCGTCCGAGAAAAGATGTCCCTTGTCATGCGTATTGTGCTTTTAGTCGCCTCGCCTTTAAATGAGCACCTGAAAAATTTATGGACATTACTGCGAGTCCACTTTAGACCCGGTCTATGACCCTCCGCTGTGCACCTGACACCCACAAGCTCGCACACATTCCTCGGTATTTATACCCAGATAAGATCTTATTATATGAGAAATAGCTGCAATATTACAGTAAACTTCACGAGTACATATGGAAGATATCTTATGGAAAAGTGTGCGATTACTAATAATCTCTTAATGTTTATTATTAAGGAATATTTTAGCATTTCATTAAAGCAACTTACTGCTTCATTTTTAACTTGTTTCATATTTCAGCGACGTTCTTGGGCATAAGTTTAATTTTTTAATTAGCGTTTTATGCTCACGCGGGGTCAGCTGCTTACTTTTTTGCGCACCTTTAATTTTAAAGATAATGAGCATTTCATTTAATTTCGTTTTGAAAAATTTAATCGCGATCTATAATAATTAATTAAAGTAAAATCTTTCGTGACGACTATTTCTAAAAGCGGGCAGTATTCCTGCAATTCGTTTTATTAACAATTAAGAATTGCTTAATTCCAAAATCCAAAAAACTAGCAAAATTTAATTATTAGGAGTCAGCTAGAAAAACCGGTGCGTGTACTTTTGTACGCGCGTTAGATGTTATACTTCTTTGGCGTTACTAAATTAAAAATAACCACGTGTAAAAATTAATATAACTAAATCCAATAAATACGAGGATGTGCGCATTCGAGCGAAAAGTGGCACATTTCGAGCGAGGGAAGCAAATGAAGCGCGACGCGGAGCGGCGCGCTTCATTTTCCGAGATCGGAATGTGCCACTTTGAGCTCGAATGTGCACACTCGATTTTAAGCATGATTTGCAATCATTTTGGTGACGAAAAATTAGTAAATATTTTTTATCATTCCCTCTCACACGTTTTAAAGGGGTTGTTGTATCTTTTCGCTCTTTCCACTCATTGCTATAGTAAAAATACGTTTTTCAAAGATCTTATCGATATTTACTGAACTAAATTAAATTTGTTGATTGGAGAGAAAGATTAATTTACAAAATTTCATAAATACGAAGATGTGCGCGTTCGAGCGAAAAGTGGCACATTTCCGAGCGAGGGAGGCAAATGAAGCGCGACGCGGAGCGGCGCGCTTCATTTTTCCGAGATCGGAATGTGCCACTTTGAGCTCGAATGCGCGCACTCGGTTTTAAGCACGATTCACAATAATTAATTTACTTTCTTAGACGGCTAACTTCGTACTGTCGAATTTTGGTTAGTTGTGCGCGCGCAACTTCTATTGCCATCTAAAATTTTACCCTCTACGCGCCCAAAGAAGTATAACTTATTTAATGAAATAAAATATCTAAGGGGACGAATTGTCGTAATTTAAGGGCCCGTAATTTATTTCTCTAATTAAAACAGGTTTGATACTTAATGCAATCAACTTTAAGCGCGCTGACCGTAATTTATTGGCTTTATAAAATAACGAAACAAAGCTATTTTGATAATTTGAATTTTCCTTGATATTCAGTTTTTCATTACAAATGTCAAAAATTCGAACACAATAAAAATTGAATTGCGGAACATTCCATTTCATTTCTGCGTGCCGAATAAAAAAAAGTAATTAGCAAAATTTCGTTATTGTTATTAAAATGATTGCTGTTCGTCCTACAACATTTCAATGTCTCTTCTTGTGCAAGGCAGTAAGGATGTTGCATTGTGTATGAATCAGACTTTATTAAATAAATAAAGTAATAATAATAGTTGCCTTAAAAGGAGAAATGGGTTGAAAATAGGGAACGTTTCGAAAAGCTGTCGGAAACTTCATCCTACGAACGAACTCAAATCCATCTTTAATAAAAGGGAAGGTAAATTACCCGAAGAGCAATTACCGGCGTTCAAGGGCATTGTGCAATTTAAAGCGAAGCAAAAAAATTAACTTTACTACCAAAAAGGAAGATCGGACCGACCGGCAACCTCCAGCTTCGCAAATTAAAACCGTTATTATTAATAAATTCATCGCCAGTTTTAATTTATACAATAAAAATGCACGCACACTCGAAACGTGTTATTAAATTTTGGAATAAATATGTCTGGCTAAAGAGAGGCGTGTTGGGGGCGGCTTTTACACACTAATTTATTGATTTAGTAAACATTTACTATTTCGTTAGGATTTATCGGTCCTATTTTTCTTTGTCACTTTTATTTGCAACGCGAGCTCTGCCGCAATTTTGGCCCGTCGCAAAATAAATCATCAAAAGGGCGTACGTGGTTATTTTATTCCAGTTAAATGATACGTAAAAGCTTAGCTTTTTCATTTTGTACGTTCTTGAAGGACAGAGAGTAAGTCCGCTCCTTACGTAATTTTCTGCTCTGTTAAACTTCAAATCTAATTTAAATCGGTGATTCATAAGTTTGAGGATGGGCAAAATATTTAAAGAGAGAACGGGCAAAATTTAATTAAAGTTCTGAGCAGACGGTAATCACATTATTACTTCAGACGAAAAATAGGCTAAAATTCACAGAAAGTTATAGTTTACACTTTTTTTTTAATAGCTTGTTTAATTAATGAAAAAGTCTTTAAACTAAAATAAGGTCCATTTTTTTCTCAAAAAATTTAGCTGATTTATTCATTGTTGATAAAACTCTTCTCAACAAACTTAGTCAAACCATTTTGGTGAAAAAAACCTTAATTAATTTTTGATCAATAAAAAAATTAGCTACTGTTTTGTATGTTTTGGCTTGGCAAGAAATCACAAATCTATGGTGTTACAATTTTCTTGAATCGCTTTGGTTAATGTTATCTTTTTTTTCGTTTGCTAGCTTATTTTAGAAACCAATTACTTGGTATTTGGTTTACATTCACTGGTGATTAAAAATGGGTTGTCTACAATAGTTTTAATGGCAAACGATCATGGTCCAAGCGTAATGAAGCAGCATAAAGTAGGTGTTAGACAAGTATGTATTTTCGCACCCATTCTAATCAACATTACACAGAATACATCATGCCCACAGTACTAAAAGAATAGAAAGGGGGAGACGCCATTAGGTGATGTCGAATTAACAACGTTAAATACGCCGACGATATTTTCATAATAGCCGCAGAAGAGACTAATTTCTAGATTGGCATCAATAGATTAATCAACCACGGGAAAGCACACGAATTAGAAATAAATTAAATCAAAATCTAAGTAGTGATTATAGATAAAAAGAACAACAATCAACAACTTATCAAATATATAGCGAAGTACGAAGTAGTACAACATTTCCAATATCTGAGCTCAACAATAACGAACACCACGGAATGCAAATCAGAAATCAAAAGATGGTTGGCGATAGCACGTACAGCAATCACAAAGCTCACCAAAATATGTAAAAAAAAGTTATAACGAAGAACATAAAAAGGAGACTACTACATGTATTAATAATCCCGAAACGTGGACGATTAACAAGGGAGCCTAACAAAGAATAGATGTTTTCGAAATGTGGTGGTGCAGACGGAATTTACGCATGCTCTGGTCGGCCCACCGAACCAAAAAATCAATCCTGGAAGAACTTAAGTAGGAACAACGACTAAGCACAAAATATAGCACAGTCTTTTGGGCATATTAATAGACGTACAAATGACATAGAAATATTAGTAGTCCGAGGCACAATGGATGGGCTCTAATCGAGAGGTGGATGGACCAACTGAGAACAATGGCAGGCCAAACGCTGCACGTAACCACCCACTTGGTCCGGGATAGAAGGAAACCATCAAATCCCTCCGATGGGCCTAAGGAATCAGGAGAGAAATAAAGGCATTATGTTTCACCATGACAATACTGAACCTCACACATCTTCAGAACTCGTCCAAAATTATTGGAGCTTGGTTGGTAACCGATGTCACATCCACCATATAGCGCAAACCTTCCACCATCGTATTACTATTTTTTTCGATTTTTACAAAATTCTTTAAGTAGTAAAAATTTCACCCCAAACTTGAAATGGCACTTGGTTCAGTTTTTTGCTTATAAGAACCAGAAGTTCCACGAAATTGTTAAGTAACCAGAAAGATGACAAAAGGTCATTGAATAATATGGTATATTTATGGTTGATTAAAATCCAATCTTTTTACAAAAAAATTGACTTTATTTTAAACTAAAAAAGCGCAATTACCTTGCCAACCCAATATATTAGTGGTACAAAGTGGCTTAAAGCAGATTTCATTGAAGAAAATGTAAGAAGCTCGACCTTTGGCACAACAAAAAGTTGCAAAGCGGTTAACACAATCAATAAGTAGTAAGTAAGTAAATGTGTAGTTGGTACAAGAGTTGGTGGTAACAGGTCTGAGTAAATAGCATGCAAGGGCAATTAATTCTGTGGGGTAACGTCGATCTCACGATGGGGCTCGTGTTAACAGATGCCCATTTTGTTCCAACAAAATGTACCGATATTTAATTCCCGATTAAATTACCCACCGACGCCTCTTAAAATTACATTAGAAAAATCGTTCCTTTATTCCAAGGTTTACAATTACAAAACAGATTTCTAATCTCCCACTTTATGGCCGCTCTTCTCAGCGCTTACATTTTCCACAAAGGAAAACACACACACACATTTTATTGGCTTCGCGTCGGCCTTTTTCGTTTTCTAATTTTTTTTTTTTAATTTAAAGTAAACCAAGGCTTGCGTCCGTGAGAGCACTTAAAACGAGAATTTTTTATTGGCGAGATGATTTTATAAATTAAATCTCGTCGATGGCGCGTTGTAACTTCGCCTTATCTCCAAAAGAATATTTAAAGGTAATTTAAATGGGTGTAATCGTAATCAGTCGTGATGTTGCATTTTAAAGTTCTTATATCGAAAGTTGTAAAGTGATCCGTACGTCAGATTATTTATTGGAAACATCTCGTATTACTCACCCAAAACAAGATGACCACCCATCTCGATCTCACCTTCTTCAGTTTATCTAGTCATTCACTTTTAAACAAATTTAAGACTCTTTGCTTATTTGATCTTTCGAATCAAACATTGTCGTACAATTATGGGAAGATCGAGAGCCGCCTTTTATTTGGGCTCGTCGTCTTTTTTTAAATTGAAAGCTCGTAATTAATAGGAAGCGTAGTGTTGATTTGTCGGTTGTTTTTTTTTGGATGGGAAGAAGGTCGTCGGATTATCAGAGAACCATAAATCAAAATAATTTAGAAAAATCCGGGAGAAACGGCACGCAACCATGAGCTTGTAGTTTATTTGCTAGAATTGGTGGAATGCAGAAGAAGATGCAGTACGAGATTAGGATTACTCGCTTACTGAGATGCGAATTGCTGCACACTCGATACAATTCAACGATATTTATTTCCTTCTCTTATTGAACGGATTCCAGCTCGGAATTGTGGTTGTGTAAGACACAATTTCTTACTTTTCAATAATTCAATACGGTAGTGATAACTTTCATAATACATGATCCTGAGCTTTGTATACAAACACAACTCTATAATCGACATTGACAGTGGCGCACCCAAGGAGAGGGCTAACGGGGTGTAGCCTCCTTGCCAGGTTCTGCTATAATTAAATATGAATTAACGATGAGGTCAATTCGTTAATGAAAAAGTTGAAAATTTATGTAAAAAGGAATCCTGAGTGCGCCACTGCGGTTTTATGATTTTTAATTAAACATTTTTGGAAAGTAAATGAATTATTGTGAATTATGGTTAAAATCCAGTGTGCTTAAATTTTACATTCGGAATAGATTTACACCCTTTATTTTTTTAAATACGGTCTTGTAATTTTCTATTTTTTTTTTTTATTGTAAACTAATTAGTGTGAACCGTGCGTAACGCCGAGTGCGCACATTCGAGCTAAAAGTCGCACATCCCGATCTCGGAAAAATGAACCGTGTCACTTTTCGCTCGAATGTGCCCATCCTCGTATTCATTGAAATTTATAAATTGAACTTTCTTTCTAATCAACAAATTTAATTCATTTCAGTAAATATCGATTATATTGTCAAAAAACGTATTTTTACGATAGCAATGAGTGGAAAGGAGCGAAAAGATACAACAAATCCATAAACACGAGTGAGAGAAATGATAAAAAATATTTACTAATTTTTTGTCACCAAAATTATTGCAAACCATGCTTAAAATCGAGTGTGCACATTTGAGCTCAAAGTGGCACATTCCGATCTCGGGAAAATGAAGCGCGCCGCTCCGCGTCGCGCTTCATTTGCCTCCCTCGCCCGGAAATGTGCCACTTTTCGCTCGAATGTGCCCATCCTTGTATTCATTGAAATTTATAAATTGAACTTTCTTTCTAATCAACAAATTTAATTCATTTCAGTAAATATCGATTATATGTTCGAAAAACGTATTTTACCATAGCAATGAGTGGAAAGAGCGAAAAGATACAACAAATCCATAAACACGAGTGAGAGAGAATGATAAAAAATATTTACTAATTTTTCGTCACCAAAATTATTGCAAACCATGCTTAAAATCGAGTGTGCACATTCGAGCTCAAAGTGGCACATTCCGATCTCCGGAAATCATTCGGGACGCCAAAATGTTCGGTTACCAAGAAATTGTCAATTACGATACCGAATATTTAGAAATCCTAACAAGAATTTCATTCTTTCCTCCTTATTTAAATACAAATTAATTGCACGGAAATTTCTTAATGAAAAAAGTAAAAAATTATGAAAAATAAGCGAAGTCTAAAAGAGACATTTTGAGAGCGCAACTACGGTTTTAAAATTACTTGAATTTTTTTAAAGTTGATCATTGTTAATTGTGGCGAAAAGCGGAGTGTGCACATTCGAGCTCAAAGTGGCACATTCCGATGTCGAGAAAATGAAGCGCTCGCTCCGCGTCGTGCTTCATTTGCTTCCCTCGCTCGGAAATGTCCCACTTTTCGCTCAAATGTGCCCATCCTCGTATTTATCCAACTTTGCTATATCAATCTTCTCACATTCAAACAACAAAGTGCCCTTTTATTGCATTTTTTTTTTATTTGAAAGTGGAGATTGAAATAATCAAATTCGATGAAGTGAAAAATGTGCGAGATTGAGCAAAAAGTGGCGCATTTTTGAGCGGGGGAAGGAATTTTTTTTGAGTTCAGAATGTACTACGGCTCGCTAGAACGTGTACATCGGTTTTAATACAATTTACAATTAAGACATTTCGACTAACTCAAAAATGTTAAATTTACAAATAGATTCTCTTTTTTGACGGAAAAACTATAATTCTCCTGGTAAATAATTATTTCATGTTTTCAACAAAGCAAACAATTTTTTTTTTTGTAAGAGACGAAAATCTATATGAAAGGGTTCGAAATATTAATATTAACTCAAATGTAAAATTTGGACTTCAAACTTATTGAAAAAAAAATTAAATTAAAAATTAAATATTTAATTCTAAATGAAAATTTTTTATATTTTGAATTTTAAACAAATTAATTCTATAAAATGGTACTTAATCTTTTGAATGCAAAAGCTTTTATTTATTGTTTAAAATGAAAAAAAAAACTCCCAAGATCTAAAATGTACGAATTTTATTTACGGTTTAAAATTGAAACTTTTTTTCTAAGTAAAAGAATTTTTGATGTTTAAAAATTGTGTTTGTTCTGTTATTAAATTATTAGTTTATGGCGAACAGATTATTCGGCTTTTAGAAAACTTAATAAATTAATATAAATGATGAGTTCGGTACTTTAATTCGAAAAACATTATTAAAAGTAATTCTAAAATTTAAATTAAAAATTCCTTGCACTTTTCAGAACATTTTGGAACAAATTGGAAATAAAAATAACTTTATATTTTAATCGTTCTGAAAATATGAATATGAATTTTTGCAATAACGAAACAAGGGCCTGACATTTTAAGCGTTTAAAAAATATTCTTAATTTAATATGTTAATGTTCACTGGAATTGGACACAATAAAACACAAATTGTTAACTTGCAACGTTTCGTTTCTTTATTGAAACTTTATCAAGCAACTGAAAATTAACAAACTATAACAACAATAACTACAAGTATTTTATAAAATAATATAAATTATAAAATACCTTAACAACACAAAAGGAAGTTAACCATTAAAACTCAATAATTCTACATGTGTCAAAATGAAAGATTTTTAAATATGAAAGATTGTAACTATGATTCTAAATAATTACATGAAAGGCTGTAACTATGATTCTAAAAAGAAAATTATTTGTAGTTGTATAATTTTGATTTAAATTTTATGATTAATTTTAGTTTTATGTTTTAATTTTATTTAAGATGTCATTATATATTAAACTAAGGCCTTGAGTATCCGAACGCAAATTTACAGTTTTATTAATTTTGATATAAACCATTTCACTTAAATTTCTTTTATGTATATTTTGTTCACGATGTAAAATGGAAACGTTTTCAAATTGGAATTGATGTCCAACATCAAAATGGTGCATAGCTAATGCTGTTTTGTTTGGTTTAACATAATTTATATTTTTACAATCATTTTTATGTTGTTTTAATCTTTCTTCAAGTCTTTGATTTGTTTGACCAATGTAACTACTTCCACAGCTACATGGTATTTTATAAATCAAACCAGATTGTTGAAGAAGAGGAATTGGATCTTTTAATTTGCTATACACTGTATTAATTGTTTTTATATTATAAAATGCTAGTTTTCCACCTCTTGGTCTAATAAAACGATCTATACTACTGGACAATTCTTTGATGTAAGGAAATTTAAAGTATGTTGTTATTTGTTGGACATCTTTTTTGTTATTTACCAATTTATAATTATTTATAAATCGATTAATGAGTTTTATAGGGTAATTATTATTAATAAGAAGATTTTTCATGCGTAGTATATTATCTTCATAAAAATCTTCATGGCTTAACCGTAAAGCTCTATCCATAAGACCTTTAATTACATATATATATATACATATATATATAATAGTAAAAAATGTAAACACATATTTAGTCAAAAATATAAGAATCTTTGAGTGGTTTTCAAGTACTGAATTTAACAAGTTATATCATACAAATATAACACAATAAGTTCAAGAAACAAGGAAAGTACGAGAAGAATTCAGAACACATTTTGGCACTTCAAATTTAAACTAAAATAAAATGGTCCTTCGAAGCTTACAAAACATACCCATATTTTTAATATATTTTATATATTTTAATATATTTTAAATTAATAAAGACCCGACCATTAAGTTTGAAAAAATGGCTAATGATTTGTTGGTAAAGCTAAATAAGAATTTGGTTATTGACAATTGTACTATGAAGAACTTAAAAACGCATAATGCTGTAGCACCTCGTTTGTACGGTTTACGGAAAACGCACAAAGAGGGTTGCAAACTTAGACCTGTTGTTTGCTGTATTGGTTCTCCTAGTTACAAGATATCGAAATTATTACATCGTTTATTAACACCTTTAATAGCGACGTATGAATTTAGATTAAAAAATTCATTTGAATTCGTAGATGAAATTAAAAATATAGTTTTACCAACAAATTACGTTTTGGTATCGTTAGACGTGGTATCCCTATTCACTAATATTCCACAGACACTTGTACTGGATATAATTGACAAAGATTGGGATATTTTGTCTGAAGTTCTAACAATATCAAAAAATATGCTTATTGAACTTATCAAATTTTATTTTAATTCCAGTTATCTGTTATTTGATGGTAAATTTTATCTTCAATGTGATGGAAGTAGTATGGGTAACCCAGCCAGCCCAGTGATAGCTGATTTAGTGATGAATTATATTGTTAAGAAAGTTTTAACAACTTTACCTTTCAAAATTCCAATTTTAAAACTTTATGTAGATGATAGTTTTATGGCTATTCCTAAAGATAAAGTTGATTTCACACTATCAAGTTTCAACAACTTCCATCCAAGAATTCAATTTACCATGGAAATTGAAGATAATTGTTCTCTTTGTTTTTTAGATGTAAAAATAAATAGAGGTTCAGATGGAAAATTAAAAACGAATTGGTATCAAAAGCCTACCAGTTCAGGGCGATTATTAAACTACTATTCTAATCACCCAATGAGTCAAAAGATAGGTGTAATTAAAGGTCTTATGGATAGAGCTTTACGGTTAAGCCATGAAGATTTTTATGAAGATAATATACTACGCATGAAAAATCTTCTTATTAATAATAATTACCCTATAAAACTCATTAATCGATTTATAAATAATTATAAATTGGTAAATAACAAAAAAGATGTCCAACAAATAACAACATACTTTAAATTTCCTTACATCAAAGAATTGTCCAGTAGTATAGATCGTTTTATTAGACCAAGAGGTGGAAAACTAGCATTTTATAATATAAAAACAATTAATACAGTGTATAGCAAATTAAAAGATCCAATTCCTCTTCTTCAACAATCTGGTTTGATTTATAAAATACCATGTAGCTGTGGAAGTAGTTACATTGGTCAAACAAATCAAAGACTTGAAGAAAGATTAAAACAACATAAAAATGATTGTAAAAATATAAATTATGTTAAACCAAACAAAACAGCATTAGCTATGCACCATTTTGATGTTGGACATCAATTCCAATTTGAAAACGTTTCCATTTTACATCGTGAACAAAATATACATAAAAGAAATTTAAGTGAAATGTGCCACTTTTCGCTCGAATGTGCCCATCCTTGTATTCATTGAAATTTATAAATTGAACTTTCTTTCTAATCAACAAATTTAATTCATTTCAGTAAATATCGATTATATGTTCGAAAAACGTATTTTACCATAGCAATGAGTGGAAAGGAGCGAAAAGATACAACAAATCCATAAACACGAGTGAGAGAGAATGATAGAAAATATTTACTAATTTTTCGTCACCAAAATTATTGCAAACCATGCTTAAAATCGCGTGTGCACATTCGAGCTCAAAGTGGCAAATTCCGATCTCCGGAAATCATTCGGGACGCCAAAATGTTCGGTTACCAAGAAATTGTCAATTACGATACCGAATATTCAGAAATCCTAACAAGAATTTTATTCTTGCCTCCTTATTTAAATACAAATTAATTGCACGGCAATTTCTTAATGCAAAAGTAAAAATTATGAAAAATAAGCGAAGCCCAAAAGAGACATTTTGAGATCGCAACTACGGTTTTAAAATTACTTGAATTTTTTTAAAGTTGATCATTGTTAATTGTGGCGAAAAGCGGAGTGTGCACATTCGAGCTCAAAGTGGCACATTCCGATCTCGGGAAAATGAAGCGCGCCGCTCCGCGTCGCGCTTCATTTGCTTCCCTCGCTCGGAAATGTCCCACTTTTCGCTCGCATGTGCCCATCCTTGTATTTATCCAACTTGGCTATATCAATCTTCTCACATTCAAACAGCATAGTGCCCTTTTATTGCATTTTTTTTTATTTGAAAGGGTGGAGATTGAAATAATCAAATTCGATGAAGTGAAAAATGTGCAAGATTGAGCAAAAAGTGGCGCATTTTTGAGCGGGGGAAGGAATTTTTTTTGAGTTCAGAATGTACTACGGCTCACTAGAACGTGTACATCGGTTTTAACACAATTTACAATTAAGACATTTCGATTAACTCAAAAATGTTAAATTTACTAATAGATTCTCTTTTTTGACGGAAAAACTATAATTCTCCTGGTAAATAATTATTTCATGTTTTCAACAAAGCAAACAATATTTTTTTTTTGTAAGAGACGATAATCTATATGAAAGGGTTCGAAATATTAATATTAACTCAAATGTAAAATTTGGACTTCAAACTTATTGAAAAAAAAATTAAATTAAAAATTAAATATTTAATTCTAAATGAAAATTTTTTATATTTTGAATTTTAAACAAATTAATTCTATAAAATGGTACTTAATCTTTTGAATGCAAAAGCTTTTATTTATTGTTTAAAATGAAAAAAAAAACTCCCAAGATCTAAAATGTACGAATTTTATTTACGGTTTAAAATTGAAACTTTTTTTCTAAGTAAAAGAATTTTTGATGTTTAAAAATTGTGTTTGTTCTGTTATTAAATTATTAGTTTATGGCGAACAGATTATTCGGCTTTTAGAAAACTTAATAAATTAATATAAATGATGAGTTCGGTACTTTAATTCGAAAAACATTATTAAAAGTAATTCTAAAATTTAAATTAAAAATTCCTTGCACTTTTCAGAACATTTTGGAACAAATTGGAAATAAAAATAACTTTATATTTTAATCGTTCTGAAAATAGGAATATGAATTTTTGCAATAACGAAACAAGGGCCTGACATTTTAAGCGTTTAAAAAATATTCTTAATTTAATTTGTAATATTTGTTATTAGAACGCTAAAGTACCTACTTATATTTTTCTCCCCCACAAAGCCCACCGTAATAAAATAAAAATTAGTTACAAGATCAATCTCTTAATGAAAAATGCAAGAATTATGGAAACCGAAAAAAAAAATCCTCGCCTTTAATGCTTTCTGACTACCATCATAAGTCACAACCTATTTAAAAAATTCAACGAGTAATTCCCAGGGAAATATTTTAGAAAAATAAACGAATTTCAAACAAGATCTAAGATTTCAAGAAATGCGATTGTGTGGGTTGTTTATTTATGAATTTTTGATTATCTGAAATAACGACTTAAAATTTTAGGCTTTGCCGAAGCGATTCATTTTTCTCGAGTTGAATTCGCTTTATACACCGATTTAGTTTTTTAGTAAATAACTAATTGATGGTTTGAGGTGATTATTTAAAAAAAACCGAGAAAAATAATTAATCATTAATTTCAACACTTTTACTAAATGTTAAACGAGAATAAAGATTATTAGTTGTCTAAAATTAGCGTTAATCTGTTATAAGTACCCAGCTTTTAGTTTTACTTTTTAACATACAATGCTATAGCCTTCGAACAATATTCAAGTTATTAATTAATATATAATTCTCATTAATTTTACGCTAATTATATTAGACAAGAAATTGAAACCTTTCCTTGAAATGTTAGCATTTTTATTGTAGCTAAGAGGCGTTTTTATTTAAATCAATAAATAATATTTTAGCGCCCCCCAGTAAATAAGCGTAGGGTGGTAACGTTACATTAATTTTAGCTTATTTGTGTGGGCTGTAGTGTCCTTTAAATCGAGAGATGCCATTTTATCCGAAAATTAATTCACATTAGTTTCGAGGTTTTATCTATTTATTTTTAACGAAAATCGTCTTATTGCGCTCTAACTCTGGGAAAACATAAAATTAATATACGAAAATTTAACATATTTAATTTTAATGTTAATTTTATTTTTAAATTAAACAAATCTAATTTTATTTCAGAAAATCTGTGAATGTTTGAATTTAAATATTTTAAAATTTAATTATATGTAGTTTACTTTGTACTTATATATTTTTTTGTTTCAGACTGTTAATGGTTGATTAGGATGTTCCTTTTAACCTCTTTTTCTACGCTTTCTTTGCTTTCTTCAGTAATTGCAGAAAATCATCAGTAAAGGTAGGACAATTTTTTTTCTTTTGAAAAAGTCACCGCAGTAAAGATAGATTCAAACCCATTTTACAAAATTAACACTATTTAAGTCCAGATTTTTCTTACTATTGCGGTGACTTTTTAATTTCTTTGATTGAAAATGTGAATTTGTGCTACAAAGTTTAGCGAAACTTTCTCTATGTGTTTATATATTTACGGGTTTATTTTAAATTCGATATAGTGTACGGTAAAACTTCCGGTTTATAATATTAGATGGCGCCCATGTATCTGTTTCCATGGTTTAGTTAGTGTGTTTACTAATTTTAATTGAAAGCAAACGTATCTTATTCGAGTTCGAGCAGTTGCGATAATTTTGATAGTTTATCTATTTATAAGGGCCCGCGACCCCTTTATTTTACAATTTGATTTATTGCAAATAAAAATTTTCGTTCAAAAAGCAGGTCTTAATCTTAATTTCGTATGGTTGCACTTAAATAAGTAAAAAATTTCAACATCAAGGGACGTAGGGTTTAACATAATTTATATTTTTACAATCATTTTTATGTTGTTTTAATCTTTCTTCAAGTCTTTGATTTGTTTGACCAATGTAACTACTTCCACAGCTACATGGTATTTTATAAATCAAACCAGATTGTTGAAGAAGAGGAATTGGATCTTTTAATTTGCTATACACTGTATTAATTGTTTTTATATTATAAAATGCTAGTTTTCCACCTCTTGGTCTAATAAAACGATCTATACTACTGGACAATTCTTTGATGTAAGGAAATTTAAAGTATGTTGTTATTTGTTGGACATCTTTTTTGTTATTTACCAATTTATAATTATTTATAAATCGATTAATGAGTTTTATAGGGTAATTATTATTAATAAGAAGATTTTTCATGCGTAGTATATTATCTTCATAAAAATCTTCATGGCTTAACCGTAAAGCTCTATCCATAAGACCTTTAATTACATATATATATATACATATATATATAATAGTAAAAAAAATGTAAACACATATTTAGTCAAAAATATAAGAATCTTTGAGTGGTTTTCAAGTACTGAATTTAACAAGTTATATCATACAAATATAACACAATAAGTTCAAGAAACAAGGAAAGTACGAGAAGAATTCAGAACACATTTTGGCACTTCAAATTTAAACTAAAATAAAATGGTCCTTCGAAGCTTACAAAAAACATACCCATATTTTTAATATATTTTATATATTTTTAATATATTTTTTAAATTAATAAAGACCCGACCATTAAGTTTGAAAAAATGGCTAATGATTTGTTGGTAAAGCTAAATAAGAATTTGGTTATTGACAATTGTACTATGAAGAACTTAAAAACGCATAATGCTGTAGCACCTCGTTTGTACGGTTTACGGAAAACGCACAAAGAGGGTTGCAAACTTAGACCTGTTGTTTGCTGTATTGGTTCTCCTAGTTACAAGATATCGAAATTATTACATCGTTTATTAACACCTTTAATAGCGACGTATGAATTTAGATTAAAAAATTCATTTGAATTCGTAGATGAAATTAAAAATATAGTTTTACCAACAAATTACGTTTTGGTATCGTTAGACGTGGTATCCCTATTCACTAATATTCCACAGACACTTGTACTGGATATAATTGACAAAGATTGGGATATTTTGTCTGAAGTTCTAACAATATCAAAAAATATGCTTATTGAACTTATCAAATTTTATTTTAATTCCAGTTATCTGTTATTTGATGGTAAATTTTATCTTCAATGTGATGGAAGTAGTATGGGTAACCCAGCCAGCCCAGTGATAGCTGATTTAGTGATGAATTATATTGTTAAGAAAGTTTTAACAACTTTACCTTTCAAAATTCCAATTTTAAAACTTTATGTAGATGATAGTTTTATGGCTATTCCTAAAGATAAAGTTGATTTCACACTATCAAGTTTCAACAACTTCCATCCAAGAATTCAATTTACCATGGAAATTGAAGATAATTGTTCTCTTTGTTTTTTAGATGTAAAAATAAATAGAGGTTCAGATGGAAAATTAAAAACGAATTGGTATCAAAAGCCTACCAGTTCAGGGCGATTATTAAACTACTATTCTAATCACCCAATGAGTCAAAAGATAGGTGTAATTAAAGGTCTTATGGATAGAGCTTTACGGTTAAGCCATGAAGATTTTTATGAAGATAATATACTACGCATGAAAAATCTTCTTATTAATAATAATTACCCTATAAAACTCATTAATCGATTTATAAATAATTATAAATTGGTAAATAACAAAAAAGATGTCCAACAAATAACAACATACTTTAAATTTCCTTACATCAAAGAATTGTCCAGTAGTATAGATCGTTTTATTAGACCAAGAGGTGGAAAACTAGCATTTTATAATATAAAAACAATTAATACAGTGTATAGCAAATTAAAAGATCCAATTCCTCTTCTTCAACAATCTGGTTTGATTTATAAAATACCATGTAGCTGTGGAAGTAGTTACATTGGTCAAACAAATCAAAGACTTGAAGAAAGATTAAAACAACATAAAAATGATTGTAAAAATATAAATTATGTTAAACCAAACAAAACAGCATTAGCTATGCACCATTTTGATGTTGGACATCAATTCCAATTTGAAAACGTTTCCATTTTACATCGTGAACAAAATATACATAAAAGAAATTTAAGTGAAATGGTTTATATCAAAATTAATAAAACTGTAAATTTGCGTTCGGATACTCAAGGCCTTAGTTTAATATATAATGACATCTTAAATAAAATTAAAACATAAAACTAAAATTAATCATAAAATTTAAATCAAAATTATACAACTACAAATAATTTTCTTTTTAGAATCATAGTTACAGCCTTTCATGTAATTATTTAGAATCATAGTTACAATCTTTCATATTTAAAAATCTTTCATTTTGACACATGTAGAATTATTGAGTTTTAATGGTTAACTTCCTTTTGTGTTGTTAAGGTATTTTATAATTTATATTATTTTATAAAATACTTGTAGTTATTGTTGTTATAGTTTGTTAATTTTCAGTTGCTTGATAAAGTTTCAATAAAGAAACGAAACGTTGCAAGTTAACAATTTGTGTTTTATTGTGTCCAATTCCAGTGAACATTAACATATTATAAGATATTGGACGTGAACATTATGATTAATTCTTAATTTAATTTGTAATATTTGTTATTAGAACGCTAAAGTACCTACTTATATTTTTCTCCCCCACAAAGCCCACCGTAATAAAATAAAAATTAGTTACAAGATCAATCTCTTAATGAAAAATGCAAGAATTATGGAAACCGAAAAAAAAAAATCCTCGCCTTTAATGCTTTCTGACTACCATCATAAGTCACAACCTATTTAAAAAATTCAACGAGTAATTCCCAAGGAAATATTTTAGAAAAATAAACGAATTTCAAACAAGATCTAAGATTTCAAGAAATGCGATTGTGTGGGTTGTTTATTTATGAATTTTTGATTATCTGAAATAACGACTTAAAATTTTAGGCTTTGCCGAAGCGATTCATTTTTCTCGAGTTGAATTCGCTTTATACACCGATTTAGTTTTTTAGTAAATAACTAATTGATGGTTTGAGGTGATTATTTAAAAAAAACCGAGAAAAATAATTAATCATTAATTTCAACACTTTTACTAAATGTTAAACGAGAATAAAGATTATTAGTTGTCTAAAATTAGCGTTAATCTGTTATAAGTACCCAGCTTTTAGTTTTACTTTTTAACATACAATGCTATAGCCTTCGAACAATATTCAAGTTATTAATTAATATATAATTCTCATTAATTTTACGCTAATTATATTAGACAAGAAATTGAAACCTTTCCTTGAAATGTTAGCATTTTTATTGTAGCTAAGAGGCGTTTTTATTTAAATCAATAAATAATATTTTAGCGCCCCCCAGTAAATAAGCGTAGGGTGGTAACGTTACATTAATTTTAGCTTATTTGTGTGGGCTGTAGTGTCCTTTAAATCGAGAGATGCCATTTTATCCGAAAATTAATTCACATTAGTTTCGAGGTTTTATCTATTTATTTTTAACGAAAATCGTCTTATTGCGCTCTAACTCTGGGAAAACATAAAATTAATATACGAAAATTTAACATATTTAATTTTAATGCTAATTTTATTTTTAAATTAAACAAATCTAATTTTATTTCAGAAAATCTGTGAATGTTTGAATTTAAATATTTTAAAATTTAATTATATGTAGTTTACTTTGTACTTATATATTTTTTTGTTTCAGACTGTTAATGGTTGATTAGGATGTTCCTTTTAACCTCTTTTTCTACGCTTTCTTTGCTTTCTTCAGTAATTGCAGAAAATCATCAGTAAAGGTAGGACAATTTTTTTTCTTTTGAAAAAGTCACCGCAGTAAAGATAGATTCAAACCCATTTTACAAAATTAACACTATTTAAGTCCAGATTTTTCTTACTATTGCGGTGACTTTTTAATTTCTTTGATTGAAAATGTGAATTTGTGCTACAAAGTTTAGCGAAACTTTCTCTATGTGTTTATATATTTACGGGTTTATTTTAAATTCGATATAGTGTACGGTAAAACTTCCGGTTTATAATATTAGATGGCGCCCATGTATCTGTTTCCATGGTTTAGTTAGTGTGTTTACTAATTTTAATTGAAAGCAAACGTATCTTATTCGAGTTCGAGCAGTTGCGATAATTTTGATAGTTTATCTATTTATAAGGGCCCGCGACCCCTTTATTTTACAATTTGATTTATTGCAAATAAAAATTTTCGTTCAAAAAGCAGGTCTTAATCTTAATTTCGTATGGTTGCACTTAAATAAGTAAAAAAATTTCAACATCAAGGGACGTAGGGTTTAATTAATGTGTTTTTTTTTAAATTATTGTGGGTGAATCTTTTAGGACCTAACGGAATTTATAAATATACTTTTTTAGTTTTTAATAATTTAATTTAAATTAATTTATACCCAAATAAAAAAATAAAGATTTTATTTTTAAATAAAAATTTATTTACGTTGCCGTACCACCGTCGCACCACCGCTGCACGATATTTTATATATAGGGTATTTAAAAAAAAAAATATTTTGGGGGGTGCGGCTGTGCTCGGTCGGTGGTGCTGTTATATATCACTTTTACTCGAGTAGCGCCAGACTTTGCCCAGAAAACAATTTTTGAAAATTTTATTACTTTTTATCGAATTTAAGCACAGTTATTGTACTTCAGTAAATTGAGGGGTAGTTTTTATATAATTAACTATAAAGGGACCTGGGGAACTTTATTTACCAAAAACAATTACAGATTTATGGGGTAAAAGTTTTATGCAAGAACTCATCTGTGAATCAGTTCGAAAGAAATTTCTATTTATGGTCATTGTTTGAAAAATCTTTTATAAGCTGGGAATTTTTTAAATCATTTTTTTTGCATTATAATAATTTATTTTAAAATAATTTTCGCCATAAGATATGTCTTCAAAAATCAAGGATTTTTAATAATTTTGTACAAATGTACAGTAATCGTATTATATACTAGCTGGTCCGCTCGGCTTCGCACAGGTATTGCGATTTCAAAATTAATTTTTTTTAAAATAAAATATAGCCTATGTTACTCAAGAATGGTGTATTCTACCTCTTAATTCAGGTCCCGTTAAAATCGGTTCAGCCGTTTCCAAGATATATGGGCGGACAAACTGACAGACAGACAGACAAAAATTTTAAAAACACAAGTTTGGGTTTTGGTTACGATCATATAACTATATTAAATTTAAAAAAAGTCTTTATTTCAAAAACACAGACAAACACTTCATTTTTATTTACATGTATAGATGTATAGATTACATTATTCAAAAAAACCAATGCGTTAGAAGTTATACTTCTTTGGCGTAACTAAATTAAATGTAATCACGTATTATGTTGCTACCCTTGTGTTTATTTATAGCTAGACCACTGATTTTTAAATTATATGTTACTTAACTTCAAAAGTGTCCTTTTAGAATAATTAGATCCAAAGACACCTAATAAACATTTAAAAAAAATTTGACTTAAAAAAATGAACGCTTTATAAGAGAATTAAATTTGTATTACTAAAAACTTTTACATGCAATCGAGAATTTTTAGTAATGTGTTTAGTAATGTGTTTTTTACAATTAATTTGTAGCATCACAGGTATACCCTTCGCAGTCCCCTCCAGCTAGCCCCCCGCGCGCGCTACAATTTCGAATTAAAAACATTTGGCATTATCAATTACAGTCAAGGATCCGTTATGAAATTAATATAAGAAGGCAGTAAGTCGCTTAATAAAATTAATTCTCCGACAATGATTCTACAATTCGCTTACAATTAGTATTATAAATTTTGTTATGAACAAAATTAGGCATTGTTTAATGATTAAAACATTTCCGCGTTGATTCATGCGAATTATGAGCTTTCGATTCCGGATTTTAATTAATTTTTTTTCACGAGCTCGAATGAATAATAGATATGGTAACTTTATGAAATATTAAGTCCGGATTTGTGTATTAGCAAGTAAATAGCGATGGCGGGGTGCTGTCTTTCGATAAAAAAAATTATGCCGTGATTTATGGCAGACGAATTATTACCAAGGTTAGTCGAACGTGTTACCTTAGATTAGAATCATTATTTATAAATTTTACACTTCATGCGGTGATGCAATTACATCAACAAACATGATGATATTATTAAGCAATCTTCTTGGATAAAACACAATTTATTACCTCTTTATGATTGGTTTTGCTTATTATTAATAATTACTAAAACTAAATTGAAAATTTCTAGTGTTTTACAATATTCAATGATTATAACTGGCGATTCTAGTGGTACTAACTATTTAAGTAACTACCTACATAAGCGCGTTTTTTTTTTAGAAAAACTTCAACTCAAATTGCTTGCCGTTTTTTTGTAAAATTACATTATAATAGCAATTATGAAACTTTGTGAAACTGGCGCTTTAACTGTCCTTGTATTAATTTTAATTCTATTGTATTAAAATTGTTCTATTCTTTTTTATGGAAAAATATGGAGCAGCACTATTATGATTATTATATTATAAACAATTATGCATATCTTGAAAAGAAATTATTTTTTTTTAAAAAGATTGTATCAATTTTTTAAAATTTAATTTATAGAAAGCCAAATGTTTATTTTATATTGTTGGAAGTTCAATAACTTTTTGTTCAATTTCGATCAAACTATTTCTCCATTTGCAAGCGGCGGTGCATCTAGAATTTTTTTCCATTTTTTTTTGTTATGTATTTTGGTCTTACAGCAGTGATTTTGAAAATGGGGCGCGGGTCGGCTATATTTCTAAAATAACCGTTTATAAGCACCAATTCGGAGATTTGGTATTTCTGGTATAAATACGGTCCTGTAATTTTTAATTAAAATTATTTAGAAAGTAAATTAATTATTTGTGAATCATGCTCAAAACCGAGTGTGCACATTCGAGCTCAAAGTGGCACATTCCGATCTCGGGAAAATGAAGCGCGCCGCTCCGCGTCGCGCTTCATTTGCTTCCCTCGCTCGGAAATGTGCCACTTTTCGCTCGAATGTGCACATCCTCGTATTTATTGTAATTTATAAATTGAACTTTCTTTCTAATCAACAAATTTAATTCGGTTCAGTAAATATCGATTATATGTTCAAAAAACGTATTTTTACTATAGCAATGAGTGGAAAAAAGCGAAAAGATACAACAAACCCATAAACACGAGTGAGAGGGAATGATAAAAAATATTTACTAATTTTTCGTCACCAAAATTATTGCAAACCATGCTTAAAATCGAGTGTGCACATTCGAGCTCAAAGTGGCACATTCCGATCTCGGAAAATGAAGCGCGCCGCTCCGCGTCGCGCTTCATTTGCGTCCCTCGCTCGGAAATGTGCCACTTTTCGCTCAAATGAGCACATTGTCGTAGTTATCAATTTTATTTTTAGATTGTAACTAAAAATTAACTTTTTCAGCAATTGTACAGAATAAACCACTTTGTTTTTTTTTTTAATTAGTTTATATTTTTTTGAATATATGACCTTTACCATAGTATAAAAAAATCTAAAGCTTAGATCTTTTATTTTAGTAAAATCTATTTAAACTTTAGAATTTTTTTGTACAGGTGACCCATAAAACTTTAACTACGTCTAAATTAAGCTGTGTTCTGTCATTCGTATTTAATGTTGAATTACACTGTGCGACAAATTTAAAAAAAAAATTAAGTACCCTCTTTAAATTTATCTGTTTATCTATTTATACTTATGGCTTAATAACAATATATATGTATTTTTTTTCAAACACGTACCATTTTTGAGATACGCTTATAATAATAATTATTAGTTGTATGTTAAATTTTTGGTTTGGTGTATTGGAACGTTTTCTTGCCAAAAAATAATTTCTAAGGCCAAAGAAAACCATAAAAGTTACAGATTGAGTCGGCATTAATAGAGGTGAAATACGTTTGGCAAAAATGTAGCCAATAGAATGTGAAATAGGACTGCTAATTTTATTTGTTCTTTGATAATGCTTTTATTATAAAACCGGTACAACAAAAATTAATTTTTTAACGCCAAAAAAATAAAGCTGGCACTGCCATTCTTTTAATTCTTTGAAGTTTGCTTAATGGTAATACTTTTTGATTAGATTTTAAGATGCCAAGGCATGGTTTAAATTTTCTAATATTAGTTGTTTCCTGAAAATCTAACACAAAGAAAGTGATAGGTAAAAAAGAAGGGCTGCCTCGTCTGCAATTAATACCTTGAAATAGCCTTTAAAAACAATACCTGGATGTGTTTTTAAATTTTGCCTTAAATTTAATGACCTACCTTGCATGTATCAAAATATAATTGTTAAGAATATGACTGGCTTTTGTCGTAAAACATAATATCCAAATAATAAAATTCATTTGCCCTAAATGATCGCACTTTTTTAAAAAGCATATTTAAACGATGTTGTGTTGCGATTTTTAGAAAAAAAAAGATGTAGGACTTATTACCTGTAGACCTCTATAGCTCAATTTCGTGTCGAAATATCAGCTGGATAATTTTCAGTACTTATTTACGGTTAATCCTGTATAAAATAATCAAATGTTGAAGTAGCTTTTACTGAAAGAGAATCTTTGAGCTTAAGCTTTTTTATATTTTGAAAAGAAGTAATTCTAATCAATAAACATTAGAGCTTTTGTTAAATAAAATTTGGTATAATTATTGTAATTTGTTTGCTAACAATATCTCAAGTTTAAGAATTGATTAATTTAGTCCCATCTAAAAAACGAGCAAAATTTAATTATTAAGACTCAGCTAGAAAAAAAAACCCGGTGAGTGTACTTTTGTACGCACCTTAGAAGTTATACTTCTTTGGCGTAACTAAATTAAATATAACCACGTGTAAAAATTAATATAAATAAATCCAATAAATGTGAGGATGTGCGCATTCGAGCGAAAAGTGGCACATTTCCGAGCGAGGGAGGCAAATGAAGCGCGACGCGGAGCGGCGCGCTTCATTTTCCCGAGATCGGAATGTGCCACTTTGAGCTCGAATGCGCACACTCGGTTTTAAGCACGATTCACAATAATTAATTTACTTTCTTAGATTTTGGTAAGTTGTGCGCGCGCAACTTCTATTGCCCGGCAAAAATTTAACCCTCAATGCGCCCAAAGAAGTATAACTTATTTAACGAAATAAAATATCTAAGGGGACGAATTGTCGTAATTTAAGGGCCCGTAATTTATTTCTCTAATTAAAACAGGTTTGATACTTAATGCAATCAACTTTAAGCGCGCTGACCGTAATTTATTGGCTTTATTTATCTTTCATTTGCAATTAATTGCGGTTGTTAGAAAGACGCGTATTTTGCACCTTTAATGCATCATTCGCGTTATCAATATTGCTATTTGCATATCATAACGACGATGTTCTTGCGTAAAATGGTGAAATTAATGATTGTTTCCAGTAGTTAGTAGATAGATTATATTAACCACACGTAACTGTAATTATTTAGATTTTTTAATTTTATTTATTTACATTTAAAACAACATAGGGAAACCGGTTGTACCTTGGTCGTTTATACCTAAGGCAATTTTAATTTTTTAATATTTGCGGGTTTTCGTGACCCTAATTTTCGATATTTCAAATGCCACATTGACAGACATTAATGTAAAGTTAGCAGCAGCTGGCCAATGTACTTTGTTAATGTATGAAATCAATTGAAATTTTTAATCGAAAAAAAGTAATCTTTTTATATTCTTTTTACTTAAATATCTTATTGATTTTTATTACCTAATAACAAATGACTCATCGTAATAGAAAGATTATTTATTAATGTTTGCATAGTAGTGGTCTGATTTTGGCACAGCATAATCTTCAATTTTATTTTTGATTTTAAACATCAAGGGTCGATGTGTTGTACCTCGGTCACTGTCAATAAATTGTACCTTGACCCTAAGATCAACGTACAATAAATAAAAATGTAGATATACCTTTGTTATAAATTATTATTTTTTTTTTGTTTCGCTTCAGATAATATGCCTCGCAAGTCTAACGAAAAATTTAAATTTTTGCAAAGTTAACCATTAAGTATGTGAAATGTTAGTATACGAGAAAACTTTTGTTAATTTTTGAAACAATTTTCGTGTCATCTCAAAGAAGAACATTAGTAGTTCTTATAATCCCAAAATAAATATATAGTTTTCATAGAACAACGGGCTTTATTTTGCTTAATGTAAATAGAGTCAAGGTACATCACCTCTGTTGTACCTAGGCCATAGATCCATTAATTTGTAAATCATATAGCAATCTGAGTAAACGTTTGGTAATGCTTTCAAATATTTTATGATGAATACCTTATTAGTGCCCCACTACGATGCAATTCATTTTATCAACAAATTGTTACATATACAATTTAAAAACAATCACAAGTGAAAAAAGAGCCAAGGTACAACAGGTTCGCCTACTTAGTGGATTTAAAAAGAGTCTGTCGACGAAAATTAATTTTTTGAAGCCAAGTGAGTCGTCGATTTATAACGAGGCTAATACAGTTATTTTACTAAATTTATGTAAGTAGAAATGTGAGCATACGAACAAGGAATTGTATGTAGATTAGGTTTTATATATTTGTCAGGACAATTGGAGTTAACATTCTGCAAGAATTATACTTTATAGCTCGGCAAGCGCCGGTATGGAAGTGTGCAATAAAGCAAAGCAAATCTAACAATAAATCGTTGATTATAAATAATGCCCTTTTTCGAGGCGTATATTACAAAGATTTCCTATGTGAGATAGGCGAAATTTTATTATTAGTAGACGCGCTATGAATTAAGGCTTTGCACAATGACTTTATTGTTCGTCGCTTATTTGTAACATTTAACTCTTTATATCGCGACGTGTGTGGCGCTTTTTTTATTTCGGATTACGTTAGGCCGCGTTCTATATATTATTTATTTTGCAGTATCACTGGGAGTGTCTCGAGATCTTAAAAAATGAGAGTAACATTGCCAACGATTCATCAAACGCCTTAGTTTAGGCCAATGTAAAAGTTTCCGTGGGAAAACCTTCACTTGCGATTATCGGACTTGCTCCTCAATTTTTACCGAATTATTTGACATTTTAATTGATGGTTGCTTAGAAATTATATTTTTTGCAATTTGCACGTAGACAAATGTAATAAAATGGGGCATGTGCACATTCGACCGTATAGTACGTAAACACCTATAGAATTATTTTCGGAAGAGTTATTTACAATATTTTATTTAATTAATAGAAAAGAAAAGTTAAATTAATTAGAGTATACCCTTTATATTTTTTTGCGGTAGCTGTTGTATTATTTGGAATCACAAATATTTTAAGAAAAACACATTTCTTTACGTAAACACCTATACAATTATTTTCTAAAAAATTATTTACAATATTTTCATTAAAAGAAAAGTCAATTTAATTAGAGTACACTCTTTGTATTTTTTTGGGGTAGTTGTTGTTTTATTTGCAATTAAGAATATTTTAAGAACAAAACATGTCTTTACATAATCACCTATACAATTATTTTCCAAAAAAATATTTACATTATTTTCGTTAACAGAAAAGTGAATTTAATTAGAGTACACCCTATATTTTTTTTTGTGGTAGCTGTTGTATTATTTGCAATCAAGAATATTATAAGAACAACCCGTTTCTTTACATAAACACCTATACAATTATTTTCCAAAAAATTATTTACGATATTTTCATTAATAGAAAGTTAAGTTAATTAGAGTACATCCTTTGTATTTTTTAGGGTAGCTGTTGTATTATTTGCAATTAAGAATATTATAGAAAAACACATTTTTTTACATAAACACCTTTACAATTATTTACAATACTTTAACTTTGAGCAATTTTCCTTTGCTACGAAACGTGTTACGAAGAGCTCGAAAGTGCACATTGGGTTTAACAAATTAATTTTTCAAATAAAATATTTAAGGACAAATTTCTTTTATTCAGTGGCGTACACAGCGCTGCAGCCCTCTTTACAGTTTATCATAATTAACTGTAAGGCATTAGTTTACAAACTTTCATGTCACTGCGGCCCCTTTTAAAAGAAATGTATTTTGGCGCATCGGCACTATAGACCTATTCCCCAATTTACACGCCGGATAAGTGTAGTGTTCATTGTAGATTTTGAATAAATGCCAAGTATGAAATTTGGTTTCGGGAAAATGTGCACTTTTCGCTTGAATATGCACACTCAATTTTAAGCATTATTTGCAATCATTTTAGTGACAAAAAATTTGTAAATAATATTTATCATTCCCTCTCACTCGTACTTATAAGTTTGTTGTATCTTTTTGCTCGCTTCCACTCATTGCTATGGTAAAAATACATTTTTCGAACATATAAACGATATTTACTGAACTAACTTCAATATGTTGATTGAAAAAAAATATATTTCCAAAATTTAATTTATACAAGGATGTGCGCATTCGAGCGAAAAGTGGCACATTTCCGAACGAGGGAGGCAAATGAAGCGCGACGCGGAGCGGCGCGCTTTATTTTCCCGAGATCGGAATGTGCCACTTTGAGCTCGAATGTGCACACTCGGTTTTAAGCATGATTCACAGTAATTTAGGCCAATAAATTAAATAAAAAATCAGTTTTGTAATTTTAATCGTTCTCTCTCTCTTCCATTGACATGAGTATCGTATCTTTTTGCTCCCTTGCACTCATTGGTATGGTAAATACGTTTTTTCCCCAAAATTTGATGAAAATCCCAATTTAACAATTCTCAAACATAAAAATTATTTATTTTAATTGGTGCGCTCACTAAATAAAAAAAAAACAACCTATCTTAATAATTGGAAATTAGGCCCCATCAACTTAAATCATTCAAAAGCACAAATTTTGCAATATCTTAATTTTTCATCGAACATTAGGTGGCAAGCTGGAAAAAATAAATAAATATTTAAATTTCATTCAAGCCCAGTCATAGGAAAGTCAAATTAAATTCTTAAAGGGTGTAACCCTATTGTTTTTTACCTTCGGATTAAATTAGTTTAAGAGCTTAAAAATTCTACACCCAAAAACTGATCTCCATCTCAAATCAGATCGACAGAGTGTAATTTTAAATGGGATTAAATTTATTAATGTTTATTCTCTTTCGTTTGGCTGCTTTAATGCCGTAATCTTATTGTTTAATCCGATCAACTTTTCTAAACTTATTTTCGACTTACAAGCCATTCTTGTCTTTGAATATAATTACTAGCGGAAATTTTTCCATCCGAGAACGTTCCTCGTATTAAGTTCGGTTTCGGAAAGGTCGTAATAGTTTTTAATAATTTTCTACGTTTCGCAATTTGCGGTGTAGTTAATGCGAGGAAACAACAATAGAAATTGGCACGTGCTACCTGCGAAGTTTCTTGAGCGCTTTAACGATTCCCTTGAACTTATTTTGCGAGGAATGAGAACAACTTGTTCCCATGTCATTTAGAAATAAGAAATATACTCGGTATTCCTTTTACTTTTGCATTGCAAGTCGGTACATTTAATTTAATTCATTATTATATGAGGCAAATTATATATAAAGGTGCTTAATTGTTTGTCGCGTACGAGGTTTTTCTATCGAATCAATTTTGGGTTTAAAAAAAATCGAAGGTGAGCAAATTTACATTTTCTACCTGTAGTAGAAAATTTGAATTTTTCTAAATCCCAAATTTCGGCAAACTATTATATGAAAGTTATTAATTCGAGTTTATAATCAACCAGAAAAACAGTTAAAAAATTTTACCTATCCTTAAAAAAATAGGGTAGGTGTTAATTCAATTCAATATGTTAAATTTAATTTCACCTGCAAAAAAAATGGAATTTTTCTAAATCGGCAATTCGGGAAAAATATTATATGGAAGTTATTATTTCGAGTTTATAATCAACCAGAAAAATAGTAAAAAAATTATACCTATCCCTAAAAAGACAGGGTACGCGTTAATTCAATTCAATATGTTACATTTAATTTCACATGCAGTAGAAATAAAAATTTTCTAAATTTCACATTCGGGAAAACTATTATGCGGCAGTTATTAATTCAAGTTTTTAATCACCCAGAAAAATACTAAAAAAATTATCCCTACCCCTAACACGACAGGGTAGGCGTTAATTCAATTCAATATGTTAAATTTAATTTCACCTGCAAAAAAAATGGAATTTTTCTAAATCGCAAATTCGGGAAAAAATTATATGAACGTAATTAATTTGAGTTTATAATCAACCAGAAAATAGTAAAAAAATTCTACCTACCCCTGAAAAAACAGGGTAGGCGTTAATTCAATTCAATATGTTTAACGTAATTTCAACTGCAGTAGAAAATGGAATTTTTCAAAATCGCAAATTCCGGCAAACTATTATTTGGAAGTTATTAATTCGAGTTTATAACCAACCACAAAAATTGTAAATAAATTCTACTTACTCCTAAAAAGACAGGGTAGGCGTTAATTCAATTCAATATGTTAAACTTAATTTCACTTGCAGTAGAAAATAAATTTTTTCTAAATTTCAAATTTGGTAAAACTATTATATGGAAGTTATTAAGTCAAGTTTCTAATCTTCCAGAAAAATAATAAAAAAATTATTCATACCCCTAAAACGACAGGCTAGGCGTTAATTCAATTCAATATGTCAAATTTAATTTCACCTGCAATAAAAAATGGAATTTTTCTAAACCGCAAATTCGGGAAAAATATTATATGGAAGTTATTAATTCGAGTTTATAGTCAACCAGAAAAATAACAAAAAAATTCTACCTACCCCTAAAAAGACAGGATAGGCGTTAATTCAAGTCAATATGTTAAATTTAATTTCACTTGCAGTAAAAAAGAAAATTTTTCTAAATTGCAAATTTGGGAAAAATTATTCTATAGAAGTTAATAATTCAAGTTTCTAATCACCCAGAAAAATAAAAAAAAATTATTCCTACCCCTAAAACGACAGGGTAGGCGTTAATTCACTTTAATATGTTAAACTGCAGTAAAAATGGAATTTTTCTAAATCGCAAATTCGGGAAAACTATTATGTCGAAGTTATTAATTTGAGTTTCTAATCACTCAAAAAAATATTTAAAAATTTACCTACCCTTAAAAAGACAGATTAGGGGTTAATTCAATTCAATATGTTTTTAATTTCACTTGCAGTAGAAAATAAAATTTTCCTAAATTGTAAATTCGGGCAAACTATGATGTGGAAGTTATTAATTCGAGTTTATAATCCCCCAGAAAAATAGTAAAAAAATTCTACCTACCCCTAAAAAGACAGAGTAGGCGTTAAGTTAATTTAATATGTTAATTTTAATTGAAATAAATAGAAATCTTTTAGAAAATTTATAAAACATTAAAAAGCAAACAAACAATAATAAACTATTCCCAAGAAGACTGTTTTACAAAAGAGGAGGAATACATTTTTTTAGGTATGTGGTCGGTAAGAAATTAATTTCTGCAATAAAACTCAATTCACAAAAAAAAATCATAACATTAACCGAAACGATTAAAAAAATTGTAACGCCATTGATTCATAAAAAGCGAAATTACTTTCTTGCCAAACTAAGATTTCGAATTTAAGAACGTAAATATTATTGTTTGTTATTAAGGCTCGCAGATGACGAAACAGAGGTACCTATCAATTGATAAAAGGTCGAAAAGCAAAAATTTCCCAATAATAATAATTATTATTCTCTAAGCTCGAACTTTAAGCCGATATGTTTTGAAATAATAACCGTGTCCATAGTTTGTTGTAAAAATCGAATAATTAATGATAAACGTTTTTTTTCGAAGTCGTACATAAATAAATAAAATACGATTGATTTTGTAATATAGAAAGTCATCAATTAATGTACAATACTCGCCGGTTATTAATTTATTTGTAATTAAACAGTCAAAAGTAACGTTGCAGCTCGCCTATCGACTTTCATGCAGGAAAAAAAAGTCGGAATCTTTCACTCTTGACGTCTGTATCGACTACATCTCATCTCCCATTGACGCCTGAAACTTGAAACAAACAACTTTTGATATAATTATAAAGGAATTTATTATTCTTAATTGCATTCAAAGCTCCAACTATTATTTCTTGCGACACAAACGACGGCCATGTATTTTTCTTTCAATTTCAATACATAAATATTTAATTCTCGCATTAAAATCGATCCGTACTTTACGAGAATTGCTTTGTACGATATCAATTTACAATTCATTAATTTTTTTATTTTTCAATTAGAATCGATCGAGAAATGAAAACGATTGTGTCGAGATCTAATCGGCGAGAGAAAAGTTTGTAAAGACCACAGATTGTTTTATTTGACATAATTTCGAATTTGAATATTTTTTTGTAAACGACTCCCATAATAATCCTTAATAGTCCGGTCAAAATAGACATTTTAAATAACAAAAATTCCGACAAAGGTAAATTTTGGTTGAGACCCTGGGTACAACATTAGAAATAAAGTGTCAAAAGTCCCCATCGATCCCATGTGTGCTAAAAAAGTTATTCGGGGTCAAAGATCAAAATTTGAGGTTTTTTGGATTTTTTTCGAAAACGGTAAGTTTTATCAAAAAAGTAGTTAGACAAAAATTATAGATCTTAAAATTATCTACAAAAATGGTTGTTATAAATTTTTTCTAAGAATTACCATTCGTTAGATATCGCGATTCTACACTAAAGGAAAAAATTAAAGGGTTAAGAAAATTTACATCTTTTATTGATTTTTGACAGGCTGTATTTCAGTGAAAAATGGTCGTATCTAAATTTTCAAAAAGGGTTTTTTAAAGCTCCAAGATTCTAGTTTTCAGATCTTTTAGTCAAAAATTTTTAGAAACCACCGTTATCACGCAATCTTAAGCAATACAGCCTGTCAAAAATCACCAAAAGATTTAGGAAATTTTCTTGCTCCTTTAATTTTTTCCTTTAGTGTAGAATCGCGATATCTCACGAATGGTGATTCTTAGAATAAAAAGTATAAGCACCATTTTTGTAGATAATTTTAAGATCTATAATTTTTGTTTGAACTACTTTTTTAATAAAACTTACCGTTTTCGAAAAAATCCAAAAAACTCAAATTTTGACCTTTGAGCCCGAATAACTTTGTTAGCACACTTGGGATCGATGGGGACTTTTGACACTTTATTTCTAATGGTGTACTCAAAGTCTCAACCAAAATTTAGCCCTGTCGGAATTTTTGTTATTTGGCCACTATTTTTATGTCTAATTTGACCGGACTATAAAGATCTCAATAGGTGTAATATTGTTTTTGAAAAACGGACCGCTAACACCCATAAATCGAGTGAAAGGAAATAAAGAAATTAAACAAAGCGAGAATTATAATAAAGGAACAGAAACTACGCACCTGCAGCTCGTTATTATGAATTTTTATGTTAATTAAAATTTAGTATGATAATATTTATCTGTTAAAGATGTTTACTACAGAAATACAACGTCTCTCGTCCATTTGTTTGTGCGATAAGATCTTCAATGCCGGTAATGCGACTTACGACCGCAATGAGCGAAAGCTTTGATTAAAACCGATCGTTGCTAATTTTTCGAAAATTCGCTTCCCGAGCTGCCCACCGCCGCGCGATTTCCATAAAGGCGTATAAAGAATGAGCGGTCCGATCGGAATTTCATCGTAAAAATTATAAGTTACATAATGGGAAGAGTGATCGCAATAAAATGTCGCGCTTTATTAGAAAAGCAATCGTGTTTTTAGTGTTAAACGAAAACATCCGTTTGGATTCCATACAAAATTTTTCAACTATTTTATTATATTTGGTATATCGTATTGCAGTTGTTTAGAGCTTCTTGTTAAATAACTTTACTATGTATCTGCTTAATATTCAAATCTGAAGAGTTGCCAGCGAGCAGATGTTGATTTTTATATCTTACATTTAGAAAATACCTACATTTTTATCTAATTTATTTCTGGGGCTAAAACACCTAAAGTTTGAAGTTTTATTTCGATTTTAAGTGACGTGTATCTTTCGGGAAATTTTATAATACTAGTTTGATTCAAGAGTGATTTCTTTGCATATTAGAAAAACAGCTCTAATTTTTTAAAATGTAGGGAAACCTGTTGTAGCTTGAAATGAGCCGTCTAAGAAAGTATATAAATTAGTGTGAATTGTGCTTAAAACCGAGTGTGCACATTCGAGCTCAAAGTGGCACATTTCCGATCTCGGGAAAATGAAGCGCGCCGCTCCGCGTCGCGCTTCATTTGCTTCCCTCGCTCGGAAATGTGCCACTTTTCGCTCGAACGCGCACATCCTCGTATTTATTAGATTTGTCTACTTTATTTTTGCATATTTTGCTTTGTTTGCGATTTATAGAGGAAGTTGTTGTACCTTGGTCCTTTTTTCACTTGTAATTTTTTAAAAATTGTACCTATATGTAACAATTTGTTGATAAAATGAATTGCATGGTAGTGGGGCACTAATAAGGTATTTATCATAAAATATTTGAAGGCATTACCAACCGTTTACTCAAATTGCTATAAGATTTAAAAATTAGTGAATCTATATTTATTTTTGGATTATAAGAACTACTAATGTTTTTCTTTGAGATGACACTAAAATTGTTTCAAAAATTAACAAAACTTTTCTCGTGTACTAAAATTTCACATAGAGGAAGGTGGCCTAAAGCGGGTAGGTTAAGGTTCATCGATTAATATGAACCACTGCGGCTAAAAAAAGTGTTCCTTTTTTAGATTTACGTAATACAATTATTAAACTTTAATTTTATAAAAAAAAATTATTACATTTTTGCTTTAATTGTAGAAATAAATTTAAAAATATAAAATGTCAGAAATTAACCGCTTTGCCCGACAGTGGGGCCTAAAGCGGGTAGGCTCTCATAAACCAATCGGATTAATCAAAACCTTTGAAAAAAATTATCTACACTTGACATGTTCTTGACAGTAACATTAGTATTAAGTTATATTAAGCATTTTCATATTATAACTGCTAATTTGTTCCAATCTTAATATTACTTCGGTTTACCTTTGAAAATAAAAAAAAATAAGAATTTATAACAAAGGTATATCTAAATTTTTATTTATTGCACGATGATCTTAGGGCCAAGGTACAATTTATTGACAGCGACCGAGGTACAACATACCGACTCTTGATGTTGAAAACTCAAAAATAAAACTAAAAATTATGCTGTGCCAAAATCAGACTACTACTATGCAAACATTAATAAATAATCTTTCTATTACGATGAGTCATTTGCTATTAGGTAATAAAAATCAATAAGATATTTAAGTAAAAAGAATATAAAAATACTTTTTTTGATTAAAAATTTCAATTGATTTTATACATTAACAAAGTACATTGGCCAGCTGCTGCTAACTTTACGTTGACGTCTGTCAATGTGGCATTTGAAATATCGAAAATTATGGGTCACGAAAGCCCCAAATATTAAAAAAATTAAATTTGCTTTAGGTACAAAGGGACCAAGGTACAACAGGTTCCCTTCACTTTTAAAAATAATATATTAATGAAGTCTATTGATATAGGAATTAAAATAAATCTAGCAAATTTTGAACTTTTGTCACAAGGTCCATGTCACGAATAATAATAATAGGACGATTCTTAAGAGTTGCTAATGACCAATCAATTAATAATTGTTTTCTTCAGTGCTATAGCCTGATAACTGATTTCTTTGATGCATTTAAAGCCAACTTAGATTTTTTCTAACAATTTGCTACCAAAAGTATGTTTGAATTGTTCATATTCGGAGAAAAATGAAATTTGAAATATTTTTTAATAGCGTTGTTTTAGTGTTTTAAAAATTTTGAAAAATCTTTATCGCTCCACAATTCTTGTTCAATATGCAACGTTTCTTTTTTTATTTTAACTTTTTCAAGCAACCGAAAAATAACAATTTGAAATTAACTATGTGTTTGCGGGCTCTCGTATGTCGACGGCCATACGTTTGGGAACCGCTGATATAGCAGCTATACATTAACTTATAAAATAAGGTGTACGTGCCATAAAAGTCGTATGATTTTTGCAACGCAAGTTTTTGTCCAACTACGTCACAGCTTTGATAAAGATAAAGAAACCCAGTCAACGGTGTATCGCACCAGAATTAGTTATTTGATATCAAAATTCGGCATTTCTTTGTTGAATTTTGTAAAAGTGCATCGGTATCAAGTCGGCTTGTGTACTAAACTTACACATCATTGTGCTCCAAGTTTTGAAAATTAATTTTGCGTCTCGTGTGATTTAATTAATTGTGCAACGTCCCATTAACAAAGAATAAAGGTAGATTGTTATTTCTAATCGTACTCACAATATTTTTATGTAATCTATCGGTTACCAATATTAATTTGAAATAGCTCGAATAATTCGTGCGAAATAAAAAAAACATTTGCAGACCATAAAAATGTTTGTTTGGCTACCGTTCTAAAGATTTTAAAATATCGCAGATATCTAAAGCGTAATAATTTTTTAAGTTTGCATTTAATAAAAATTTTATACCTCTCCCATTAGGGACCATTACGGATACGATCTCAATAAATATAAATAATTTCGTAAAATTTTGAACAAAATCGGATAAGCATTCCTAACTGTTTGGTCGAATGTAATTCTGAATGAAGACCCATAATAAAAAATGTCGAGTACCACTTAAACATTTTCTTAATAGTGTTGTATTAGGTCGCTACCTATGAATAATAAACAATTTTTACATTTTTCCGTGAAACATCATTTATTAAGAAAAATAAGGTTGCCCTACGTACTAAGTGACCAAGGTACAACGGGTTCCCTACTTACTATTTGTAGTATTTTTATTCCGCTTGGCAAGAAAGTAATTTCGGTTTTTTTAATTCGAAATAAAACTCAGTTTTTTATCCAAAGAATAGATTTTAAAGAACCATAAATGTACTATTTTGTTCAATTACCTTTTTCCGTCTTTCAAGCGACTTTATTATTACCCAAGATGCACAATATTTAAAAAAAACAATTTATTGAATTAATTTTTTAATGAATCACATTTGTTAAATTAAAATTTTTTGTAAAAACCAAAAAATATTTTATAAAATATATCTTAGAATTATAAACTTGTAATTTCAATGAAAAAAAAAAACTAGTCTCGATAGTTTGGCTTAGAACACTACATACATTATTTTTCCCATTTTATTATTTATTAATTTTGCAATAATCTGCATAATTTAAATACTTGAAATTTAAGAAGACGAGCACCCCGTACATAGATAAAACCCCAAATTAAAATTTAAATAAAAAAATTGCACTATACAAAATAAAATTAAAAATGAACTTCTTACTCACTAATTAGGCAGTTTTTCAAGGAACCCAATTTATTAAATGAAAAGATCTCGTTTACGACGCATCTATTTCATTTAAAAGTCAAATAAAAAAAAATTGTTGTGACAAAACACAAGACGGTTATTAGTTCTTGCGGTAGAGAACTCGAAGAATTCTTTTATAAGAAATATTTTTAAAGCGGATATCGGTTGTGGTCGGAATTTATGATATGCATTAGCACGTTAGAAAAGCAATCGTTTGTAGAAGCATTAACATTTAAAACTTTCCTGACATTTTACACTCTTATAAAATGTACCAATAAAATTAATTAAGTGATACCTGGAAACTGATCCGAAGCGGTCGCAATTCGCTCATTTTCGCAAAAACGTGTCGAAAACAGCCCCCCAAAAAAACGTTGCGAAATTGCAAAAGGCAACATGTAAAACAAACGGGCGCACAATTTTTAGCTCGAACCCGAATAAGGCGTAACGAAACCCGAACTTTAAACGCGTTCAATTAATTTACAAGTACGCAAAACCTGCGGGCCAGGTTGATTTTCTACCTCGCTAAACGAGAAAGCTTTCTTGGAAGAATCTCTAAATATGGTCCACATATTTAATGCGTTAATAAATAAAATCGAGCGCGATTTAATGTGAAATGCGATACTTAAAATTTTTCTTTCGGCTGCGGTTTGTTACGAAAAGAAAACCGGTGTGTGTGCTTATACAGGGTGTTTCCGAATTGCTGTCAAAGCCGAAAATGGGTGGTGGGGGTGATTGATAGAAAAGTTTCTATTTGGTAACATTTTTTAATAAAATGCTTATTATCGACCTAGGTCAATACTATTAAATTATTGTGAAAACAATTAAATGTTTAAAAAAAATAAGAGACAAATGTTGCCCGTGTTTGTAACATAAATAAGTACTAAACAAACAACGTTAACAATTAATTACTTGCGCTGGTGTTTTTCAGGCACCAGAGATTACATTATATGTTCGAAAAACGTATTTTTACCATAGCAATGAGTGGAAAAGAGCGAAAAGATACAACAAACCCATAAACACGAGTGAGAGGGAACGATAAAAAATATTTACTAATTTTTCGTCAACAAAATTATTGCAAATCATGCTTAAAATCGAGTGTGCACATTCGAGCTCAAAGTGGCACATTCCGATCTCGGGAAAATGAAGCGCGCCGCTCCGCGTCGCGCTTCATTTGCCTCCCTCGCTCGGAAATGTGCCACTTTTCGCTCGAATGCGCACATCCTCGTATTTATTGAATTTTGTTAATTAAACTTTTTTTCTAATCAACAAATTTAATTCAGTTCAGTAAATATCGATTATATGTTCGAAACACGTATTTTTACCATAGCAATGAGTGGAAAGGAGCGAAAAGATACAACAAACCCATATACACGAGTGAGAAGGAATGATAAAAAATATTTACTAATTTTTCGTCAACAAAATTATTGCAAATCATGCCTAAAATCGAGTGTGCACATTCGAGCTCAAAGTGGCACATTTCGATCTCGGGAAAATGAAGCGCGCCGCTCCGCGTCGCGCTTCATTTGCTTCCCTCGCTCGGAAATGTGCCACTTTTCGCTCGAATGCGCACATCCTCGTATTTATTGTATTTTCCTATATTAATCTTTTATTCTTTAATTAAAAAAATTATAAGTCGAATAAATTTAGATTTATTTTTTGTTTTAAATAGGTTATACATTTTAATCCTTTTGAAAAGTTACCATGGTACTATTCTGCATGCCTAATTGCAACGAGCCTAATAACAATATTTTCAGGTGTACTTTCAAGTGTTTATTAATTCGTATTTTTGATCAATTTAAATTGTATATAGCATGTATGTCAGAAAAACCTTTAGTTTAAAATTTCAGTGAATCCATTCAGGAAGTTCTAACAATAAATAAAAATCCTATCTGATTTGTTCTATTTAACACTTAATTACTCGCGCTAGTGTTTTTTAGGCACAGTTTTTGTAATTACTAAATGTATAAATTTTTGTGAGCCTGTACACCCACATGTAACCTTTGTTTAGTCTTTCTAGAGTGCGATAGGCACCTGAAAGTATTAATTTGGATATTATAAAAGTGTGTTATTGTCGAAGTTTGAACTGTTGTGGCTTTGGTGTCTGAAAAGTACCGCGCGAGTAATAATGTTATTATTTTCAAAACAACATTTATTTTAAAATATGATGCATTAGATACATTTCTAACGGGAGGCGGGGGGGCTCACTATTGATCAGTTTTGTATAAACTATTTATTATTTTGAATAACTAAAAGATGACCATTTTGCATTTTTTTTTACTTGCTCAATCTGACTGGAACTAACGCACAAATATATACTACAACACATTTTTGTGATCAGCTTTCGAAACTATGAACAATTATGAAAACTTTAATGGTGATGTGTATGGAAGCACATCCTTCAAAACAGCCAAATAAGAAAATTTACTAACCAGAATTAAGCTTTTGTTGTCAAAATTCAACAAAAAAATTAAACTTTAATAGAACCAGTAAAAACACGGGCTATTGCCAGTTGTTAATCCTACATCAATTTATTTCAAATTGAAAAAACAGAAGACGATTATTAAACAGTTTTATAGATTTTGTTACATTGATTTTAGTTAATTTTCTTTTTACACTTAATTTTAAGTTGGGTATTAATTTTTTTGTGGTTGTTGTGAATTCAATAGTGCATAGTGTGAATGACATTAAAAAATTGGCAAAATACCATCAAAATCTTAAAACCAAGTGATTTTCTATGTGGTGCCTGAAAAGCACCGCGCGAGTAATTGCGTTACGGTAAACTGCGCGAGTAACAAAGGGTTAATACATAAATAGCTGATGTTCTAAGAACGTGCCATTTTTAAATGCCGATTTCGAAATTTTAAGCTAATCTTGATGGCATTAAGTTTATCTATCCGGCTTCCACCCTTGAAGGTCAATTATTAGTCTACCCTACTTGCTATTTGACGTCACCGCTCTGTAGCAGTGGACATCTGACAAAACTAAGCGAAAATGTATTGAAAAATATAGGTAAAATGGTCATAATTTCCGTAAGACTGGAAATAAATTACATTGAACGTGTTTCAAACGATTATTAAATCAATGAATTACTGTGTATTAAATTTAGCATTTTATGTTAATCAAAACTTGGATAAAAACTAAAGCGTCAAATAAATATGAATTTCAAATCCAAAAAAAAGTTTATGCTGTGCCAACAAAACGTATTCAACGTAGTTGTCGTTTCTATCATTAGTGATGAACAAAATTGGTCTTGGTCTTGCAGTCTTGGTCCTGGTTTTGCATTTTTGCAACACCAAGATCAAGACCAAGACTGTCTTTATACTAGCAAGACCAAGACCAAGACCGATACCAAGACTATTACAGTCTTGGTCTTGCTTTGCTCATCGCTATCTATGATGAATCCAATCATCCTGTAAGAAAAACTGCTAACGTGTCAAAATTATAAATAATGTGCCACTCGGTTTTAAGCACGATTCACAATTATTAATTTACTTTCTTAGACGGCTAACTTCAGTACTGAAATTTTCTTTAGCTATGCGCGCAACTTCTGTTGCCTGATAATATTTTAGTCTCGGTCGCCAAAAGAAGTATAACTTCAAAAATATTTTTATTATTCGAAGAAAATTCGAGACGCTTTCTGGCTCGATTTCGTAACGAGATGAGTCGCCTGAGCTTTGGAGAATTCTTAATTGAGGCGATTTGTGTACGTTTCGAATGACTTTGGAGAATTTTGATATTTAGAAATGATTCATTTCGATGAATGCAGTTTGCACGATGACGAAACGAGTAAGTTTATTAGATTAGTATCTCTTCGGTAATTTGTATTAAAAGGTGTTCACGGGATGCGTTTTATGCAAGCTTGTATTGTTTGCGTTTATGGGCAACCGAGAGTTTCGACGATTTTTGAAAGTTCAATAAACCTGTGCTGAGATGGGTTTCGTAAAAGTGTTTTAGATAGGAAGAGTTGCGTATATTATTGAAATGTAGCGTTAGAAAAGAAGTTTTAAAGCGTTTCGATTATTGGAGTTGAAGTATATTTCTAGTTTTTTATTGGTTTAATTGTTTGAAAACGGCTCGGCAACGCCTAGTACTTTATACCGGGCACTATTAGTGTCAAGTGCTTTCTCGATAGCCTCATGTGTTGGTGTTAATGAGGCAGCTGCTTCTGGTACATCTTGAATCCATTCTTTTCTTTTATTGTATCTGCAATCTATTAAAACTGCCTTTGACACTCTACAAGAACTCGTTGAAAGTAGACTGCATCGAAAATGACCGTGGGATCCTTAAACACTTCACCAACCTTTGACATTAGGGAATGCCTTCGGAAAAACTGACCCTCTTCTTCGGATCCAAGTGCCTCGAATTGCACGGCTCGCGCTTGGTACCATTACATTTTGATCTGCTCATTTTTTTTTAAATTTAAAATAAATTATTATTATTTTGGGTTTGAAATGCAATTTCAGTTTTGAGTCATTAAGAATTTGAAAATAGAGGATGATTAACCATTTTTATGCCGAGGGGTTGTTTTAATAATAATACATTTTTTTTGTTGTTAATTAAAAATATACTACCTCTGTTCAGAAATAATTGTCCGGTTTAAGAATTTTTTCTTGCTCATAAATAAATGTTTATTGTTTCAGAAATATTTTATAAGGTAGGGGAGACCGGGGTTGGCAGTCACAATTTTTTCTTTTGTATTTTTAGAGCCCATGGTGTTAATTTATTAATGACATTTATATATCAATAGATAGTGTATTTATTCTAGTTTAAAAAGAAATAAAGATTTTTTGTCTACCATTATCTAAAGAGAACATATTATAATTTTTCTGAAAAAAGAGAAGTGAGACTTTTAACCTGCTGTTAGGGATGGTTGTCACAGTGTCTGGGGTAGGTAATTACACGGTAAATAACAAGTAAAATACAAAACGAGAAAACAAATACCTATTTTTATTAAAGATAAAATGTTGTACATAACAAATTTTACCTAAGAAAAGAACGAAAAATATTTTATTCATAATTAAAAAATTAAAAAATTTCTGTGAGCGAATAGTAACTTTTATCTAACAAACTTAGGTTATGGTAACAAAAATATAATTACAGTCAATTGTTTATGTAGTAAAACCCCTAGAAACCAATAAAAAGGTCGCACATAATCATGGTGTTGCTTTGTACTGGTGACTACTAGCCCCCGCTAACTTGAGACAACCTTCCCAAAACAGTTTTAGACAATTAACTCCCAAAGTAAATTTAAATCAATGGTCATTTAAATAACCATATAATGATATCATGAAACATATTGTAAACATCATAAATGCACAAATAGGTATATCACTATGCAAAATTTAATTATACTCATGAGACTCAACCGAGATGCACAAAAAATTACTTTCACTGTACAAAAAAAACGAACGCATATATTTCTTATACGGTATTTCAGAGCGAACTGAAGTGAAGTACGCAAGGAGTCTTTGACACGGATAAACAAATTTATTAATGCATTAGGTTTTCTGTTATGGTTAATGTGACAACCAACCCGTGAGACAACCATACCCGGTCTCCCTACTTTAAAAATATATATTAATTACGTCTATTGGTATAGGAATTAAAATAAATCTAACAAATTTTGAACTTTTGTCACAAGGTCCATGTCACGAATAATAATAAAAGAAGATTTTTAAGAGTTGCTATTGACCAATCAATTAATGATTATTTTCTTCAGTGCCATACCTTGATAACAGATTTCTTTGATGCATTTAAAGCTAACTTCGATTTTTTCTAACAATTTACTACCAAAAGTATGTTTGAATTGTTCATTAGGGTGGTCGTTAAAATTTTTTTGTGTAACGGTTCAAAAAAACCTTCCCTTTGATGAAAAAATACGGGGGATTTTTTTAAAAAAATTTTTAACAAAATTAACACGTGCTTTTAGACCTTCTAATTTAATTTCTGATAAAATCGTAGTTTTAGATTGTCTTGAGGAACATGTTATTTTTGTTAAATTTTTTTTTTTAAATCAGCCGTATTTTTCGACCGTCGTAAAAATATTAATTTTAATGACCACCCTATTGTTTATATTGGGAGAACAATAAAATTTGAAATATTTTTTAATAGCTTTGTTTTATTGTTTTATAATTTTTTAAAAATCTGTATCGCTCCACAATAATCAGAAATTTTTAATTAAAAATTGTTAGAGAGTAAATTAGTAATTATTTAAAGTTAACAGGTATTAAACAGTGAATAAAAACAACTCTGTGTTTGCGGGCTCTGGTTTGGGAACCGCTGATATAGCAGCCTTACATTAAGCTTTCAAAATTCGGTGTACGTGCCATAAAAGTCGTATGTTTTGTGGAACGCAAGTTTTTGTCCAACTACGTCACAGCTTTGATAAAGATAAAGAAACCCAGTCAACGATCTATCGCACCGGAATAAATTATTTGATATCAAAACCGGCATTTCTTTGTTGAATTTTGTAAAAGTGCATCAGTATCGAGTGGGCTTGTGTACTAAACTTACATAAAATTGTGCTCCGAGTTTTTGAAAAAAATTAATTTTGCGTCTCGAGTGGTTTAATTAATTGTGCAACGTCCCATTGACGGCGAAAAAAGGTAGATTGTTATTTCTAATCGTACTCACAATATTTTTATGTAATCTATTGATTACCAATATTAATTTAAAATAATTGGAATAATTGTTGTAAAATTAAAAAAAAATTGCGGACCATAAAAATGTTTGTTGGGCCACCGTTTTAACCCTCCGCATACTAAGTGACTAAATGTTATACTAGGAGAGGTTTATGACAGTTAAATGATAAAAAATATATTTTAATAACGAATAATGAATAGGTTTAAGTAAAACAAATATTTATCTATGCATTAGAAAAGATTTTTATTAATAAAAATACTAAAACATTACTTTTTCTTCAACTTATAAACTATCGAGTTTTTTCTTGAGTACTAAATTCCAATGACACGTGTCAATTACGATACCGAATATTAAGAAAACCTAACAAGAATTTCATTCTTGCCTCTTTATTGAAATACAAATTAATTTCACGGCAATTTCTTAATGATTCGCAATAATTTAGACCAATAGATTACACAAAAAATTAATTGAATAATTTTAATCGTTCCCTCTCACTTGCATTGACAAGATTATCGTATCTTCTCGCTCCCTTCCACTCATTGCTATGGTAAATACGTTTTTCGATTATAAAATCGATATTTACTAAATTAAATTAAAATTTTTGATTTGAAGGAGCGCACGAGAAATTATACTAATGTAATAAACACGAGGATGTGCGCATTCGAGCGAAAAGTGGCACATTTCCGAGCGAGGGAGGCAAATGAAGCGCGACGCGGAGCGGCGCGCTTTATTTTCCCGAGATCGGAATGTGCCACTTTGAGCTCGAATGTGCACACTCGATTTTAAGCATAATTTGCAATAATTTTGTTGACGAAAAATTAGTAAATATTTTTTATCGTTCCCTCTCACTCGTGTTTATGGGATTGTTGTATCTTTTCGCTCTTTTCCACTCAATGCTATGGTAAAAATACATTTTTCGAACATATAATGTAATCGCTGGTGCCTGAAAAACACCAGCGCGAGTAATTAAGTATCTAAAGCGTAATAATTTTTTAAGTTTGCATTTCATAAAAATTTTATACCTCTTCCATTAGGGACCATTACGGATACGATCCCAATAAATATAAATAATTTCGTGAAATTTTGAAAAAAATCGGATAAGCATTCCTAACTGTTCGCGCGAATGTAATTCTAAATAAAGACCCATAAAAAAAAATGTCGAGTACCACTTAAGCATTTTCTTAATATTGTTGTATCAGGTCGCGACCTATGAATAATAAACAATTTTTTACACATTTTTCCGTGGAACATCAACGGACCCGTTGCATAAATTTGTGTCGCAAAAGTTAGCGGTCCGTCCAGCATCCTCGCGTTCGTTCTAACGTGCATTATTATTAGAAATGGTTGACAAACAGCCCGACCATTTCTGACCTTTGACTCCACAATCCGATTTGTTTACCAACTAACTTGTGCCTTCGAAATTGTAGTGGTCATTGACACCTGCAACCGGCCTGTGTTCTACCATCCGAAATTCGTTTCGTTCGATATGGAATTTCGATGAAATTCTCGATATTGAAATTTACGCGTGTGGGCGACATTACAGTAGCTCGTCCTTTTTTTTTACAAAAATCTTAATGCGCCTTAATTTAATTTTTTTTCGCGTCCTGCAACACGGGAAAAATTACGACGCTTAAGGACTTTAACAGTTTCCCGCATAATTTTGCATAATTAACGATGGCAAGCGAGGCGGTCATCTTATCAATTTCAAGCTTATTAGTCGTTCTTCTTTTCTTTCCGCGCAGTCTGCCAATTGATTTACTTGAAGTTATACTTCTTTTGGCGCGTTGAGAGTAAAATTTTAGTGGTTAACGGATTTTGCGCGCGCTCAGGCAATTTGATAAGTTAGTAAATTAATTATTGTTAATCGTGCTTAAAACGGAGTGTGCGCATTCGAGTTCAAAATGGTATATTCCGATTATATCCATTTTATGTTCGAAAAACGTATTTACTATACCAATGAGTGCAAGGGAGAGAAAACATACGACAATCATGTCAATGGAAGCGGGAGAGAACAATTAAAATTATAAAACTGATTTTTCATTTAATTTATTGGCCTAAATTATTGTGAATCACGCTTAAAACCGATTGTGCACATTCGAGCTCAAAGTGGCACATTCCGATCTCGGGAAAATGAAGCGCGCCGCTCCGCGCCGCTCCGCGTCGCGCTTCATTTGCCTCCCTCGCTCGGGAATGTGCCACTTTTCGCTCGAATGCGCACATCCTCGTATTTGTTGAATTTGTTCGATTTATGTTTGGATTTATTGGATTAATTTTCTCTTTTAAATCAAAAAAAATTATTTTAGTTCAATAAATGCCATAAAAAATTAAGAGATTTAGTTTCAGCTAACAATAGGGACCTGGCATTTAAAATTAATCAATTTTTAGATAATACAGTAGACGCCTATTAATGTAATCATTTTGGTACCTAGATAAAGGGATTATATTAACCGATTGATAACAATAAGCGCAAGACATCAGCGAAAAAGGTGAAGGTAACGTTTTGAAAGCTTCGATACGGTTCTTCTCTCAGATTTAACGTTGGGCCGTGTTTATTTTTTTAGATAATCTTACGCTCAGGTAAACGGTCTTTTAGAATGTGAAAAGTTTTTAAAGATCCGTTCAGAAATAACCGATCTACGATTGTTCAAAGAAAAAATTAATTGCAAGTAGTGATGAGCAAAGCAAGACCAAGACGAAGACTGTAATAGTCTTGGTATCGGTCTTGGTCTTTCTGATTCGGTCTTGGTCTTCTTCTTGCACAAATGTTTCAAGTCTTGGTCTTGGTCTTGGTTTTGGTCTTGCTTATGCGGTCTTGGTCTTGCTTATTCGGTCTTGGTTTTGGCATTGCGTATTCAGTCTTGGTCTCAACCATTTAACCTAACACATGCTACTTTTGCTGAATTTTTCATATCTTATATAAGCATAAATTAAAAATGATGTACAATTTATATCTAATTCATAAAACTTTATTTTACTACAATCGAATAATATCAAAAAGTAATCTTACATACAGAGTTCAATCATTTCTAGTTCTTCACTCATTTTGAAATTGTTTTTGTTTAAATATAGAAAAGACACTACACTTACACTTACCGAAATATACTTCAATTTATAGGTCAAAGTCAATAAATAAGTATACAATATGCAAAGATTTTAGAATAAATATTATTTATAAACAAATGCGAAAATATTTTACCGATATAACAATTATCCTAAATATTGAAATTTTCTGTGAAACATACGAGTTTGTCAGGACTTTTAAAGAAAATAGTGTCGACAGTTGTGAGAGTTATGAAAACTGGAGAACTTACCCTTCCCCCAAGGCATAAATTGACCTTTTAGCGAAAAAATTGTACAAGGTACTTGAAAAGAGTGAAAATATTGGAAAAAAATTAGTTTGTATCTATATTTCAACCATGTGTTATCCAGAGATAGTAACAAAGAACTCTTACTCCGAGGATGTTCTTGTAAATTCTTGTTGTCAAAGAGTGGTAAAGTTTCTTTATGTTTAGGGTTAAAATCTAGTAAAGCAAATTGAAAATTTCTACTACAAAAAATGTTTTGTTCCAAGAAAAGTATATATTAAAGTTGCTTCAAATAGTTCAACTCATAAATCCACCGGAAGTAATAATTTATGGTTTAGTCTTGCGTATTTGGTCTTGGTCTTGCATACTCAGTCTTGGTCTTGTTCGTACGGTCTTAGTCTAGGTCTTGCAAGAATGCAAGACCAAGACCAAGACTGAAAAACCAGGACCAATTTTGCTCATCACTAATTTTAAGTCCAACTCTTCGAACCCTTTTTCTCAAGAATTTCAAATGGTACGGCCATGATTTTTTTAAGTTATCCGAACCGAAACAAAAATGAGGCCACTACGGTTGTTTCTGTGAGTCGAAATGTATTTTCTTCGTTTTATTTATTTTTGTGGAAAATTTTGGGGGTTGAAGGGAGAGCAAAAAAAATGGCTCCGGCTATGGGGTCCATAGAAATGTCCCGCAAAAATTAATAGCTAATTCATTACTTAAAATTTGTTTTCCTCAAATTTAGCAAAATCCAACGTTTTCCAAACTTAAAGGCCCATCATATAATTAAATATGTTTAAGAGAGGCGCGGTTACATATAGGTTGGAAACCGCTGTCCTGTTAAGTAACGGACTAAACATTGATCACAATAAACGAAATATTGATAATAATAAACGTAGGTACAAAGTGTAATGCTTTTGTATTGGGTGGGCCTGTTCCAAGCCAGTTTGATCACATTAAGCGGCGTCTACTGTAATCGATTTATTTTGTATCGTGCTTTAAAGCCACGTATCGAGGGTAGATTTTTTTGAGCCTTGAGCTTTTCGACTACAAAAAAAAATGAAAACGATTTCAATTATAATTACGCTTCGGTAACCCACTTCCCAAAAGGAAACGTTAATCGCCAAAACTGGACCCGATTCGAAATTTATTCATTTTTAATATTTAAAAAAAAGCCGTTAAGGAGCGTTTTTATTTTGTCTTTTAAGCGTTCGATTAAATCACAAATTCTTTTCGATTTTTCCTGTTTGGCGACGTTATCTCAAAGAATGATGTTTCCTAAAGTTAGAATTTTTTCTAAAGACGAATCGTAAGCATTTCGGATTTAAACAAATCGATAAGATCGCAAAAATTAATCACCGGTAGAAAACGTAGCTCTGAGCCGAATTCGAGCAGATGGCTTTTTGAACGGATCTTAAGAAAGGTCGGCGCAGGAGGAGGAAGAAAAAACGTAAAAATCTTGTTCGAGCTTTATAATTGTAGACGAGATAAAGTATTAATTTAATTACATGCACGCAACAAAAGTCAACAAGGTAATTATTTAAGAGTAGATAATTAGTTTTTCTTTATTTAATTAATGAAAAGTGCTTTCTGAATCATTAAGATCAATAAGAAATGCTTCTAAGAATTGTTATTGCATCCGGGTTAGCGCTATTTTATAGCAATTTATTACATAAACACGACACATAATTACAACAAGCCATTACTATCAAATGTGGACACTTTTACACCTTTTTTTAATCGTTACGTGATTTACACTTCAATGCAATATCTTAATCTTTGCCTTCTAAAACGGAGCCCTAAAGAAATTAATTTGAAAGCTCTTCCGTTTTACGAGCACGCTTATATAAAACGTGGGGAAATAAAAGAGCCCTAAAATACTCAATTTTAGGTTTACCAAAAATAGACGTTTGTAAAAACGCCAGTTATATAAGTTCACCTGTAATTAATTACCGCTAATTAAATTTCGTATCGACGCGCAGACCCTTTAATTTTGGAAATTCGGTTTACGATCGTGGATTTAAACGTCGAGAAATCGGCGAACAGCTTTATTAGTTTTTACAATTTAATTTCGGTTGGGTGATTGCCGTATCATTTTGGTTCTGTTCGGTCATAATTTACAATAGAAGTTTTGAGAAACGCAAACGATAGGTCAAAGGCAATCAAGTTATTAAAAAATTCTAAACGAGTATTTGCTCCTTTCTATTACCGAAGGGAAATCCATCTTCGCGTTTGATAGACAGGTTTAAAGCTCTCGAAAAAAGCTCGTATAAAACAATAAAGTGGGCTAGAAAGAGTTCCGAGTCAAATCTGACCTTTTCGGAATTGGACGTATTAATAATCATAACTCATTGATAATATAAATCATCGTAATGACTTAATTAATTATAAACGAGGAATTTTCGAAGGCACAAAGAAATATGTTTCGAATTTTTTGACATGATGTATGGAATTAATTTGGGGGCCCTATTCAAATTGCTTTCGTAACAACCGCAATAAATGCTCTCATTAGGAATTCCTCTTTTAAATTTTTGAATGTCGATGACTGAAATTTATTACGGACGAACATGCAAACAAATCACAGAAGAAAATGTTTGAGTGCCCTCCTCCGAGTTCTCTTTTACGTCTTCCTAAGTTAATTAACAGATAATCGTGCGGAACGCGACTTTTTTTTAATTAATTTTATTATTTAAATTTTTTCTCGAGATAAAAGAGTTGGTATCTAATAAATAAAATGAGATACAATCGGCGAAAGCGAGTCCGAAGCATTCTTTTCATATTTTTTGGGAAGAGGGTCCGGCTTTTGGAAGTTTGTGTTTTATGGCGAATATTTTTTAAGAGTTATGTGTTGGACTTTTACTAAAAAATTTAGATAAATAGAACTTAAAGCTAATAAATATTGGAGTAGGGTTGCCTGTATCGTGTCAAATTTTTGGTTTAAAATTGTTTTTTTTTCAAACGAAACCAAATACATAATACCTACCTACATTAGTAAACAATGATTTAGTATATTTTGGTTATTTAACTATCATATATATTTCTTTTATTCTATTTTTTTTTTTGGTAATAGTTGCGACTTTAGTAAAATCTTAAACGAAACTCGTTTTCTAACTTGTGCCCGAATTTGTCGAAAATTGACTGTTGTTTTTATTATGCGAATAAGGATCGAATATCAAATAAATTTTCTACATTTATTAAAAATATATTTTTTTGTTAATAATAGTAACAGAATAATAAATTATTCTTAATAAAGAATAAAGATGTTATTTACTTTCGGAGATCGTTTTAACAAGTTTTATTAAAAATTTTTAAAAAATCGTATTAATCTATTTAAGCTCAAAATACACCCCTGAATTTTTAATGTTATTAATGGGGTCTTATTTTACCACGAAAAAAATTAGTGTGGTTATCATTTACACAGAACGTCTTAAAATATTTTGGTTTCTGAAAATTGATTTTATTACTTTATTCAAAATATTTGAAAAATCGGATAACGGCCATTGTATTTAAATACACCCCTGATTTTTAATATGTCATTATTAAGGTCTTATTTTAACAGGAAAAAAATTTGAGTTGTTGTCATTTATTCAGAACGTCTTAAAATGATTTGGTTTCTGAAAATTGATTTTATTACTTTTATTCAAAATATTTGAAAAATCGGGTAACTGTTTTCGTGATTAAATACTCCCCTAAATTTTGAATATGTTATTATTGAAGTCTTATTTTACCAGGAAAAACATTAGTGTATTTGTCATTTACACAGAACGTTTTAAAATAATTTGGTTTCTGAAGATCGATTTTATTACATTTATTCAAAATTGTTTGAAAAATCGGGTAACTGTTTTTGTGATTAAATATACTCCTCTGAATTTTGAATATGTTATTACTGAGGTTTTATTCCACTAGAAAAAAAATCAGTGTAGTTGTCATTTACACAAAACGTATTAAAATAATTTGGTTTCCGAAGATCGATTTTATTACTTTTATTCAAAATCGGATAATTGATTTTGTGATTAAATACACCCCTGAATTTTTAATATTGTATTAATAAGGCTTTATTTTAATTGAAAAAAAATATTAGCGTAATTGCCATTAACGCAAAAGATTTAAAAAAAAATTGGTTTTTATAGATCGTTTTAACGTTTTTTATGTAAATATTTAAAAAATCAATTTTTTGTTACATTTTAAGAATAAAATCGATAAATTTTATTCCAGCAAAAATATGACAAAAAAGGCACCCCTTTGTGAAATTACTATACCTACAATTCGACAAAATTTCTACTTACCCAAATCTCGTTTCTCCTTTTTTTTAAGGCCGCAAAAGAAAATGACCTCCGGCCTTAGCAAAGACGTGGAACAAAGTCCGTCGTTTCCGAATTAAATCAAAAACGTTGTGTGGTACTTATAAAAATTCTCGTACCATTTATATTATGACATATCTAAATAGATCTATCAATTTGGCATCTTGTGCGGTCCCAGAAAAAAAATCGTAACGTATAGGGCGACGTACAATTCACGATACGGAAAATGTGGAATTAATTTGCATATTAATGTAAGTTTCGAGCATGTGCTATAACTTCTTAATTGAGGAGGACGAAAGAGCAAAGGAAATAATCCGCATTTTATTAATTAGCTTTTTAAGTATTCATGAAATATTAACAATCGTGACTCGAGACTTTTCGTAATGCGTTTACATGACGTTCCTCCTAAGATTGCAACTAATATTTGCAATATAATAAGATTTTATCGGGTACAAATATCTAGCAATATACGAGGCAAGTGGGTGTTGGATTCTCAATAGAGGTTCATAGACCTTTTGGGCTTCGAACGAAACGGGCCTTTTTCGCATTTTCAAAGGGTCGCGCGAATTTCTACAAAGTCTTCGGCGGAGGGTGGGCGACGGCGATGCACGAGAATGGTGTCAGGAAGAAGACCGGCTCGATGCAAAATTCAAGGTCGTAAATGACATAATTTCGAAGCGAACGAAAGGCAGCAATAAATTTATTTATTTAAGACGGTAATTAACAATTGCTGTATAGCTTAAACTTTTTCTCTGTTCTTATAAAACTTGACCTCAACGAACTTATTAATATTCATGATAGTAATATCACTTGCCTAATGCATTCGAGGGAAATCAGCATCACTTTAAGTTTGAAACGAAATGTCAGTTCATTAATAATATCAATAAGAACGGACAGATAATTGCACGTGCAAACAGTTTTAGCCAATTATCTCAACATATGCTTGCTCTTTTACGTGTCGCCTTTAACTTCCACTCGTCATCGTGATTAATGGAAACGTATCATTTTCTATTAGTATCACCAAATACTCGCCGCCCATCTGAGAAGAAATTAAGCGAAAAATTAATTAGAAATCCGCAAAGCGGCGATGATGTAAAAATTCGTGATGAACAAGGATTTAATTAACTCGATCTCGATGAAAAGTCAATCTCCAAGATACATATCTCGTCGTTATAAATGCACACATGAACGGTAAACAATGGCTAATGATATTTAATAAGTAAATGAGGCTGTATATCAATAATTGACCTTCTTTTTCCATCAAACAGTAAGTTAACACAATGTTATCTCAAGCACGGCGATTCATCCATTAAGGATGGGTTTTTGCGGCCTTGTAACATTTGCTTTTATTATTTTCAGATAAATAGATTGTGTGAAGTTTTAGATCAGGGTTGTCCAATTTTTTAAAAAGCCTTATTTAATTGAATTTAATGCAATATACACAGTCTGTTCCAAAACGAAGGGGACTGGTGTCATAACTTTTTTTCGAAAAACGCTATCTAAAATTTCTAAATTGAACTAAGTTGGTGAACAAACATTTTATTTTTCCTGAAACTTTCACTTTTCTAGCGTGTTCACTTTTTTCACAATTCAATTTTTCCCACCTGAACTTTGTCTACTTTGTCATGAATTCCAGAATCGAAATTTGTGTTAATATCAAGTTTTGCTTCAAGCTTGCTAAAAATGCCACTGAAGCTTTTGAAATGATACAAACAGCACATGGAAAGCAAGCTATGAACCGTAAGAATGTGTTCAAGTGGTTTTCACTTTTCAAGAACGGTCTAGAAGAAATTGCCGACGACTTCCAGGGAGGACGCCCAAAAACTGGGCACAGCAATGAAAACATCAGAAAAGTTGCGGAAGCTCTGAAATCTGATAGACGTTTGTCGACCAGAGCGATAGAAAACATTACCGGCATTCCAAAGAACACTGTCCATCGTATTTTGGTGAATAATTTGAACATGAGTTTTGGTTTTATGAGACCAATCCTCTTCTTTTTGGGACAGACCGTGTATGGTTATTTGATCTCGAACATCCTAGTTTTGATTGGTTCTCAATTTTCCCATTTTGTGTAAAAACAAAAAGTGCAGTCCTTTAACCTGCTAATTATTAGTAACCATTTAAAATATTTAATTGTCAGTAAATATAACTGTAACGAAAGCGTTATTAATGAAGAAGAAAAGAGTTTAGCGAATAATTTATTAGAAATGATCGAAAACTATGTTGCATCAATAAATAATTTTACTGATGGAGATGTTAGGTATAACTGGTGATTTTAGTCATAGTGAACATTACGATCATAAAGATAACTAAGTTAAGATAATTAAGTTAAATATAGAATAAGAACGTACGTCAGATTTTGACTAAAAACTGGAAGGCTCTCTAAGGGTCGTTCAAATAGTTTTTCTTCTCAGTGTACATTACTTTGGTCTTTTCCCCAAAACCGAAAAAATGAACAGCTTATTATTTAGTGATGAGCAAAGCAAGACCAAGACCAAGACTCTAATAGTCTTGGTATCGGTCTTGGTCTTGTTTATTCAGTCCGAGCAAAAGATTTATTTTAATAGAAGGTCGCCTGTCGAAAACATTTCATAGGATCAAAAGGGTGCTAGATCTCGTCTGCGAGATTGCAGCTTCGAAATTGGGTGACGAGTATTTTCTTTAATTTTTTCTCCTTACAAGAACACAGCGCACTCAGGTCGTCGAGAGAATTATCGATAAATATCTGCGTTTAAGTAATGGGTGTAAAATTACAGATATTTTGTAAATGCGAGTTCGAGGCTCGTACCCGATGTTGATGATGACGATGATCAAAGATACGGGGACGTCGTATAATAAATTAGCGGTAATGGTTGCTGATTGAAACCATAAACCTGACATATAAAGAAGATTTAGTTCAAAGATTGCATTGGCTTGTGGATTTATAAACTGAACGTGACAAATTATATTGCGATGATGCTGATGATGTTATACATTTTCTTAAATTTTCCATAGAAGTTAATTCGACCTAATAATGTAATATATATGTGTAATCTACCAATTACTTCTTCATTACATTGATTGCGAAACGGAAACCGAGGCGACCTTCTCTCGTCTCGCATTATTACTATAATAATTCTGTTCGAGCTTCGATTTTGTAGTTTTCTGCGTTTACTTATTTTTCGTTTTTTTTCGAACTCGAAGCAGACCATTTCCCGGAGAATTTTAATGGAAGAGTTTCTCAATATTTAAAAGTCGCGTGTAAACAGTTTCAGCAAACAGTAGTCGAGTATTTTACACATCCGAGTGTTATAATACCACACCTACCTAAAGTGTTGAATTATCATAATTGCTTGCTATTACGAATACATCTTCGAGACGTAATGGCGTTTCGAGGAACGTTGACGAAAATCGGCACTAATTTAATTTTTAACTCACGAAAGTGGCGGTTTGTTTGTACTTTTTCCATTTCTCGCACACGAAGGCGGCATTTAAAGTAATTAAATTTAATTTTTTCGATACGCAAGTGTTTATTATTCCTATTAAATTTAATAAAAATACGGTCACCTCTTTTGCATACGAGCCCGTACGTATTATGTGTGCCTACTAAAAGTAACTGTTTGCGGCTAATTAATTTTCTATCGAGTTATTAATTTCACGAGAGGAGTCGTATAGGAAAAAGGCGATTTAATATTTCCTTAGAGCAGATTATAACTGCATTCTGTACCGGTTCAGCATTATTAAACTCGGTGGGTGTTCTATATGTAATATCATTCATCAGCAATATGTCACCGATGATATTTATATCGCTTGAATATAATCGGTTTGAAATATAGCAACCATTCGTATTAACATAAATGCTCGATACATAAATTAATACCACAATTAGTAATGCAATTACAACGCAGCAGTCTAGCTCACACTTTATCAAAATCTTGCTCCGAATTGTTGAAGTTATACTTCTTTTGGCGCGCCGAGGGTAAAGTTTTAGCGGGCAACGGTAGTTGCGCGCGCACAGCTAACGAGAATTATTTTTATTTTTATTTTTAAAACAAACGTGGCTTATTGTTAGTCAAAATATGGAGTTCCACTATTTATCAGCTCGAACACTTCTTTTCTTTTTAAAATTGGGCTTTAAATGCTTTTGTTAATGATTTCTAAAAGATGATCAATGGAAATAAGTGATGTAAAAGTTAGACAATTTCGTAGACTTGTATTTTATAGTCGTTGTATTAATAATGCAATATTTGTTATACACTTTTTTTAGTTAGCAAATTTTATGGTCGTTTTTGAATGAAGTGCATGAATCGGTGTTTTTAAATCGATTTTTTCCTCCAATTTTAGCCTAGATTTTTTTTACGGAATTAAGCTACTACGTCGATTTAGAATCAAATCTAATTTGATTAAAAAACCTTCGTATAGTGCGCTAAAGAAATATTATAAATATCGGGTAGACCCGTGTTAAGAAAAACATGGTTTACTTTCTTTATTTTTAATAGAAACCCCTATTTTACATTTTTTTATATAAAAGCCGAATTATAAACAAACTTTATTTATAATAAACATTTTTAGGTATGATGCGTAACTTTTAGGATATTTAATATTATACGTTGGTGTATAAAATCTGGTTTAATATGGTTTTCCTACTTTTAGAATGAAATTATTTAAATCGCTTCAAGTTTCTTTAATACATCGATCTTATGTGTCGGTTTTGAATAAAATTAGTTCTTTATTTAAATTTCTTAAACCTCATAATGTTTTTTAGTTTCGGTTAGATGTGCTTATTAATATTAAATTTTTCTTGCAAATTATGCCGGTTGAATATTTTAAGGAAAAAAGAATTAATATAATAGCCTCAAATATTTATTTCAAAAAAATCCAACGTTAAAAATGTATTTAGAATTATTTTTAATAATTCTGTGTGGTTTTCCAACGTTAGAATTGGGTATTGGAAAAGTGTTGTATTTGAATTCGATTTAAGTATATCCCTCTTGCTCCCACCCATTGCTTGAAAAAATAGTCCCTAAAAGCAATCCAAAAATTGCGTTTTTTTTATGGAATTTATTGAACTAAAATTAATTTTACAATTTAGAAGTGAGAAAAATAATCTGATAAATCCAAATATAAATCGAAAAAATTCAATAAGTACAAGGATGTGCGCATTCGAGCGAAAAGTGGCACATTTCCGAGCGAGGGAGGCAAATGAAGCGCGACGCGGAGCGGCGCGCTTCATTTTCCCGAGATCGGAATGTGCCACTTTGAGCTCGAATGTGCACACTCGGTTTTAAGCGTGATTAACAATAATTTAGGCCCATAAATTAAATAAAAATCAGTTTCATAATTTTAATCGTTCTCTCTCACTTCCATTGATATGATTGTCGTATCTTTTCGCTTCCTTCCCCTCATCGGTATGGTAAATACGTTTTTCGAACATTAAATCGATATAATCGGAATGTGCCATTTTGAGCTCGAATGCGCACACTCGATTTTAAGCGTGATTTACAATAATTAATTTACTTTTTGATTTGAGTTAGGCGTGCCAAAAGAAGCGCGCCAAAAGAAGTATAACGTCCGAAAAAAATTCTACGAACGATAAAAACGTTGCTTTCTTTTGCCATTTTGTTTAATAATGCACAAAAAAATCTTAGTAATGTATAATTTGAAATGAAAAGCTACCGTGAAAAGAAATCGGTTCATTAGGCAAAAACTAGCATAGATTTGCTGGTTGATGATCCATTCAAAGGTATGTCATGCAGCTGACTCTGCTGTCAGTTTTTTTGGACGAATACAGTAGGCAAATTGATGATTAAAAATACAAATTGTTATAATTACCGTTCATTATAGTTTAAACGACTTTGGATGCCTAAAAATATGATTGCCAATTTAATTCTCAGCGTTATATTTAAAAAATGGTGGGCTCGTTAACGAATTAAGTGTTACAAGCATCTGTAATGCACATTGAAAGTTTAATTTCTTTTTTTTTTGGCAATCCGAAAAAATGTGTTTTCTCAGAGAGGACTTTGTAAATCAAAGATAAGAGCTGTTATAAAATTTAGAAAAATTGTCGGCCGCATACGAAAGGTGAGTTGTATAAAGTCGGAAGCTTTTAAAAAATAAAGATCCACCATAATTTAGATGAAAACGTTTATTTCTTAATGAGTTATTCGATTCTAAAAGAGAAGTAATTATGGCTTCTGAAATTCCGAGCATACTAAAAACGTAATTAAAAGGCTACATTTCTTAATTAAATAGATAAGCGCATTATTAGAAGTAAATATTTTGTTGTGCGTCTTTAAAAAAAATTGGGATATAAATTAATTAGGTATTAAAAAAGTTCTAACCGCCATTAAAAGAAACCGTTGTTGAAGGCACCGCAATTTTTAAATATGTCGACCAATTAAATTCCACTTACATCGTGTTACATTCGCTGTTTTCACATAAAAACTTTTTGACAACTCTTTTAGTAATGTCGTAAAATGTCGGTGTTATTAAATTAAATTTTAATAAAGCCGTGCTAAATTAAATTCGATTTTGTTAGAACAATTTCATTTGCCGCATTTCGGCTTGGATATTAAATTATAAAAAAAAATTAAATTAAATTATAAACGCGCTTAGAACAATGAAATTATATGCATAATTTATTTATTAAATAAAAATTTAAAAACTGGAGAAAGTTGGAGGGTATGGCAGTGATTTCCAAACTTGGGGGCGCGCCACTCTGGTGAGTCGCGAAAAAGTTTGATAAAAATGTAGGTTTTTTTTAGTAATACATTTTACGTTTTGTAGGTCCATTAATTTTAGTTTTATGTATTTGTTTAATCTTCTACTTTTTTCCTTTATGTCGTTTTCAAGTTTCATAAACTTCTGTTTTCGCCATCTCCTAGTCTCTTTCTCCCATGGCATTATTTACGTTTGTCATCCTTGTTTTCTTTCTCCTCCTGGTTCGGTTCTTTAAATTTGTTAAGACTCATAATGTTCTTTAGCTTCGGTTAAGTGTGCTTGTTGATATTGAGTTTTTATTGCAAATTATGCTGCTTAAATATTTTAGAGAAAAGATAATTAATATAAAAGGCTCAAATATTTATTTAAAAAATTCAATGTTAAAAATATATTTAGAATTACAGTCGAACCTCGATAAGTCGAAGTCGAAGGACACCAAAGTTAATTCAAATTATCAATATTTCGAGTTATTAAAAAAAGCTTAAAAATTAAATATATATTTGTGTGTGTATATGTCTTTTATGTGAAATGGTATTTTATATAACGTAATTAGAACTGTAAGTGGTTTAAAGCATACTTTAAAAACCCCGCTTTAAATAAGTCACTGTGATTGGCTCATTTTTGATACACCATTATGGCCGTTAGCTAATTGACCAATCAGAAAGGTTAATCACTTCGTAACCATAGTTATATTAAAATAGTTTGAATTCTACCTTTTTGAAATAGGCATTTTGTCGAGAAACACTTTCCAACTTGAGGTATCAAAGAATTCGAGTTGTGGAGTTATTAAAGTTTAACTGTACATAAAATTTATTAAAGTGGTTAAGCTGAAAATTTTCATATTACTTACAACAATTGTTAAATGATAAAGAAAGGTGCGTGTACTTATGCACGCCCGTGAGAAGTTATACTTCTTGGCATAACTAAATTAAATGTAATCATAAATGTAAATAAATACCAGGATGTGCACATTCGAGCGAAAAGTGGCACATTTCCGAGCGAGGAGGCAAATGAAGCGCGACGCGGGCGGCGCGCTTCATTTCCAGATCGGAATGTGCCACTTTGAGCTCGAATGTCACACTCGATATAAGCACTATTCACAAAATTTAGGCTAATAAATTATTCAAAAATTAAATAAATAATTTGATCGTTTTCTCTCTCGCATCTACTAAATTTTCGTATCTTTTCGCCCACTTCTACTCATTACTATGGCAAATACGTTTCTTGAACATAAAATTTATATTTACTTTGAATTTTTTGATTTGAAAGTGAAAAAAATAATTAAGGCAAATCAATAAATACGAGGATGTGCACATTCGAGCGAAAAGTGGCACATTTCCGAGCGAGGGAAGCAAATGAAGCGCGACGCGGAGCGGCGCGCTTCATTTTCCCGAGATCGGAATGTGCCACTTTGAGCTCGAATGTGCACACTCGATTTTAAGCATGATTTGCAATAATTTTGTTGACGAAAAATTAGTAAATATTTTTTATCGTTTCCTCTCACTCGTGTTTATGGGTTTGTTGTATCTTTTCGCTCTTTTCCACTCATTGCTATGGTAAAAATACGTTTTTCGAACATATAATGTAATCTCTGGTGCCTGAAAAACACCAGCGCAAGTAATTAATTGTTAACGTTGTTTGTTTAGTACTTATTTATGTTCATCGACCTATTTACTAATGGAAACTTGAATTTAAGAATTGTAAAACGCTTCGACTTATTAAATGATTCGATTTATAGAAATTCGATTTATTGACATAAAAATATTAACGTTGAGATAGACAAATCTTAGGGAAACAGGTTTGAGTTCGAGCTATCAAAAATTCGTCGTATCGGCGTTCGACTTATGGAAGTTCGACTGTATTTGTAATAATTTTATGTGATTTTCCAACGTTAGAATTGGGTGTTGGAAGAGTGTTGTATTTGAATTCGATTTAAGTATATCTCTCTCGCTCCCACCCATTGCACGTAAAAATAGTCGTCAAAAGCGGTGCAAATATTGCGTTCGGCTTCACTTTCTAGAATGTTATCGGTTGCCAAGTGCATTGTGATTGGCCGGTGACGCACGGCGTCTAACTATGCTTCGTGACGTCAGTGGTGCATGGGAGGGAGAGTAGCCTGCCGATTCCCGTCGTTTAGAGTTCATCGGCTTGTGTGTTGTAAGTGCCCTATTTCGGCGATCTTTGGCTTCCCAATTGGGGTTTGTTTTAAGGTATTTGTCTCTCTTTTTACTCTTTCTATTTTAATTGTTGCCGAGTATGTCTGTTAATGGAAAAAATTTAAACGCACTTAATTAAGAATTGTCAATACTCTTGTAATGCAATAGTTTTTATTTAATGTCTGTTTTCAACCCTTTGTTTTACATTGAAATGGACGAATGTACTTACGAGATAGGTATTCTAGGTGGTGACCGTCGATTTTAATGGGGCTGATATATGTTATTGTACATTGAATTCTAAAACACCCGTATTTTTCATTTTTTTGCGGAACAACATTTCTAAGGGGTGAAATGGACTTCCAAAATTTACTACCTCAGGGATGATTTGCAGGTTTCACGTACTTTAGTGAATATTTTTTCGAACCATTTTATGTAGATTGTTGCCCAGTTGGTTGTTTGGAAAAATATTGACTACAAGTATATGAAACCTTAAAACCATCCCTGGAGGTGGTAAACTTTTGGGTTTTATTTTACTTCTTAGAGATTTTTTTTCGCAAAAAAATAAAAATACGGGTGTTTTAGAATTCAATGTAGATTAACATATATTACTCGCATTAAAATCGGGGAAGGCCACCTGAGATACATTCCTTGCTAAAAAATCCCATTAAGCCGATTTTTTAAATTTTAAACGGATTAATACAAAGTCTTTTTACCAAAAGTTTTTTACCATTATTATTTTTTAATGTAACTGGGTTTAAAGATGATGAAATGTGAGAAGGTGTGAATTGTTTAGATCGACTTATTTCAAAACATTAAATATTGATTTTTTGGCTGATCTTATGGTCCAATAAACGGGCTTTCAGAATCTGAAAAGCTATTAAAGATATGTTTACAAATAACCAAGCTACGATTTTTCAAATTGGAAATTTAAAAAAAATTATTAAGGAGTCGAACTTTTCGAGCCCGCTTTTCTCGAGAATTTTAAATGGCACGTCTATGGTTTTTTGGACTCCGAAGTTAAAAAGCCTGGTAAATACGAATATGTAGAGTTTTCAAAGATCCATATACAAATAACGACTATGCAATATTTTTAACTTAAAATTTTGTGCTATATAAATGAACGTAAAACTTCAATCTTTGATTACTCGAAAAATTACCATTGGCCCTATGCTGATTTTGCAAAATTAAGGAATTTTGTTTTAGAAAAGTAATCTCAAATTATGTTTATATTTAATTGCCTTCAGTTTTGATTTTTGGTAATTTGTGGGTTTAAATTATTCTAATATATATATTTTTTTAATTTCAGATAGTTCCGGATCGGTTAATGCTGATTAGGCCGACCGTTTCACCCTTAAATAGTGTTCGCTTTTCAATCCGTTTTCCGGGCAACTCGTGTCTTTGTACCGTAGTCTTAAACCGTAAAAATCCTCCCAGTAAAATAAACGTTGTCCCTTATAAAAATAGCTTATTCGTTCGTTTAAACACTTTTACTTTTGTCTTGCTTTTCGAACAGACTTTACAGTAAGTTTTAAAAAATTGTGCGGTAGTGTTAACGTCGCGAGTGGTAATTTTGGGGGTGTTGAGCGGATGGCCTTTTCCGGCAGCCTGCAGAATTCAACAGCGAATTAAGGTAGGTGAAAATCAACTTTGTTTTTAAACAAAAAATTTTTGCAACAAAAGATATATTGGATTATTTTTCTCACATTGAAAACGAAAAATTAATTTTAGTTTATTAAATTTCATAAAAAAAAATAGTTTGTTTACGTTAATTTATTAATTTCTAAGAATAACTGACTAATTTAAGAATGCTTTGCTTTGTTTTCAATTTACACTGTTTCCCTTATGAAAAATTATGATTTCGATTTGCACGGTTTTCTTCGGAGCTTATCTACCGTGTAATTCGGGGAATAAATATACACAGGGAAGTTTGCAAAACTTGATTTTTTAAAGATGACGTAACAACATATAATTTGGAGCTACTGTTCTAGCCATACACAAATGCGTCGTTATATTTAATGTAGGTATGCCAAAGAAGTATAACTTCTATCGCGCGTACATAGGCACACGGGTTTTTTATCTTTTCAAGGTTTTTTTAATTGTTTTATTGCAATTGTACCTTCCTATATATTTGTTGTAAACCCGTCTCAAAAAATAATTTCGCTTTTAGTTGTCAAATGGAGGACCCTGAGGTTTTCCGCAACTATTTTTCCCTTTTAAAAAATGGCGTTCAAAAAGTCTCATTAGTTTGTATTGTTTGCCTTTCAGGACCGAACAAGTTTTTTTTAATATTTAGGACCAAGTGTAAAAAACCTCAAAATCTTACATTTGAGGACTAAAACCGGAAATTTTTTTCGACTCGGCAAAATATTTCGTATTGAAAGGTCCTTTGGATTTTTATTAAACAGAGGGCATTTATATCAGTGCCAATGGGGCAACGATCCTGAGCCTGACCAATATAAAAAACTTTTAGTTAGTCAAACGATTTTTGTAGTACGAAATTTGTTACTTTCGTTCATGGTTTCTCGAGATTCTCGATTAACATTTAAAAGTTGACCATCATTCGATGTTATTTGAATAGAGTACCGTATAAATATGAAATGAATATGTAGCGATTTCGGGATTCCGTATTTTTGATGAGTTATTTATGAATGCCCAAGATTAGGCTAGTTCTTCTAACAAAATCGGTAACGTAGGCGAAATAATTTTATCTGCATGGAAATGAAGCGTATATATTTTATTTTAATTAACAGTTTGGTGTCCACAAAGTTAAATATATTACTCGCTTAATACATATTACGTAAATCACTGTCCATTTATCATAATCATAATTTTATTCAAAGCGCGTGTTCCGAAACAATATGCAAATATCTCCCGTTTACACTTGTTAAACATGCAATAAATAACTTTCTAAAGTGTATTCTGCTAATAGTTTTTTATTTGCAAGAAATAATCACGAAATATCATGACGTTTGTTGGTCGTTTATTAATGTTCCTTGCACCTTACTTTCGTGTAAATTATATTAAAGCTCCCTACGGTTCGGAGGGGGCGATTTTATTAATTGATAGGAATTCGGCGTGTGAGAAAAGATGATGGGAAATTTTTTTTTTGAGAGCCGCGCTACCGTACAGCTCGTATTTGGATTAGAAAGTGTTTTTCACACAGTTAGTCAGCGTTTGAGAGCAAAAGAATTATTATTATTGCTGTTTACTTCGATTTATAATGCCCATCGAAGCTTTCCAGGCTCTTTTTTGTCGCTTTGCAAAAGTTGATTTACATTTTCAACTTTCGAGATGCGACGTTTTTATCTTTGCTTTACTGCTTTGCTTTTCCATAAATCCTTTTCGGTTTACACTTTGAAATTAATTCGATTTTAAATGGGAAGCCGTTTTGTTGCTACCTAATTTTGTTTCTTCTAGTACAGGGGTTCTCAAAGGTTTTCTTAAGCGGGACAATTTAATATTACCAAAATTTTTAGAGGGGGCAAAAAAAAACTGAATAAAATCAAAACAATAACCATAAATATTTATTATTTATTTTACTATTTACTTATTTATTTTTTAACCTTCCGCATACTAGGTGACTAAATGTTACATGTCATACTAGGTCGGGTTTGCCATACCCCGAAAATAAAATGAAATAAAATCCACAAAATTGTACTTTATGACAGTTAGGGGAGAGTGGGGTAATTACGGACACATAAGGGAAAAAGTAAATATTAAAATACTAAATAAAAACTGTTAATTTATTAATTAATATCAAAGATAAAGGTTTTATTTATTACTTTTAATCATAATATTTAATTAAATATGAAAATTAAGTAATTTTTTGTCAAAAAAAGAAGTGTCATTTTCGTGATCTTCTCAAATCTGTGGGGTAATCCCGGACAGTGGTGAGGTAATTACGGACAGTACATATTAACCCCTTGACATACAATGACTTCTAGGAGACGTCAATCGTTTAGGGTGTCATTGTAGATTTTGACTTCTCTAAGACGTCAAGAACTGTATTCAATTTTATGTTCCGAAAAAGGTTTGTTTTCAACAATAATTTTGTTAAAAGGCACAAAATTGGCGATTTCGGAATGTTGTTATGAATATAATTCTGTAATATTTAATTGCGAATTATCCAGAGAGTAAATTAATTCTTGTAAAGTGTGCTGAAAGCCGAGTGTGCGCGTTCGAGCTCAAAGTGGCACATTTCCGATCTCGGAAAAATAAAGCGCGCCGCTTCGCGTCGCGCTTCATTTGCTTCCCTTGCTCGAAAATGTGCCACTTTTCGCTCGAACGCGCACATCTTCGTATTTATTCAACTTGTTTAAATTACTGTTTGGATTTAGAAAGGAAATAGCAATGTATTCAAATAAAACGACATATGCGCAGTAACATATAGTTTGATAACCACTGGTCTAGCTATACACAAGCGCAACATAGCGCGTTGTTATATTTAATTTAGTCGCGCCAAAAAGTATTACTTCTAACGTGCGTACATAAGTACATGCGCGGGTTTTTTTTTACATAAAGTGAAATTCAGTTTTAAACATTTAGCAAAATTATTAAAGTAAACTCGAAGAATAGATTATTTTAAGTTTTTAGACAACTCAAATTAAATAAATTAATAACTTGGAAAATTTTTAAAATATATTTAAGAACTTTAGAAATTTTTAATTATCAATTCTTTTTGTATAACACAAATTGAATAAAACAAAACTTTATTCGGTAAATTTAAAAGGAAATTTTGATGAAAAAATTATTATGTATTTTCAGAAAACTCAAATAGAGTAAATACAGAATTTGTGGTTTTTCAAAAAACTTTGAAGATCATTAATTTACTCAAATAAAATTAATAGGTGGAGAAAACTCAATAAATAAATTATCTTAATTATTCAGATATATTAAATTTATAAAATTAAATACAGTCAAACCTCGATAGGTCGAAGTTGAAGAGAAACTAAAAATAATTCGCGTTATCAAAAATTCGAGCTATCGATATAAAAATATTTTTTAGTTTGTGTTTTTAAAATTTACTTATTGTTTTTTTTTTAATAATTTCCTAGTGATTTCTTGCTAAAACCTAAATCTTGTGTCTTGAACAAGTTGTTATTAGGCTTCATTTATGGAATAATTCAATTTTTAAATATAAAAAAATATTTTGTATGTTATATATTATATGCATCAAAATTTTAGAATGACTTAGGTGGGGAATTTTAAAAAAAGATTGAGAAACACTGCTCTACATATTTCAAAATATTTTAAAACTATTAATTATTTATTTTATGTTATTTGTGTATGCTCATAACAGTTAAGTTGAGCCAAATTAATAGTTTTTTTCGGATTCATCAAATTCGGTTTTTTTTGTAGATCAAGGGGCTAAGTAGTTTTTGACCTTTAGGAGCTAAGATTTTAGAATTTTTTTCAACATTTGTGATGTCCATTTCATCAACTTTGAAAATACTATAAGCGTTGAAATTATGGCAGTCTAGTAAAGTTTCTAAATTATCAAAAAATATTGATAGTTCATCTTGATTAAAAGCAGTTATTCTATTTTAGGAAGTAGCTTCTGGTTCACTCAATGAAATTTCAGGGTGTCTTTTGATAAATCCATAATACCAGTCTTTACTTGCCATTTGTAAGTTCTTATTTTTGTGATTTAATTTATTTTTTTCCACAAACTTATAAGCAATCTTTGCGGGCCGCATTTAACCCCGGGCCGCACTTTAAGAACCACTGTTCTAGTACCTAAATAAATTAATTTCTTACTTGGTTCGTTTGTAAAACGATGATGATTTTAAAAATTGCTGTTTGTAGGCAGTTGGGCTTTATAAAAATCTTGTAATGTCGAATGTGAATTAAAAAAGGAGACAAAGAAGCGGTGGACGGTGTTAAAAAAAACTTAAAATTTCACAAGTCGTCATTTATATTCGTAGATAATTTTAATTCGTTTTGGGGACTAAGAAAAATGTGTTTATATCCAATTAGAAAATGCACAATAAATTATATTTTTTATTAAAAGGAAAAAATAAAACGATTCATCAAATTATAAACTTAGCACGAGTGTCTAAATTATAAAGCTCCAGCAGAGTATAAATACCGTTTTCTGTTCATTATATTTTGTAGATATTTTACAAGAAAAATTTATATTATTAATGTAATTAAGCGAAAAATTATCTAACGAAATTTATGTAATTTATTTATTAAAAGTGTTTATTAGCGAAATGAGGTTAACAGAAGGCATTCAATATAATGAAATAGAATTCAATAATAACCATAATTTTGTTATTTGTACTCCGATAATTTACAGCTGGTTGGCTCTATCTATTAATTTCCTATTTAAGGAAGCAAAAAAAAACATTTTTATCCACACTGCAAATTAATTATTATCTACAACAGAAAATCTCAAACTGTTTTTATTTGTACTTTTAATATCGAAGTTGTGTTCTTCAGATATTTACTATATTTACTATAATATATAATATATTTATTTATATTTATATTTTTAATATATAATATACACATAATTTTTGTAAAATTTTTGAAGTGATAGGGTAAACCGTCCAGTCTATGACTACCTACAAATGAATGACCGTTAAGAGAAATAATGATTATAACAATTAAAAAAATTAATATATACTCATGATATATTTAATTATGCCATATTGTATGTCTCTTTTTTCATTTAATTGCTAAAAAATAAAAGTCTTAAAAAAGTGCACAGCACAAATAATTGAATTTATATTGCATTTTGAAAGATTTAAATATAGCGTTGAAGCTTTGAGGGACACAATTAAAAGGTTTAGCCATATTCTGCTAAGTGCCAACAAAACCAAAAGGAAATTTAAATAAAAACGTTACATAAAGGTACATCTAAGACTAGTGTTTAAAATAAATATGTACCTATTACAAAATTTTTATGAATTATTTGTTATTTACTAGGCTATACCCGGTCATTCTTTAGACAAAAGTGCTCATCTATTGTAGTCCCATTTTATATTCTTTATAGTTAATTTTATTTATAAGTTTAGGACCAAAATCGATATTATTTTCATTAATTCATAAACAATACATAATATCTCATTTCTATTGCAACGGTTATTTTAATTTTATTAATTTGTTTACTATTTTTTTACATCGAAATAGCTCTCGATACAACAAATCAGTCATTCACTGGACATTTTATCCTATAGCTTAAATCGTACTATTCTTTTTATTATGCAAACATTAAAAATTTTCAAAATACAAAATAAAATTTCTAATTGAACTTATTTATTTTTTTACTAATAAGTAGTACAAATACAATAAAGCCAGTTCCAAACAAATCTGCTTTAAAGTTTCAGACTAAAAAATATCCAATTATAAACAATACTTAACCATTTTTCGTTCCTTAAAAGAAAATACTTTGTTAATATCAATAAAGACCACGAACATTTGTGTTAGTTTCCTTACAACTTCGCAATATTAAAATGGAAATAATTAATCAAATTAATAGCGTAGCGTATCATGACACAAGCAACATTTTCAATTGGAAATAGTGAAAAGAGTTAATTTTGCTATTCAGATATGATCTACTTTATCTTTCAGACTGATTTATAAATCTTTCACTTCGTATCACACACCTGTAGTGTAACTTTGATCATTTCTATTCAGTTTGCTCCTTTAGAGAATTTATTAATAACATTGTGTATATGTATCGGGTTTCTTTTTTTCGCAAAAACTGAATAGATAATTAGGAGATGTAAGGCGATCGAAAAAAATATTCCTAGTCCGATTTCTTTTCGTTTGAATTGTTTTGAATGCGGCTTGTTAATGAACAAAAGCTTTTTTTTTTAAATTCTGATCGGTAACTGTTCATTTTTGATTTTCGAAGACGACCACGAAGAAAAGCTCGTTTTAAAACATTGAAGTATTTAAAAATGCTAATTTATTTATTAGTTTTAGAACGTTTTAGATTTACAGTATTTTCATAACTGTTACGTTGCAATAATTTACGATTGTTTAAGGTTATCTTTTACCAAAGAAAATTATTAACTAAAAATTTATTCTATGCAAATTTTACTATGTTTATGTAGTAAGAATTTTATAGCCAGTAAATTTTGGGAGCATTAATTTTATTATACCGATTATCGGCATATGCTTATTTGCATTAAAGAACAAGACCATTATTTGACAAATTTTTATATCCATATTTAGATTTAATTATAAATTTATAATCAATTTTGTATGTAAATGCTTTTTAAAAAATTAACAAGATGCAGGCCACATTTGTAAACAAAATATTCCATATTTCTCGGACGAGAAATATTTTTATTAAATTACGAGCCAGTTTTCGAATGTTAATTTCGTCATTAAAAAAAAAGGAAAATGAAAAAGTTTATTCATTTACAAAATCAACTCTTAAATATTTTTATTAGAATTTATAAGCGGCGTAAATTTAAATGTCGAGGCGCGATTTAAGCTCTACGAAAATTTATACAGTTATTATAATAATTATTGGAGCGTTAAGCGCTTATTAAGAATCAGTACTCGTTAGTATTTCCATAAATAGATAATATTTAAACTTGCATATTAATTTCGTTAAATAATCCATTATTGGAATTTTAAATTAACTTCGACTTCCGCGTTTCTTAAAGCCGCTTTGTGGCATTGTGAGATGGAGCTTTACATAATTTATTTTTCATTTTTTTTTGCTGCGGCGGGTAATTAGCTAATGTAATGCGAAGAAAAAAAAGGTTTAGTACTTAAACTAAAGAGGAGAGTGGAGAAAACTAATTTTAATGTAAGAGCTGTCAGGTTTTAAACGTTCTAATTCTCTTTCCTTTAGAATATTGCATTCTCGACAATATAATTGTCGGTTTCTTGACATTCTCGTATTATATCCTAACGAGATACGTGTTAAAATCGTTTCAGTAGATTATTCTGTCTGGTTACATGTATTGCTGGGAAGATATCTTAAGAAACAATAACAATAAGACCTGAGGTCTTATGCAAAAATTAAATCGTAGTTAATTTGATAGCCAGCCATTCAACAAATCTTTCGAGTGTTTTTATTTTCTTTTAATTGCACTTTGATAATTCACTTTTTTTCGTTTGGATTTGGGTGTCAAATTATTTTAGTTAAAAGATGAACACCGAAATGACGAGTTGAAATTATCCAATTACAGTATGGCGAAGTAACAAGATTCACTTACAAGATTTTTATGGTTTTTAACCCTCCGAATACTAGGTGGAGTTTGCCATACCCCGAAAATAAAATGAAATAAATTCCACAAAATTGTACTTTATGACGGTTAAATGATAAGAAATATATTTTAAAAACCAATAATGAATAGGTTTAAGTAAAACACATATTTATTTATGCATTAGAATAGACTTTTATTAATAAAAATACAAAAACTTAACTTTTTCTTCAACTTATAAACTATTGAGTCTTTTCTTGAGTACTAAATTCTAATGACACGTGAGTCAGATCACATCAAGTGGACCCCCCATTTACCACTTGATCATGAAAATTAAATTAATGGATTTTTTTGCACTTTATGACAGTTAAATAATAAAAAATATATTTTAATAACCAATAATAAATAGGTTTAAGTAAAACACATATTTATTTATGCATTAGAATAGACTTTGATTAATAAAAATACAAAAATTAAACATTTTTTTTAACTTATAAACTATTTAGTCTTTTCTTGAGTACTAAATTCCAATGACACGTGTCAATTACGATACTCAATATTAAGAAAACCTAACAAGAATTTAATTCTTGCCTCCTTATTGAAATACAAATTAATTTCACGGCAATTTCTTAACGATTTGCAATAATTTAGACCAATCAATTAGACGAAAAATTAATTGAATAATTTTAATCGTTCCCTCTCACTTGCATTGACAAGATTATCGTATCTTCTCGCTCCCTTCCACTCATTGCTATGGTAAATACATTTTTTTAATACAAAATCGATATTTACTAAATTAAATTAACATTTTTGATTTTATAGAGCGCACGGTATATTATACTAATATGATAAACTCGAGGATGTGCGCATTCGAGCGAAAAGTGGCACATTTCCGAGCGAGGGAGGCAAATGAAGCGCGACGCGGAGCGGCGCGCTTCATTTTCCCGAGATCGGAATGTGCCACTTTGAGCTCGAATGTGCACACTCGGTTTTAAACTAGATTACCAAACATGCCGTTTTAACAAAAAAAAATGGTTCACGTTAATTATACCCCACCTAGTACACGGAAAGTTAACAGAATTTGTTTGAAAATGTTTTTATTTTATTCTTTCTTTCTTTCTTCTTTATAAGCCTTCTTCTACCCACTTCCGAGTATAGGCCTCTCTCATATTGTACCATTGGCTCCGGTTTTCGGCTGTACGGTACCATAACAGTCCTGCATGCTTCTTGATGTCGTCTGCCCAGCGTAACATAAAGAACATAAAAAATAAAATCAAACTAGAATCTTAAATTTGAATATACAATAATATACAATATTTGAATGCCATGTAAGATTTGTAGAAGTCCACATCACGGAAGAATTGTAGGCCCACATTTTTTTCATTTTCTTTAGCTTCGCCTTTACTGCACTTATTATCAACTTTTTTCTTATCGGGGTTCTCTTCTGCAACCAGCTCAAAGCGGATTAAATAAAACAATACACTTGTTCTTAACCCCATTATAATCCCGTTGTAGCTCAAGAGAAGTTCTTTTCCATGCATATTTGGATCTTTTTGATGTTCTTTTTGGCTGATCGATTGCTAAGACTCGCTGCACTATACGCTTCTGATTTTGACATTGAACATATCCATATCATTTCAGTTAAGATTTATCCATTAAGTCCTTAATGGATTGAACACCCAATAAACCTCGGATATCTTCATTACGTATATGATCTTTGTTCGTGACAACCATACACCATCGCAACAACCTCATCTCTGTAACTTGCATCTGTTGATTATGTTTTTGCTCTGTTTGCCAAAGAAGGTCTAACGACTGTTATACAATCGTATAGGCATCGTTTTGTTGCACAGCACTGAGCTCCACTTCATCCAACCAACATTTCATATCAGAGTAAGCCGTTCCCTTATGATTTACAGTATTTCAACTTTTGGGTCATTTCTAGTCGTAAATCTTCTAAGAGTATTGAACGTGCTAGAGCAAGTTGTTTAGAAAAGTTTAGATATATATGTATATTTCGTCTTGGATCTGCTCATTCTTAAGCCATTATTTTTCTGGTTTTTTCCAAACTTCTAGCACTTTTTTCAGTTCCATCAGGTCGTCTGCATATACGACACGCCAAAGAAGCCTTTTCATCAAATCACTTGTCAAATAAGTGATTATCATGTTAAAAAGTAGAGGACTCTACACAGATCTTTGATGTACTCCCATATCAATTTGGAAACCACTAGGATTCCATTACAGTTTTTACCAATCCTTCAGGAACAGTTTGATTGTTCATAGCATTTCCAGATCAACTGATCAGGATTATATGCGTTTTCTAGATCCCAACACAAAAATATTCTAAGCACGCATATCAAGAAGATTATAGAATAAAATAATTGACCATCGTTTAGTTTTCTCTTGCAAATATAAGTTCCTAACAGTTGATGAGAACCCGGATTCGGGCATGGCACTTTAAGAAGAACAGTTGATCAAATGTATCAATTGCTCCTTTATTTGCATTTTAACTTATAATAACTTCTGTATTTTTTCTATCAAGTCTACTTGTAATTTCATCATTACAACAAAGCGTACTCATAAGTATTACATTTTTTTTTTTTTTTTGAACAGAATTGACTATAACGGGGCCGAAGCAAAATAAAAAGCTGAACCGTGAACTTCCTTGTTGTTTACTTCTTTTGGTAATTCATGTTTATTTTTTTGATAGTAGTTACTTTAGTTATTTTTTTAAGTAATTGCTCAAAATAATAACAGGTAAAAAAATTGTCAGAAATTACGTTGTGACTCTTCAAATCCACTACAAGATCATATACAACACCCATACCTTATTTATGCCACAAAATAAAACTTTTTATTCGCAAAAATCTATAGCTCTAATGACCCAAACGTAACATGTGATTTTTTTGAAAACCGAAAATTTAAAATTTTAAAATATTTTAATTAACAAGTTGTTTTCTATTAAAAATGTATAATTTAAGAGCGTTTGAAATTTATTTTGAGAGTCACAGAGACCCGAACAGAACAGCAAGATTAAATGAAAATGAATTATTTTAAATACAACTTTATTTGTATCTTACTTTATAAAAAGCTCGACATAGGTACTCTTTGGATTTAAATTCAAAATTAGCCACAATTAGCTAAATTATTTAAAATAAATATTTATGACGTGGAAAAGTAGCAGCAGCTCCCTGATGAGTTCAATTCTAACATCTTCATTCACACTTCAATAACACAAAGATAATTGACTGACGGTTGTAAAACTAAATATCCAATTAGAATTTTAATCCGGGCGATTATTTTCCTTTTTTTTGTGCTTTAGGTTTAAAAAATGCAGTCATCTCCCATCCCACTCTCAATTTTAAAAATGACCCTCGGAAATCAGCAAAAGCAGCTGAGCGACGAACTTTTAAAGCGGGAAACGACGTTCACTAAAATTAATTTTACTTTTCGAAAAACAATTAAACACCTTTTTTCTTGGGTTAATAATTTATTTGAAACCGATAAAGTATAACCGTAGGATAATAATAATACGGCGCGTCCGCTGGCACCTGCTCGAAAAATAAATTCTCATTTAAAAAATTAATGACGACTTTAAAAAATTAAACGTGTCACGATTGAAACGCTTTTCTCACACGTAGGTTGATGGGTCGCATTTAATTGAAATTAACGGGGTTATAATTTAAAATAAATTCGACATGTTTGATTTCTGATGCAACGGAAATAAAACGATACGGCCACAACTGTCACCCGCAAGGATAATGCCCGAATTTATCGACGGAAAATGATCCGACGCGATTTGAATAAATATTCGAAATACGTTTCTGTCTTTTTATGGTCGAAATCTAAACTTGTACGGGCTCGAGGAATTTACGGCTCGTTTAAAAATGCATTACATTTAAGAGAAATGCAATGATGATGAGGACTTTACGAAATAAGAACCGTAATACTAATTTTTAGGTTTCGTGTTAAATAGAAATCAAAGCTATAAGAAATAGTAACATATCGTGGGAAAAGAGTCAGAAAATAGCTTCGCGAGCAAATTACAGATTAGTGAAAGATGATGAGTAGCAATGCGTTGGCGGAAATACGAACTTAGGTCAAGTAAGACATTAATTTAGTCAAATTTAAGTTGTTTCACTTTATGATTTTATGCTTCCAGCACTCCTAGAAAGTTCAATATACAATAAAACAGCAGCTTTTCAAATATTAATCAAACTATTTGTTCTTTTAGAAATTGTTTTTTTGCGTCCAAGAAAAAAAATTAATATTATTTCGAAATACTTGAAAAGTTGACCCTTTTACAAGTGTAGCGAGTTGGGTGTCGAATAACATTCAATTTACTTTTTAAATCAGTGGTTTTCAAACTTTGTTTTTGCGTCTCCCTCGAAAAAATTTAATCTTCGCGCTTCCCTACTGTAGAGGAACTTGTTGTACCTTGGTTCCTTTGCACCTAGAGTAACTTAATTTTTTTTATTATTTGCGGGCTTTCGTGACCCATAATTTTCGACATTTCAAATGGCACATTGATAGATATTAACGTAAAATTAGCAGCAGCCGGCCAATGTTGTATGTGCACTAGGGTGGCGCAAAAAAACCGACTATTATTTTTTTTTAGTCTCGACTGAAAAAATGTTAGTTTTTGATGTTTTGAGAGCTACCTCCAAAGGACAGCTCAAAAAAAAATTATAAGAGGTCGCTCAGAATTTTTTAAAATTTCAAAAACCGTCAAAATCGAATTTATTCTTAAAATATTTTTTCTCGTTACAGTATAATTTTATAGACAAACAAAAAATAAGTTTCTGAAAGTTTCAATTTAAAATTTGAGTTTTAAAAGGTCGCTCAGAATTTTTTTTTATTTATTAGTACATCACTTTGGACTTTTTCGAGTGACATTTTAATATTCAAATTAAAATTTAATACGCACTTTAACAAAACAATAAATGATATTAGTCTAAATAAAGTTAAAACTTTCAAAATTTAAGATTTGTTATTAGAATTAACAACAAAGTTTATTTAAATATTGTTAAAATGTTTAATAAAATAATGTTTTTTTGTCATTTGTTTTATTTTTAGTTTATCTCGTGGTAAATTTTTGTTGATTATTTAACTAAATAATAGAAAAAAAATGTATGAAATTTTAATTTGAATAAATAAAAAAAAATTCTGAACGACCTTTTAAAACTCAAATTTTAAATTTAAACTTTCAGAAACTTATTTTTTGTTTGTCTATAAAATTATACTGTAACAAGAAAAAAAATTAAAAAAAAAACAATTTTTCGATTTTTGAGCGACCTCTTAAAAGTTTTTTTTTGAGCTGTCATTTGAAGGTAGCTCTTAAAATATCAAAAACTAACATTTTTTCACTCAAGACTCAAAAAAAATACTCGGTTTTTTTGCGCCACCTTAATGTGCACATTAGAGAAAAAATACACATTTTCCCGAAACCAAATTACACATTTAACCAAAATCTACAATAAACACCACACCTATCCCTCGTTTTACACGGTGTTTGTTTTACACAATTTCGTTTTTGTACAGTTGACAAAAATTAAAATTCTAAAAATGTCAATAATGAGAACCATTTGAGACGTCTACTTGTAAAAACGGCTACCCCTATATTTTCTCAAAATTCAACTAACAGTGGAAAAATGTACTTTAAAATATGCTTAGTAATATGATAAAAACGGTTCATTTTGGAAGCGCTAGATCTCACTTAAAAGCAAAAAAAAACTATGCCATATTTAATAACATAGTCGCCCCACTGGACTTTGCGTAAAAAAATTAAAATCTTCGTTATTCTTGAGGTCGATTTGGGATAAACCGAAGGCGTATCGAGAAAAAAAAATTATAAGCCACAATGATGTAATAATTTAACTCGAATTTTTCTATTACAAGAAGGTGGATAGATATATCATTTTTTTTCCGCTAGAGTCGTGGATTAATTAAGTGTTACAATAAAACAGAACGAGATAAATTAAGAACCTGATGTAACTTTTTAAATTAGAATTGACTCATCTGAAATAGTGGACTTATGAAAAAAAGGAAAACACTTCCTGGTTATTAATTTGCGACACACCTAACGCAATGCAATAAATATAACGTAAGAATAATTTGATTTGCTTATAAGTGAAAGATATAAGCGTATTAATAAGCATGTTACATATCGGCTCCACAATTCAATAATAAATGGGCGATCGTCGAGTTCTCATGACCTTTCAAGTCAATCAGATTGAAATTGATTTAAACATAAGTTACATTTATAAAACAAAACTTAGGCGCACGTCGTGACCATATTTCATATTATTTAAAATGTAACGTGGATGACGATTAGATTTCTGGGGTGGTTTCGCGGCGAAATCAATTACTCATCCCCGATCTATAAAATAGATTACCTAAAAGGTTAAACGAGGCTAAGTTTTTAAAGGCAAACAAACTCCGAAGTCACTCTCCTCAAAGGTTACCTTTTAAGAGCGTTCGACCGATTTTATTTATGTTATAAACAAAATATTTGTATTATTATTAAACACTCGGCTTTTTATTGTCTTGTTCTTTAGTAGTAGCAAGGCGGTTCTGTTTTAAGAAACTTGAACAAGGCTGTTGACATAAATTAGTAGGGCTATTATAATTTAATTTGTATTGATAGAATGCAGTAGGAGTTACCTACAGTCGGTCCATACAAAAGCCATCCACAAATTTACATAAATTAAATATTTATAAATTTCATTTCCGTGTGAATACATCAGACAATTGCACAAATTTATTTTCAATGATAATTCTTCCTCAAGGACGTCTGTTATTTTTTTTCGACTTCTCAAAATCTTAACTCCGACCAAAATTCAATTTATTTTTATTTATGCCCAAACTTTAGCCAATTATTTATCGAATTACTTGTGTCCCAGTTTGGAATTTTTATAAAATACATTTAAAGTTCTTCATTTAATAATTAATGTTACTTCACAAACTATAGAACTTTAGGAAATGTCAACAGTCTATTTAGTAGAAAAGCAGTGGTTTCCAAACTTTATGTTACTACGCCTATTCTCCGAACCCATCTACCCTGTAAATCGGGAAATAGGTGTAGGGGTTTCTGTTGTACCTTGGTCCGTTTTTCACTTATTTTTTTTTTCAATTGTTTATAAAATGAATTTCAGCATAGTGGGGCACTCATAAGGTATTCATCATAAAATATTTTAAAGCACTAGCAACCGTTTACTCAAATTGCTATAAGATTTAAAAATTAGTGGATTATGGCCTAGGTACAACAGAGATGATGTACCTTGGCTCTATTCACATTAAGCAAAATAAAACCCATTGTTCTATGAAAACTATATTTTTATTTTTGGATTATAAGAAATACTGATGTTCTACTTTGATATGACACTAAAATTGTTTTAAAAATTAACGAAACTTTTCTCGTTTACTACTAAAATTTCACATACCTAATGGTTAACTTTGCAAAAATTTAAATTTTTCGTTAGACTTGCGAGGCATATTATCTGAAACAAAATTTAAAAAAAATAAGAATTTATAACAAAGGTACAACTAAATTTTTATTTATTGCACGTTGATCTTAGGGCCTAGGTACAATTTATTGACAGTGACCGAGGTACAATACACCGACCCTTGATGTTTAAACTCAAAAATAAAATTAAAGATTATGCTGTGCCAAAATCAGGCCACTGCTATGCAAACATTAATAAATAATCTTTCTATTACGATGAGTCATTTGATATTAGGTAATAAAAATCAATAAGATATTTAAGTAAAAAGAATATAAAATTTCAATTGATCTAATATAGTAACAAAGTATGTATGTATATCTTTTTACTTCGGTACATTACGTTTTTCTTTTTAAATTCAAAAATTAATGTAAACAAATTTATTAAATATGAGAATGTGCGCATTCGGCCTTATCCACAAATCACAATAATCAATGAATTAAAAATTTGCTTTTCTTAATTAAAAGTTAGAGAACCGTATATCCATCAGACATCAAATTCCTAGCAAATACGGCCTCTTTAAAATAGTTTTTATTCTTGGAATTCATATTTTTTTTATTTTGAAAAACCGTGTAAAACACGTAGCGTGTAAATGGAAATATTTTGTAAAATAATAGAGCACTTTTTGAAATAGAAATTAATACAAAAACTTATAAAGGCACCCCTTTCCGTTTTCGACGAATGTAGATCAACAAATAAAAATATAAACAATTTAAACAATTTAAACAAATAAACGTGACGTAACCAATCTAAAAATACCAGACTTCTTCGAAAACCATTTCATTCGTATAAAAAACCTACACCTGTGCACGGGTACATCTCGAACATTTTTGAAACCGCATTCGCACAGTTCCGTTTCCGAGAAGAAAATGCGAATAATCGATTAAAGCCGCTTCGTAGAAAATCGATCGGTTTAGTAAAAAGCGAGCAACAAATTATTATCGCGGGAAATATTTACGGAAAAAAAAACGGCCACCATTCTTAATAGTTCGAAATGCAAATGAGAGACGAAATGACGAAATAAAAAACGGACATTATAATAGTAATAGGCATTCCTTATAAGAAAAAAGCGAGATGTTAGTTCGGTTTTTAAAAGTCCAGGTGCAAATCCGGGTCAGGGCAGGTATTTTATTGATTCTATTATTTATAAGAATGTTGGAAAAAATTTATATTATTTCGGTATCGAATTTTTTCTCTTGCGAAATATCAAAGAGAGGATCTCTGCTTTAGGTAGCGGTTATTTCTGTTTTTAAATTAGATTCGCCTTAGTTGAATTTCGATTAAAAAAATGCGTTTTATTTATTTTTGACGTTATACTTCTTTTGGCGTGGGAGGTAACGAAAGTTGTGCGCGCACACTTCACGAAAATTGACAGTGTGAAGTTAACCGTCTAAGAAAGTAAATTAGTTATTGTGAATCATGCTTAAAGCCGAGTGTGCACGTTCGAGCTCAAAGTGGCACATTTCGATCTCGGGAAAATGAAGCGCGCCGCTCCGCGTCGCGCTTCATTTGCTTCCCTCGCTCGGAAATGTGCCACTTTTCGCTCGAACGTGCACATCTTTGTATTTATTGAATTTATTAACACCAATCTTCTTTCTTTCAAGTCATAAACTATTTAATATCAATAAATCAAAAGTTTTTAATCGGAAAACATTAACCACTTGCGCTGGAAAGACGTGCGATGCACGTCGTAATGCTTTTGTCACAGAATCGCCAACGACGTGGTACATACGTCGTAATGCCATTGTCATAGAAACATTGGACTGTTCTGATAAACGCGTCGGTGAATTTTTTGCCAGCGCAAGTGGTTAAATTTTAATTTTTTTAAATTACATTGTTGCCTGTACAAAGACGGATCTGTGATTTTTTTAATTAAATTTTTTTAGAAAGCTAATTCATTGTTGTTAATCATACATGAAGCCGAGTAGAGAAGATCTATTCCGTTGAAAATTGTTTGGGCCGTACAAAAGTACAGTAAAACCTGTTTTTGTGCGGTCCTTTTTTATGCGATTTTATTTTTGTGCGCTCTGTTTTGTGCGATTTTATTTTTGTGCAATTTTTTTTGTGCGATTTATTTTTATGCGGTATATGAATCTCAGCGGCGTTGGCACTGACTTTATGGAATCAAAAAAAAAAACAAAAATCAATTGAAATTTTATCTTCAAGCGACGAAAGCGATTTTGGACCAATTTATCTCAAGAAAATGCGCATTTTAGATTACGACGAGTAGCAGCTAACTATTTAGTGTACAATTTGAAAACTTCTCAATGTATATGTACAATGAAGAATTAAATGTTTTTACAATTTTTCCAAGTCTAATCTAATTATTTCATTTAATTGAAAGCATTTTTTCATTTATTTCGTAAATAATTGATGTATTTTCTAAGTGCGACTTTTTTTATGCGGTCCCTATGTACCGCATAAAAAAAATTTTAGGTAGTATATCGTACAAAGTTTTTTATTGTATGTAAGTATTTATAAAATTTGCGAATTTTTTTTTGTATGATTTATTTTATGCGGTCCCTATCCACCGCACAAAAACAGGTTTTACTGTATTGTTAAAATAAAAAAGGAGGTGATCCGATTTTTGAATCTTTTTTGAATATATAAAAAGTAATATAAAAATTTTAAAAAAATTATAAACTGATGCTAGTGTAATGTGCCTATTTAACAAAAGTAGAGAAGGCCTATTTCGTCGAAAATTGTTTGGGCATATTTTAAAGCTTAAATAATATGGCTTATAATAATTTATTATTAACTAGTTTGTGGTGTGAGATAAGCTCGAAAAGCGATTTTCAAAAATTTGTTTTTTTTTAATAATTTAAACACATCTACACTAATTATATTATAAATATTTCTTATATTGAGGGGTGCATTGTTCTAAATTAATTATCTTTAAATAGACCTATAAAGCCTTAGAATAAAAAAAATATATATATATTTCCAACATTGTAAAAGGGTCATATGAAAATACTTATTTAATTTATTAATTTATCGTTTTTTTTTGCTTTAGACATTATTTTTTTACTTCATTGATTTTGAGGTTATATATTAAAAATACATTTTTTTTACAATCAAATTTATCAAACTTTTTCAAAATTGATGATTTGTTAAAATTTAATTTCGCTTTAATAGTTTTTAATCCCTTGAAATATAATTTTATTTAATTTAACTAATTCCAAGAATAAAAAATACAAAGTTTATTCAATTAAGAATTATTTACTTATGATACATATTTTTATGTATAAACTTGCTTTTTTAATCTTTCTTTTTCTATCCCTCTTGTTGTTTAGATTTTTCAAAAATTAGTACCTATTCGAACTTGAACTTCGAATAACTTTTGAAAGAGGGAATTTAACGAAAAATTTAATGTGACCTTTTTGGTAGATGGTCTAATTTTCTTCAAAAATATGTATCCTTCTCTTTTAGAAGCAGATTGGCTTTTCAGTTACAAAATTCCAAAGTTGGAATATCAAATTTTTTGGCCCAGTCCAGTATTTATTTTAAGTTTTACGCGTGGTCATATTTAATTTATTCGTGTCAAAGAAGTATAACTTCTAACGCGCCTACAAACGTACACGCACCGGTTTTTTATTATAGTTAAGATTTGGACGCGTTTTACTTGAAAATTTTGTCGTAAACTTGTGTGGGAACGAAGAACAACGTGTGTCTAACACGTATTACGAGCACGATGATGGTATGATGTATCGCTACATTCAATTCGTGGGCTGTTTTGTGTTTAAAGGCGTCGGTACATCGGTAAAATATATTACAACTTTCCCGAACTACGGCTTGTCAGAAGATGCCAGAATCCATAAAAACTCTTCGGCTCTGACGTAATCGAGAAACATAATTCATAACAGGAACGACAAACACGATTACTACCATCTTACTGGAAGCCGAGCTTTTCTTTATAAGGTTGCCACAGAAACGCTTGTGCAATCGACAAATCTAAGGATCTACTTCTTATTTCTTGTTGCGAAGAAAAAGCTCGTTTACTGCTAAAACACCGCGTTTTATTTTTTAATAAAAATAATTAAAACATCAAAGGATATTGCAAAAGCCATAAAGTTTAACGTTTCAACGTTCACACTACGAATACGAATGCAATTTTATATTTTACTGCAGTTTTATATGCAAAGCGTTATTTCAAAGACAACACAGACCTGTAATTAACTCAGATTCATTAAACGAAATATTTCTAATTTAAAACGAACTCGGTTTTCAATTTATTTAGAAATGTAATGAAATACTAAATATTTACAGCGCGAATGTTTAATATATTTTCGTTTTGGGTAAGTGGTTTCCAAACTTTATGTTATTGCGCCCTCTCGCGGTACATTTATTTCCCGATTTTTGTGGTAGATGGGTTCGACGAAAAACTGTGTAAATCGAAATCAAATTTTTTGTATGAAAACCGCGCAAATCTAAACAAAGTAAATTACGCATATATTGGTCGGCTACTTTTTGTAATTATTTTTTTTACATGAAGTAGTTGTAAATTTTTTTAGTACCTAAGGTAAAAGACCCAGTTATTGACACTGACCCGGTTTCTGACACTTTCAACTTTATTTTGAATTGATAAAAGAAAATTACCTCGAATTGATAAATTAATTTTTTCGAAATTAAAATAAATTCATCGTGTACCTATTTGATGACGATATCAGTTACAAAAAAAAATTCACTTAATAAAAAAATATTTAAGCCCAGAGTGACTGTGGAAGCCATTTTTTGGTTATAGTCTAAGCAATTGACAGAAGAGCGTTTGACTATTGAATTAGTGATTTAATTATAATGTAAGTATAAAAATATTATAAAAAATATATGGTTCGATTAATAATTAACTACTCTTTATTTTTAAATATTAAAACATGATAGTAAATTATATTTTATTATTAAAATAAGAGTGTCAATAACTAGGCTCAATTTTATAGGTATGTTACAGTTATTGACACTCAAATTTTAACCTATGTTATGTTTACGTATTTGTTTTTATAATATTTAATTTTATTATTTTAATTATTTTTGTGTTGAAAAAATTAACATTTTATTTATAATAAATGATACATTATAACAAATTATGTTTGATTATAATAAATTTAAAATTGATAGTGTATAACCTAATAAATGACAAATACTTTTGACATATGGAGTGTCAGAAACTAGGCAGATGCCAGTGTCAGAAACTACAGCAATAAAAATTTTAAGTGTCAGAAACTGGGATTCAAACAATATTTTTTAAAACATTAATTTAAATTATTAATCTGCTTTAAATAATTATTTTACGCATATGACCTTTTCTAGAAATCGTGAACTTATATATGAAAAAAAAATAATTATTTAAATTAAATTTTCTATAACTTATCCTGTTAAAACCTCAGCTGTCACTCTTAAAGTGTCAGAAACTGGGCCCTTTACCTTACACCATTTTATCAAAAAAATACTACTATGATATAAAAGTAGGTAGGTACAGCAAAACCCCGTTTAACGCGGGGATACGTTCCACTGTGTTTAAGCGCTAAACGAAACAACGTTAAACGAGGTCTTACTGTATATGTAATTCATAATGTGGCAAATTTATATATGGGGCATTCCACGCTTAATGGGTCATCTTTAATATTTTTAAAACTTTTTTTAGTACTGTTTGATACTAGCCTTCATGAATTTTTTCATTTTTTTTTTTTGAAACCAAACGTATGGCAGAAATTTTTATTTTAAATAGTTTTCATTTTTTGCAATGTTTAGAATTTTTATTTTTGTAACCCGAGTAAAAGTGAAATTGTGTAGAACAAGTAGCGTGTAAATGGAGGGATAGGTGTATTTCATAAAATAATAATGCACATTTTTAAATGGAAAAAATGTATTAATACAAAAAATTACATTTTTGTTAATCTTTTTTCATTCTCTTTTGCATTAGTTCGCGGCTCCCAGGGAGGCGTCCCTTCCCTTTGTTTTGAAATCGCCGATTTAGATTGTTTGTTATGTTGACTAATATTAGGAAAAAGCAGACAGTTTTGTTAAAAAGCGATAAGAGGCTTTATCTAGAGTTGTATTTTATTTTATTTGTTTAGTTTCAAATCAACTTTTGTTGTGTTTGGTTCATTTTGTGCTTCAAATTAAATTTTGATTAATTATTTCAGTGCTTATAATTTTAATCTTCTCTTTAGAAAAAGGTAAATATTTTATTACCTAATAGAGGAAAACTGTTGAACAGTAGAGTTTTCATAGTTTTCCCTTTTCTTTTCATTAATGGGATAATTTAATTTGATTATTAATAACCGCGAAAGCCTTAAGTCCATAACCTATTATTTATAAAAAAAATTACACGGGCTGCAAAAAATATATTTATAAATCAATTTTTGGAAAATCGCAAGTGTAACTTATTTTTAGTATAATAAATAACTCTTTTTCAATGAAGGGTAGAGCCATTTTTTTTAACCTTCTGCATATTAGGTGACTAAATGTCACATGCCATACTAGGTGGGGTTTGCTATACCCCGAAAATAAAATGCAATAAAATCTACAAAATTGTACTTTATGACAGTTAAATGATAAGAAATATATTTTAATAACCAATAATGAATAGGTTTAAGTAAAACACATATCTGTTTATGCATTAGAATAGAATTTTGTTAATAAAAATACAAAAATTAATCTTTTCTTCAACTTATAAACTATTGAGTCTTTTCTTGGGTAATAAATTTCAATGATACGAGTCAATTACGATACCGAATATTAAGAAAACCCAACTAAAATTTCATTCTTGCTTCCTTATCGAAATACAAATTAATTTCGCGCCAATTTCTTAATGATACGCAATAATTTAGACCAATAAATTACACTAAAAATAAATTGAATAATTTTATCGTTCCTTCTCACTTGCACTAAGAATATTATCGTATCTTCTTGCTCCCTTCCACTTATTGCTATGGTTAATACGTTTTTCGAATATAAAATCGATATTACTAATTTAAATTAAAATTTTTGATTTGAAGGAGCGCACGGTAAATTGAACTAATATAATAAATACGAAGATGTGCGCATTCGAGCGAAAAGTGGCACATTTCCGAGCGAGGGAGGCAAATGAAGCGCGACGCGGAGCGGCGCGCTTCATTCCGAGATCGGAATGTGCCACTGAGCTCGAATGTCACACTCGATTTTAAGCTCGATTACCAAACGCCCCCTTTTCATAAAAAAATTTTTCACATTAGTTATACCCCACCTAGTACACGGAAGGATAAATTGGGAAACAAGCTCACAATTAATAAAACGTCTTCAAAAGAGCTTGGGAAAATTATAAAAACGTAGAGCTTAATTTATTTTAATTAAATTTAAATAAACATTTTTATTTTAAATAATATTAACATAATCTTTGTTTTTTGCAGGCTTCCAACACCAGAGGAAATTCAGGATCTTCAAAAGGTAGGATTTTCAATTCACTTATTCATTAGTTCGGCGCCAAATCGTCCCTGCGGAATTTTCGAAAAAAAACGTTATTTTAAAATTGAATCTGGCCAAAATAGAAATTGGTAGTTTGAAATGGCTTCCCAGCAAACGATGCGTAGGGCATTTAAATAAAAACGGAGGTAGTTCTCACGCGTGAAATGTGACCTTAACAATTTTAAGTAAAGATCACTAATTTAATCACAAACAACACGAATCCTTATTAAGATTCAGGAGACAACGTGGCGTACGCTTTTTCTTTCACGAATTTTTTTCACTCTTGTCTTCGAGATGCCAAGGCGTTATAAAGACAAACTGGAATCTTCGCAATTATTTTAGGTAACTCACAATCTTCCAACAAGACACCGCTATTTGGTTTAAAAACACAGATAGTGCATATTTGGCATTCGTTTACGTCTGTGATTAGACTATTAATCGACACTAACGAACTTAGACGCTTCTTAGAATTTTTCTATTCACAATTCCAGTTTAGAAGATCAGACTTGCGACACGTGCTACGAATTATTTAACAAGCTCCATCATTTTTTGATATTGTTAGTTTTTTTTTTACTCGTCGGTATTACTTCGTTGTCCCATTCCTGAAGTTTGGGGTCCAGCCTACCTAATTTCGTGCTGGACACATTAAATGTGAACTTTTTGATATCACGGCCGTATTTTTACAGATAAAAATTTTTTTATGCGATTTCGGTTTTGTCTTAGTTTGCGAATTTTGCAAAAAATATTAAGAAAGGGAAAAACTGTCCAAACTTGGTTTTTAAATCTCTAAACGTGAAAGTACCGATTTCATTTTTTTTTCCAATTCAACGAGAAATTTTTTGATAACTATTTTTATTGAATAATTATAAACAATTTATGAAAAAACTTTGTGCAATTAATTAGAGCTTTTTTCGTACGATTGACGTTAACAAGTATCTTACTGCTTCTAATCGTATATTCCATTTAGAACTGGATATAACAGAAAGGTTCTTAAAAAAGTTTAAAGGGGCAATATTTTACTGGCTAACTTTTTCAAATTATTTACTATATTTAAAATGATTGATTAGGGACATTTACATAGAATGATATGCTACCTTCTTGTGTTGTTGGTAATATTTTACTAAAATACAAAATTTACAAAAACGTAAATAAACCTAAATTAAGAGATACTTTATTCGAATTTAAAAAAAAATAATTTAGGATAAACCAATGTCACAAATAAAATATAAAGGTTTATAAAGGTGGATTTTAATCCATGTTTTTTTGGCAAAAATGAAAAATTAGAATTGCTTTATATTGCCAGAGGACGTTCCCACGTACCCCTAGCAACTATAGCCGGTGTCATTTCCTAGAACTAGAACTAGAACAATTTCCGAAATTTTTGCGGTGGATGAACACAAAATAATTAAAAATTCACCTGATCAAAAGTGGTAATAAAACTGTAATAAATTTAACTTTTTTTGACGGCGTTCTCTAACATTGTTATAATAATCACAATCCAAAATAACATTTTAAAAATAGGTACAGGTATTTTGAAATGGTCTTTAACTATTTTTCATTTTATCTTAATATTGTATTGTAAGCAAACCAAAAAATCTAATAACTTTATTTTAAATACTTGGGAAGTTTTATACCTATCTCTTTTTTTGTTGTGTGGACAGTCACGGTACGTCGTAATCGTTTAAGACAGCGTTTCCTAAACTTTCGATATTTGTGTACCTCTTCTATAATTTTCGTAGCATTGGGTACCCATCATTAATAAAAATACATATACATACTTTAATAAGAGCCTTAAAATTAATTCATTAATAACATCCAAAGCGAGGTGCACCGCGCATCCCCACTAAACTCTTCCCGTGCCCATGGGGCTACGCGTACCACACTTTGGAACACACTGGTTTAAGAGAATAGAGCAAACTGTGACTTTATTTTACTTTGATTTTATTTCTGTGGACCGCCACAGTTGAATAGAAACCACTGGACAGTAAAATATTACCACGTTTAACCTCCTTCGAAAACCTATTGTTATTTTTTAAATAAGATAAGGGGTAAGCTGCTTCACTAACGTCAACCATACGAAAAATTGCCATACTATAGTTGTTTATAATTATTTAATTAAAATAGTTATCAAAAAAATAAAATCGTTGCTCGAATTTAACAAATTTTCTCGCCAAATTGGTAAAACACTAAAAATAAGTATTTTTATTTTTAAGGGCGTGGGATCTAAATAAAGTATAGTGCATGAAATTTGGTAGACTGGACCACGGGCTGCTGAATGCAAAACAAGTTTTGATTTTAGATAAATGTTAAAAACGGTTTATTCGTAGAGCGAAAACGATTTAGAATGGAAATGACTCATACGAAAGGAACGAGGGAAAATATTAGAATCCTTAGAATTCTTAAGCGCTTTGTGAATTGTTTATAACATACAAAAGGGAGTTCCAAACGCGGTGCCTTCGTGTTTTGTCGCAGATTCATAAATTAAATAGATTTATAGCCAACTTTGGAATTGTATATATCTTTCTCGGCGGTGGCTGCCATTACCGACCCATTACGTCTTTCAATGGGTAGCAAAATGTCGAGTTAATTATGGAAACGGGCCGTACAAATGTATTGTTTAAATATTCAAAGGAGGTGATCTGATTTTTGACTTCTTTTTGAATATATAAAAAGTAATATAAAAAATTTTAAAAAATTTATAAACTGATGCTGTGTGATGTGCCTATTTAACAAAAGTGGAGAAGGTCTATTTTGTTGAAAATTGTTTGGGCATATTTTAGGGCTTAAATAATATGGCTTAAAATAATTTATTATAAACTAGGGTGTGGCATCAGATAAGCTCGAAAAGCGATTTACAAATTTTTTTTTTTTTTTGAGATTTTTTCAACACATCTAGACTAATTATAATGAAAACATTTCTCATAGTGAGGGATGAATTCTCTAAAATAATTATATACAAATAAATTTATTAAGCCGTAATATTAAAAAAAAATTGAAACATGAAGGGATAAAAGGGTTATATGAAAATAGAGTAAAATTACAAGAAATTCGAAATATACAAAAATGTCTCTGAACTTTTTTTATAACAAATTGGGAATTTTGAAGGCATACTTCTTTTGGCGCGTTGAGGGTATAATTTTAGCAGACAACTGAAGACGCGCGCGCACAGCCTACGAAAATTCTATAGTGGTTCATTTTGTGCTTCAAATTAAATTTTGATTAATTATTTCAGTGCTTATAATTTTAATCTTCTCTTTAGAAAAAGGTAAATATTTTATTACCTAATAGAGGAAAACTGTTGAACAGTAGAGTTTTCATAGTTTTCCTTTTCTTTTCATTAATGGGATAATTTAATTTGATTATTAATAACCGCGAAAGCCTTAAGTCCATAACCTATTATTTATAAAAAAAATTACACGGGCTGCAAAAAATATATTTATAAATCAATTTTTGGAAAATCGCAAGTGTAACTTATTTTTAGTATAATAAATAACTCTTTTTCAATGAAGGGTAGAGCCATTTTTTTTAACCTTCTGCATATTAGGTGACTAAATGTCACATGCCATACTAGGTGGGGTTTGCTATACCCCGAAAATAAAATGCAATAAAATCTACAAAATTGTACTTTATGACAGTTAAATGATAAGAAATATATTTTAATAACCAATAATGAATAGGTTTAAGTAAAACACATATCTGTTTATGCATTAGAATAGAATTTTGTTAATAAAAATACTAAAATTAATCTTTTCTTCAACTTATAAACTATTGAGTCTTTTCTTGGGTAATAAATTTCAATAATACGAGTCAATTACGATACCGAATATTAAGAAAACCCAACTAAAATTTCATTCTTGCTTCCTTATCGAAATACAAATTAATTTCGCGCCAATTTCTTAATGATACGCAATAATTTAGACCAATAAATTACACTAAAAATGAATTGAATAATTTTTATCGTTCCTTCTCACTTGCACTAATAATATTATCGTATCTTCTTGCTCCCTTCCACTTATTGCTATGGTTAATACGTTTTTCGAATATACAATCGATATTACTAATTTAAATTAAAATTTTTGATTTGAAGGAGCGCACGGTAAATTGAACTAATATAATAAATACGAAGATGTGCGCATTCGAGCGAAAAGTGGCACATTTCCGAGCGAGGGAGGCAAATGAAGCGCGACGCGGAGCGGCGCGCTTCATTTTCCCGAGATCGGAATGTGCCACTTTGAGCTCGAATGTGCACACTCGATTTTAAGCTCGATTACCAAACGCCCCGTTTTCATAAAAAAAAAATTTTTCACATTAGTTTTACCCCACCTAGTACACGGAAGGATAAATTGGGAAACAAGCTCACAATTAATAAAACGTCTTCAAAAGAGCTTGGGAAAATTAATTAAATTAATTTATTTTAATTAAATTTAAATAAACATTTTTATTTTAAATAATATTAACATAATCTTTGTTTTTTGCAGGCTTCCAACACCAGAGGAAATTCAGGATCTTCAAAAGGTAGGATTTTCAATTCACTTATTCATTAGTTCGGCGCCAAATCGTCCCTGCGGAATTTTCGAAAAAAAACGTTATTTTAAAATTGAATCTGGCCAAAATAGAAATTGGTAGTTTGAAATGGCTTCCCAGCAAACGATGCGTAGGGCATTTAAATAAAAACGGAGGTAGTTCTCACGCGTGAAATGTGACCTTAACAATTTTAAGTAAAGATCACTAATTTAATCACAAACAACACGAATCCTTATTAAGATTCAGGAGACAACGTGGCGTACGCTTTTTCTTTCACGAATTTTTTTCACTCTTGTCTTCGAGATGCCAAGGCGTTATAAAGACAAACTGGAATCTTCGCAATTATTTTAGGTAACTCACAATCTTCCAACAAGACACCGCTATTTGGTTTAAAAACACAGATAGTGCATATTTGGCATTCGTTTACGTCTGTGATTAGACTATTAATCGACACTAACGAACTTAGACGCTTCTTAGAATTTTTCTATTCACAATTCCAGTTTAGAAGATCAGACTTGCGACACGTGCTACGAATTATTTAACAAGCTCCATCATTTTTTGATATTGTTAGTTTTTTTTTTACTCGTCGGTATTACTTCGTTGTCCCATTCCTGAAGTTTGGGGTCCAGCCTACCTAATTTCGTGCTGGACACATTAAATGTGAACTTTTTGATATCACGGCCGTATTTTTACAGATAAAAATTTTTTTATGCGATTTCGGTTTTGTCTTAGTTTGCGAATTTTGCAAAAAATATTAAGAAAGGGAAAAACTGTCCAAACTTGGTTTTTAAATCTCTAAACGTGTAAGTACCGATTTCATTTTTTTTTCCAATTCAACGAGAAATTTTTTTGATAACTATTTTTATTGAATAATTATAAACAATTTATGAAAAAACTTTGTGCAATTAATTAGAGCTTTTTTCGTACGATTGACGTTAACAAGTATCTTACTGCTTCTAATCGTATATTCCATTTAGAACTGGATGTAACAGAAAGGTTCTTAAAAAAGTTTAAAGGGGCAATATTTTACTGGTTAACTTTTTCAAATTATTTACTATATTTAAAATGCTTGATTAAGGACATTTACATAGAATGATATGCTACCTTCTTGTGTTGTTGGTAATATTTTACTAAAATACAAAATTTACAAAAACGTAAATAAACCTAAATTAAGAGATACTTTATTCGAATTTAAAAAAAAATAATTTAGGAAAAACCAATGTCACAAATAAAATATAAAGGTTTATAAAGGTGGATTTTAATCCATGTTTTTTTGGCAAAAAATGAAAAAATTAGAATTGCTTTATATTGCCAGGGGACGTTCCCACGTACCCCTAGCAACTATAGCCGGTGTCATTTCCTAGAACTAGAACTAGAACAATTTCCGAAATTTTTGCGGTGGATGAACACAAAATAATTAAAAATTCACCTGATAAAAAGTGGTAATAAAACTGTAATAAATTTAACTTTTTTTGACGACGTTCTCTAACATTGTTATAATAATCACAATCCAAAATAACATTTTAAAAATAGGTACAGGTATTTTGAAATGGTCTTTAACTATTTTTCATTTTATCTTAATATTGTATTGTAAGCAAACCAAAAAATCTAATAACTTTATTTTAAATACTTGGGAAGTTTTATACCTATCTCTTTTTTTGTTGTGTGGACAGTCACGGTACGTCGTAATCGTTTAAGACAGCGTTTCCTAAACTTTCGATATTTGTGTACCTCTTCTATAATTTTCGTAGCATTGGGTACCCATCATTAATAAAAATACATATACATACTTTAATAAGAGCCTTAAAATTAATTCATTAATAACATCCAAAGCGAGGTGCACCGCGCATCCCCACTAAACTCTTCCCGTGCCCATGGGGCTACGCGTACCACACTTTGGAAAACACTGGTTTAAGAGAATAGAGCAAACTGTGACTTTATTTTACTTTGATTTTATTTCTGTGGACCGCCACAGTTGAATAGAAACCACTGGACAGTAAAATATTACCACTTTTAACCTCCTTTGAGAACCTATTGTTATTTTTTAAATAAGATAAGGGGTAAGCTGCTTCACTAACGTCAACCATACGAAAAATTGCCATACTATAGTTGTTTATAATTATTTAATTAAAATAGTTATCAAAAAATAAAATCGTTGCTCGAATTTAACAAATTTTCTCGCCAATTGGTAAAACACTAAAAATAAGTATTTTTATTTTTAAGGGCGTGGGATCTAAATAAAGTATAGTGCATGAAATTTGATAGACTGGACCACGGGCTGCTGAATGCAAAACAAGTTTTGATTTTAGATAAATGTTAAAAACGGTTTATTCGTAGAGCGAAAACGATTTAGAATGGAAATGACTCATACGAAAGGAACGAGGGAAAATATTAGAATCCTTAGAATTCTTAAGCGCTTTGTGAATTGTTTATAACATACAAAGGGAGTTCCAAACGCGGTGCCTTCGTGTTTTGTCGCAGATTCATAAATTAAATAGATTTATAGCCAACTTTGGAATTGTATATATCTTTCTCGGCGGTGGCTGCCATTACCGACCCATTACGTCTTTCAATGGGTAGCAAAATGTCGAGTTAATTATGGAAACGGGCCGTACAAATGTATTGTTTAAATATTCAAAGGAGGTGATCTGATTTTTGACTTCTTTTGAATATATAAAAGTAATATAAAAAATTTTAAAAAATTTATAAACTGATGCTGTGTGATGTGCCTATTTAACAAAAGTGGAGAAGGTCTATTTTGTTGAAAATTGTTTGGGCATATTTTAGGGCTTAAATAATATGGCTTAAAATAATTTATTATAAACTAGGGTGTGGCATCAGATAAGCTCGAAAAGCGATTTACAAATTTTTTTTTTTTTTTGAGATTTTTTCAACACATCTAGACTAATTATAATGAAAACATTTCTCATAGTGAGGGATGAATTCTCTAAAATAATTATATACAAATAAATTTATTAAGCCGTAATATTAAAAAAAAATTGAAACATGAAGGGATAAAAGGGTTATATGAAAATAGAGTAAAATTACAAGAAATTCGAAATATACAAAAATGTCTCTGAACTTTTTTTATAACAAATTGGGAATTTTTGAAGGCATACTTCTTTTGGCGCGTTGAGGGTATAATTTTAGCAGACAACTGAAGACGCGCGCGCACAGCCTACGAAAATTCTATAGTATGAAGTTAGCCGTCTAAGAAAGTAAATCAATTATTGTGAATCACGCCTAAAACCGAGTGTGCACATTAGAGCTCAAAGTGGCACATTCTGATCTCGGGATAACGAAGCGCGCCGCTCCGCGCCGCTCCGCGTCGCGCTTCATTTGCCTCCCTCGCATGGAAATGTGCCACTTTTCACTCGAATGCGCACATTCTCGTATTTATGAGATTTGTCTACTTTATCTTGAGCTTTCTCAAACCAAATATTAAATTAAATTTAATAAATATTGATTTTATGTTCTAAAAATGTATTTGCTATAGTAATAAGTAGAAGGGAGCAAAAATATACGGCAATAGCGAGAGTGAGAGTGAAAGGGAATAATTAATATTAATTAACTAAATTTTTGTCTAATTTATTTATCTAAATTTTTGTGAATCGTGCTTAAAACCGAGTGTGCACATTCGAGCTCAAAGTGGCACATTTCGATCTCGGGAAAATGAAGCGCGCCGCTCCGCGTCGCGCTTCATTTGCTTCCCTCGCTCTGAAATGTGCCACTTTTCGCTCGAATGCGCACATCCTCGTATTTATATTAATTTTTACACGTTGTTAGATTTACATCAGTTACGTCAAAGAAGTATAACTTCTAACGCGCGTACAAAAGTACACGCACCGGTTTTTTTAATTATGTTTTTGATTTATAGTAAATTATTATAAGCTAGTTTGATGCCCCAAACGCGATTTACAAAAATTTTGTTTTCTTGAAATAAATCAATACACACGTAGACCAATCATATTGAGAATACCTCTTATACATGGGGACAATACGAACCGTAGTAATCCTAAAAAAACTTATAGCATTAAAGGATGAATGGTTTATTAGAAAATACATAGGCATATTAATTTAGAGTCAACTTACCAAAAATTAGCAATATTAAAAAAATTGTCTCAAATTTTATATAGCAAACCCCGGGAATTTTAGATTTATTAGTTGGACTAATTATATAGAAAATATATGTTATATAGTGTGCTACGTTTTCTACAATAATTAGACCTTATAAACAGTAATGTCCTTAAAAAAACATTACAGTATTAAGGGATGAAAAAATACAAGTTATGGTATAACAATAGAAACTACTTATGTTAGAATATCGATGACAAATCTTTTATAACCGGCGGCGTAATTTTTTTGTTATTTTTCTATCTTAAAATAATTTATTTAAAACTAATTTCTTAGTGAATTATAATGTTATTGTCCAATATCTTTTAATATCATTTAATGTTAACAGGAATTGGACTGTCAATAAAAATAACTGTTGTTAAATATGTAACGTTTCGTTTCTTTATTGAAAATTTTTTAAGCAACTGAAAATAGACAATTTGATATTAACAAATTGGTATAATAATAACAATAAATACAAGTATTTTCTAATTAAAATTATGAAATACCTTAAAATGTACAATTTTGAGTTTTGATGTTTGATATAGTTTTTGACAGGTTAAGGTATTTTATAAATTTATTTATAAAACACTTGTATTTATTGCTATTGTTATACAAAATTGTTAATTTTCAGTTGCTTGAAAAAGTTTTAATAAAAAAACGAAACGTTGCATATTTAACCTTACGCATACTAGGTGACTAAATGTCACATGCCATACCAGGTGGGATTTGTCATACCCTGAAAATAAAATGAAATAAATTCTACAAAATTGTACTTTATGACAGTTAAATGATACGAAATATATTTTAATAACAAATAATTAATAAGTTTAAGTAAAACAAATAATTATTTATGCATTAGAATAGATTTTTATTAATAAAAATACAAAAATTTAACTTTTCTAAAGAAAAAGTTAAATTTTTTTATAAACTATTGAGTTTTTTCTTGACTACTAAATTCCAATGACACGTGTCAATTGCGATACCGAATATTAAGAAATCTTAACAAAAATTTCGGTACTTGTGCCTTGCAGTGATTCATGAAACGCGCATTCGCGCGCTTCTCAATTTCTCGTTTCGGCAACTCCTACTAACAGTTGACCAATAAAGTAGTCAACGATTCTATTTGTTTACAAATAATACGCGTTAGATGATGCTGTAGTGTAAAATTTGGTATGCATATGCTACCCAAAATACGCCTCAATAGAAGTAGTTACATATATTCTATTTTCTTAATGCCACCTCTTTTATTATAAGCGCGCAATTCAATTTTCAATGATTTGAGTTATGCACTTTTAACAACTCTAAATTCATAATTATATTTTGTTGAAATAAGTATATAAATGTTCTTAGTCGTCATAGACTCCCCATTTATATTCTTTGTGGCCTGTCTTTCTGCCTTCATACTTTTGCTATTATTATTTCTTGGCCATTTCAATCTAGTCTTTGATTTGTAAATACCTTCTTGGTCCATCCTTTTTAATCCAAAAAGATATTCCTGCAATATACTTGTCATATATTATTGTGGTTTTTAAAATATACATATATACTTAAATTTCATCATAATTAGTGTAACGTTTTACCTGTAGTCTTCTTTAATTAATAGGATGCAGATTTTTCTACTACAACTTGTTTAATTAGTAATATTCTTCCACGATCTGATTCAGATGAATGATACATAAAAATTGCCAGAATTATTGTAGGAGTTTATAACTTGGAAGTATCGCTGTTTATCTAAAATTAACGTAACATAATATTAGTAAATTTTATTTAAAATTGATCTCTTCAATATTAATACGTGTGAAAATAAAGTAATTCTTTAATAAAACAAAATAATACATACCTTATACTTTCAAAATCAACTTTTTAGGTTAAACTCAAAATACAGCTGTATTTCACTGACTTACAATATCCGAGCCATAAAATCGATAAAACTTTCGTCGACGCGCATAAATTCAAAATTGTTTCATTCCAAGGCACAAGTACCAAAATTTCATTCTTGCCTCCTTATTTATATACAAATTTATTTCACGGCAATTTCTTAACGATTTTGCAATAATTTAGACCAATCAATTACACGAAAAATTAATTGAATAATTTTAATCGTTCTCTCTTACTTGCATTGATAAGATTATCGTATCTTCTCGCTCCCTTCCACTCATTGCTATAGTAAATACATTTTTTGAATATAAAATCGATATTTAATAAATTAAATTAAAATTTTTGATTTGAAGGAGCGCACGGTAAATTATCCTAATGTAATAAACACGAGGATGTGCGCATTCGAGCGAAAAGTGGCACATTTCCGAGCGAGGGAAGCAAATGAAGCGCGACGCGGAGCGGCGCGCTTCATTTTCCCGAGATCGGAATGTGCCACTTTGAGCTCAAATGTGCACACTCGGTTTTAAGCTCGATTACCAAACGTGCCGTTTTAACAAAAAAATTTTTCACGTTAGTTATACCCCACCTAGTACACGGTGGGTAAACATTTCTCTTTGAAATGAAAAAAAAAAAATTTTTGCGAACGATGCCGGTCCTGTAATTTTTTTTGCAATTTAGCAATTTTTTTCGTTTCAAGGTTTTTATTAGAATAGAAGCATTTTATCATTGTAAACAAACCGTTAAGTTTCGAGCCTAGTATGCAATTTAAACAAAGGATAATAAATGAACCGCTATTGTCATAAAAAATACTTATTAGCTTTTTAAAAAATCTTAAAACTGTGCGGCTTGGGACCGTTTTCGGTAAATACGTTTTTCGAATATAAATTGATATTTACTAAATTGAATTAAAATTTTTGATTTGAAGGAGCGCACGGTAAATTATACTAATATAATAGACACGATGATGTGCGCATTCGAGTGAAAAGTGGCACATTTCCGAGCGAGGGAAGCAAATGAAGCGCGACGCGAAGCGGCGCGCTTCATTTTCTCGAGATCGGAATGTGCCACTTTGAGCTCGAATGTGCACACTCGATTTTAAGCACGATTTACAATAATTTTGGACGACGAAATATCATTAATTAATTTTTTATCGTTACCTCTCACTCGTACTTATGAGTTTGTCGTATCTTTTCACTCGCTTCCACTCATAAATACATTTTTTGAATACAAAATCGATATTTACTAAATTAAATTAAAATTTTTGATTTGAAGGAGCGCACGGTAAATTATACTAATATAATAGACACGATGATGTGCGCATTCGAGTGAAAAGTGGCACATTTCCGTGCGAGGGAAGCAAATGAAGCGCGACGCGGAGCGGCGCGCTTCATTTTCCCGAGATCGGAATGTGCCACTTTGAACTCGAATGTGCACACTCGGTTGTAAGCTCGATTACCAAACGGCCCGTTTTAACAAAAAAAAATTGTTTTCGTAAGTTGCAAAACGCGCTTACGGGCTATAGTAAGCACCTAACTTAGAAATGTTTTAATTAAAAATTGAACGGTATGAGAAGTAGATCGAAAGATACATCATTACAAAACATAATTATTTGTGAATAGAAATGGGTAAACGGTAACTATGTCTTAACATCCATAGCGGAGAGCAACTTATGTACATGGATGTTCTCGTATGCGGTAAAAACAGATCACGACATATGTTAAAATCCTAAAAATGAGATCGTGCAGCTTCAATAGTAAACATCGTGATGGTAGTCGACCAACGTGCCGAATGATCACATCAGAAGGCGATATATTTCATACCGGGATAAGGAAATGCAAATTTTTCCTTCGTTTTCGTGTCGCTTTCTTTTTATTTATTAAATCTTAGGCAATGATCCTTCAAACTGCTGCATGGGAAGCTCCTTCAGCCTTACAATTTCTCTCCGCTTTAGGGTGTAGCTGAAACTTTTGTAAACGAATCTGACAGCTAAGGACGTGAATTAAGTCATAGATTCGCTTTATTTGGACGATAAATAATTACGCCCAATGTTCGCTTTTGTCTCTGCAATTGCAACGTTTAAGACGGTTTAATTAATTGTCTCACCTACGCAGATTTGCGTTTTTTCAAATCGAAATTGGGACGTCTTCGCTGCCACAACAAAAGTAAATTTAACTTTTACTTAAACCCTTGGATCGTTATTTGGGCAATTTCGTATCAAACCCTGCATTTATTTTTGTAATAAAAAGAAGTGCAGAAATTAAGTAGTTAAAGTCAACTATCTGTTCGTTCAATATCCAGGGCGCCCGGGTATACACATGCAATAGTCTATTACTGATATTGAAAATCAAAGCTAATAGATAGGGGCAAACAGTACAGCGATTGGCCCTTTTAGAAACTGAACAATTAAAATATTGAATTTCATACTTCTAAAAAAAATATATTTATGATATTTTATTGTGTTAGTAGCCGTAAAAAACGATATTTATCAATATAAATAAAAATTTGAATAAAAAATTTAACGTTTTATATAAAATAAAAATATTTGGTTTATCAAAAAACATAATTATTGGCCGAATAAATATAATAATTGACCAGTGAATTTACAGCTTTTTTTAAGCATAAAAAAATCTAAGTATAGTAAGGTCTGCGCTTGTAGATTTTTGTATAAAATGGAGTAAATTTGTAACAATCGCGGCCTGGTCATTTTAATGATTGAATATACTCATAAAACAAGACATTATAAAAAAATGACTAGTTATATCCAGTACAGAGAAGAATAAAGAATTTTCTAGTAAGGTACTGGAGGGTAATAAGGCCCACTTACTTAGTGTTAAATATTTTTTATTAAATAAACTAAGACAACTCATAACATAATATGAATTCTAAGTGATTTTTACATATTTTTTTCTGAAAATAATATATATTTAAAAACAAAAAAAATGAAAACACATTTGTAAAAAGTAAAAACATATACACTGGTGTTTGGGCCTTATTAAACGAACCGGCAGATAATAAGGCCCGCCTTAAAATACAATGGCAGATATTAAATCCCGAATAAAGTATTCAATTCAGGGGTAGCAACTTTGGCATATAAAAGGTGCTTGGTCATCTTTCGTTAGTCCAACACATTCTTCATGTACCCAAGTGTTACCTAACGTACAAGATCTCATATTAGCAACAAAATCATGGTTGCCGACGGAACACATCCAAGATTGTTTTGAGGAGCCAGCAATATTGTATTTTTACATAACCCTGATTTTGATTGTAATTCACGACCCTCAAGCATTTGCCTTTTATTAAAATATTAAGGCCCGGGCCTTATTAACTGCGTAGTACATTTTTTATTTTTTTAAATTATCTTTTTCTGATTAAATAAATCAAGTGAACTAAAGAAGAAGTCAAAGAAGAAGCTTACTTCTTTGCATATAATTTTACTCCTCTTAAATATTCACACAATAGCACTAATTGAAAGTTAATTTGGCAGAGATACATTTATAAATTGCACATAATATTGAGGTAGATTCACTAAATCGCGGTTTCCCGCGTTAATCAAAACCTAGAAAATTATCCAACCCAGAGGTGATATGTTTTAGATGTTTCTCGCTCGCCGATGGCACTAAATAAGCGATTTCGATTATAGTATTTATTTATTGGCTTCTGGGCTTTATTACCTGGTGGGCCTTATTATCCTCCTGTACCTTATTAATGAAAAATTATCTCGCTAAAATATAGATTTATAATTATATATTTTTTTAAATATGGCCAATCGTTGTCGGCTAGCCAACAACTGTACTATTTACCCCTATATTAAAATAATAATTTTAACAAGGTTCTTTCAGTAAAAAAATTTTTGAAAATGTTTCTTAATTAAAAAATTATTTATTTATTTATCTACATATGTTACAAAAATTAATTTATACAAATTATTTACTACATTCTGAAAATGTATTGCTATAACATATATGGCATGAAAGCTTCGAACGCGTTTTTCTCCCAGATTTAACGTTGCTCTTGGTTGACATGTTTTTGGTTGATCTTACGTTCTGATATACTGACTTTCAGAATCTGAAACATTTTTAAAAATAAGATTACAAATAACTCAGCTACGTTTTTTCAAATTAGAAATTAAAAAAAATAATTACCAGTTAGGCTCTTCAAAACCGTTTTTCTCGAGAATTTCAAATGGCACACCTATGGTTTTTTAAGCCTGTCAGAAGCCAAAAAATCTGATAAATCTGAATCTGCATAGTTTTTTAAGCTCCGTCCACAAATAATGGTGCTATAATTTTTTAACGTAAATTTTAGGCTAGAATAATGAATCTAAAACTTCAACCTTAATTACTCAAATAATTAACATTGCGATGTATGCCGATTTTGCACGTATCTTATGCAAAAATGTCTCAAAATTTCGAATCCGGGTAGTTTTTAACAATCGGATCGAAAATGAGGGCGCTATGATCGTTTTATGAGTCGAATTGTATTTTTTCGATTTTTTTTGTTTTTTCGGTAATATTGGAGGTTGAAGGGGAGCAGGGAAAATGGCTTTCGTTATGTGGGTGTGGGGTCTATAGGAACGTCCCGCAAAAATTAACAGCATTATGACACATCGTTAAAGAGGATTTTTGCCTATTTTTGGACTCACCCTTACCTATCCCGACTTCACTGTAGGTTTTATTTTTTATTGTTCGAAAAATTGCGAAATAAGGACGATAAAAACGCAATTCAAATGGACGTATTTGTCGATAAATTTTCTTATAGACATTCTATGACTGATAGCTTTCATCTAATTTCTAAAAATTGCTTGTGATGCTTTATTATGGCCTTGTATTGCATTTCTCCTTAAGTTTAGTTCTTCTCGTGGTTGAGTAACTCTGGAACGTCTCATGCCTATACGACTTTTTTCAAAATTCTGTAATTATTTGTTGGTCTATATGCTCTATTTACACGTAATTTAAGAGTTTTGCGTCTACTCTTTCAAGGTCCATTTTTTTTAAACGCAGTGTATTTAATTTAAAACTTTGTCTTCCTTTACGACCCGCGCCCCAAATATTTGCCCAAATCGTGGCGCCGGCCCTGGACATCCTAGCGAAAGACCTTTTGGAATTTTTTCAATTTTAGTCGATGGAAAAAATTTGTTTGAGAGAGCGGAGTAGAAACGTGCGTGCATTAAACCGTGCCCCGGTTGAAGTATGTAACACCCACAAGTTCATATCGTATTTCTTGATGTTTATGTCCGATAAAAGTTATTACGTGATGGCAAATAATTGCAGTATCACAGCGAGATTCTAACGGCGAATGCTAATAATCTCATAAGTACTTCATCGTGTTAGCAACACAACGGTGAGATCCTTTCCGACACTTCCTCGATTTCTTTTGCTCGTTGTCAGATTTATAATTAATTATCTTTAAATCGAACCGCGATTTTTCACGAAATTTTAATTGAATACTTCTATCCCATTACCTGGGACGTATGAATATTAAAATTAATTTTATTTGAAATTAAATTGTAGAAAAGGAATCGACGACTTGTTTAGGTTAAATGTTAAATATATAAACAAAGTAGCCTTGGTATATACGTTTCGTATTATAAATAATTATTTATCTTACTTGTGAATCTTAAAATCGAAACTTGCAGCGATTATTTAAAATTCAGATGCCCCAAAGGCGTTCGAGAATAATCGCAAAGCGCTGTTGGCATTTTTTTAAATGCCATCAAACAACTATTTGTCAGCTTCACGTACCACATTTTTAATTAAAAAAAAAATTTGCATTATCTGGAATCGCAGTGATTCTCAACCACTGTGCCGCGGCACTTTTGTGTGCCGCGAAATTCTAAAAGTGTGCCGCCAAATTTTAGATATACAGTAAAACCTCAATTAGCCGGACCTCAGTTATACAGATTCGCGATTATCCGGATTGTCAACCGCGTTCGGACTCGTTGCGAAAATTAAATCTCGGTATTTCTTACTAAATATTTTATTGTGTATTTCGCACTAAACAGTGTTTTTTTGCTTTGTCGATTTTAAGATGATGTGCGATTGTTTTATATAGTGATTAATATTTGTTCCGTTTTTTGTAAACATATACCTAACAATTTGACCAAGTATTTTCTTGTTAAAACGAGACGTTTCGTAATTGTGCTTAAATCCGAGTGTGCACATTCGAGCTCAAAGTGGCACATTCCGATCTCGGGAAAATGAAGCGCGCCGCTCCGCGTCGCGCTTCATTTGCCTCCCTCGCTCGGAAATGTGCCACTTTTCGCTCGAATGCGCACATCCTCGCATTTATTGGATTTTCCTATATTATTATTTTATTCTTCAATTTAAAAAATTAAAAGTCGAATAAATTAGATCTATTTTTTGTTTGAAAAAGGTTAGATATTTTATTCCTTTTGATAAGTTATCATGCTGCTCTTCCGCACGTCTAATTGTAGCGAGCTTGATAAAAATATTTTCAGGCGTACTTTCGAATGTTTACTAATTCGCATTTTTGAATAATTAAAATTGTATATGTATGAGTCAAATTTCCTGAAGTGGACCACTAAAAATCAACTAGTTGATTTTTATATCATCTTTTGCAGATTTTTTAAGATTTATATGTCCAAATTAATGTCTCCAAATATTTTTGGGTAATTTCATTTTTGTAAAAATTATAAACAAATTAGTTTTAAGGCACATTTTGTATAGACTGTTGTAATTGGATGGAATTAGGCAATAACGTCTTAACCAACAAAATTCAAAAATCGAGATTTCAGCGAGTTTTTTAATTTATTTAATTTTGTTTTCTATGACAATAAAAAAATATTTAAATGTTGTTATTTCCTAGAAGAAAGAAGTACAAATTATTAAAATATCAAACAAAGCAAATGACTAATTAAAAAAACAGTTAATTCGTTTTTGCGTAAAGAGCATATCTTGAAAAGTGTTATGCAATAACGTCTTAACTAAAATAAAAATTAAACTCTAATAATTATAATTTTTATTTTCGGTTATTTTCAGTTAAATTTTTATAATATTCGATTTTGATTTTATTTCTAATTAAAATTGTTTTAACTATGATAAAAATAATTCAAAATAAAAGACAACAATTGAACAAATATTCATGTTTCGTTCATTTCATCTTCTACTCCAGTTACTTCTATTTGAAAATCCAAGTCTCCATGGTATCCATCAACATCTTCTTCTATTGTATCGTCACCAATTAAATCATTGTAAAATTCATGGTTAACTTCAGGAATCAGATGCATATACGATTTTATATTATTTAATTTAGCTTGAGCTATAGATTTACCATTGGGCAATAATATCTCCAAATTATCAGAAAAAAAATTCTTTACGAATGAATTTTTTCCTTTTTTTTTAATGTCAATTTTTTTATACTTATCAGTGTCATTTGAACGAAAATTTTGAAAGGCTCATCCTTGAAAATTGTTATTCGTCTTATGTTAAACCAATTTACTTTTTTCCCATCCAACGTTTTTTTTTCGATTTGTAATTTTTTTTCAATCGATTGACTACTAACAAAATCTTTTTGAAATAAATTAATAATGAACGGATTTTTTTTCGACACTGTCTCATCACCTCGAGATAATCTTTCGGAGTATACATTTTTTGTTGTCTTTTGAGTGCACATTCCACCTCGCCAAAATCAATATCGTTTGATAAATAGCTGTGATCTGATACTAAAAATTTTAATTCAATACTTTTTAAGCAATTATTATTCTCAAGAATAGATTTTAACATTAGTAGATATGACGTTTTTGCGAAATGAAATTTTTGAATAACACTACAAGCAGTTACGACAATTGGTCAACAGATCGCACAAGGGTCGGTATAGCGTGAAAATTAAATATAATATATTGCAGCGCAAAATACTAAGTAGGTGCATCATAATAACTCGATTTTTTTAAAAATGTTGGTTAAGACGTTATTGCTTAATTCCATCCAATTAGACTTCATTTATGGATTCAATTTGAATTCAATTTTAAATATAAAAAAATATTTATATGTAACATAGGGGGTGCATCAAAATTTTAGAATAACTTGGGTGGGGTATGTTAAAAAAAAGGTTGGGAAATAAGAGTCAAAATTCGGAAAAAGTTAAAGTATTTTTTTTCATGTACTAAATTAGAAATGTGGTTTTTGGTAAAACTACCTGCTGTAATTTAAATTAAAAGAAAAGCAAGAAGTGGTGCATATAGTTCAGTTTGATTTAATTAATATTATTTGTAAGAGAGAAGAATAAGATAGGCAAATTCAATTATTAAGGAGTATGTGCACTTTCAATCGAAATCTTTTTCCGAATAGAAAATCTGATTTTAAGAATTTGTTATTAATATAGTCGAATCCAATTAACACGAAGATTCATGAAAAAATCCAATAAAAACGAAGGTGTGCGCATTCGAGCGAAAAGTGGCACATTTCCGAGCGAGGGAAGCAAATGAAGCGCGACGCGGAGCGGCGCGCTTCATTTTCCCGAGATCGGAATGTGCCACTTTGAGCTCGAATGTGCACAAGCGGTTTTAAGCATGATTTACAATAATTTAAGCCAATAAATTGAACAAAAAATTAGTTGAATAATTTTAATTATTCCCTCTCACTCGCATTGAAGCGATTGCCATATCTTTTCGCTCCCTTCCACTCATTTGCTATGGTAAAAAATATTTCAAAATAAAATCGATTTTTACTAAACTAAATTTAAATTTTTGATTTGAAAGAGCGTAGGATAAAGTAGACAAATTCAATAAACACGAGGATGTGCGCATTCGAGCGAAAAGTGGCACATTTCCGAGCGAGGGAGGCAAATGAAGCGCGACGCGGAGCGGCGCGCTTCATTTTCCCGAGATCGGAATGTGCCACTTTGAGCTCGAACGTGCACACTCCGCTTTTCGCCACGATTAACCATGACCAATTTACTTTAAAAAAATTCAAGTAATTTTAAAACCGTAGTTGCGCTCTCAAAATGTCTCCTTTGGGCTTTGCCTGTTTTTCATAATTTTTACTTTTTTCATTAAGAAATTGCCGTGAAATTAATTTGTATTTAAATACCGAGGCAAGAATGAAATTCTTGTTAGGATTTCTTAATATTCCGTATCGTAACTGACAATTTTTTGAAAACGGGACTTTTTGGCATCCCGAATGATTGCTAGTGGACAACGGGACAAATGATCTGAAAACGGAACAATCCCATTCAAAACAAGAAGTATGGTCACATAATATACAGCTAAAATTTTTTTTTTTTCTATACATTCAATTAACCGAATTTTGATTATCCGAATGAGCTGCAACAATAATTAGTCCGGATAACCGAGTTTCCACTGTATAGGTAATTATATTAATATTATTAAATAACTAGTTTACGCAGTGTGTTATAGGTGTGTAAATAATTTTTAACCATCTTTTTCTTTGTGTGCGCCAAATTTTGAAATCGCTGAAAGTGTGCCGCAATAAAAAAAAAGGTTGAGAATCACTGATCTAGAGGCTAGGAGCATTTAATCCTTCCACGCTCTCCCACTTTTCTAAGTCCAAGTTTTAATTAATAAAATTCAAATGCGTTGGCGTTAACAAAAAATTAGGTACCCAAATAAATTTTTTTGGGATAATAAATTTCGAAAAATAGAAGTTCTACTGTTAGTTGGGTAAATGTAAAGGTAAAGAAGTGAACCAAACAGGTGAGAGGTCGAAGGATAAACAGTTAAGGTTAGCGGCACCTTCCATCTAATCTTTTACACTTCGATCGTAGTTTAGCAACTTTGTTTTTGAGGAATTCGAAATTTATTTCGACCATTTTTCCGTAAATAATGGTCGTTCCTTTAAATATGCGTGTCGCGCTTTATGTTTATTCGATACTCGAGCGAGCGGACGATATGAATTTTTATTTTTAAGCTCGTCTTAAGTTTATTGCCGGTTTCAATTAACACCAGTCCAAATACGTGTAATTTAAAACGCGAATTAATTTAACAAATTAAATATATTGGTGGCTGTCTGCGAGAAAATACTCGAATTACAGAAAAGTAAATGAATGAAACTGGTTTTATGGTGACTTACTTGCTGAATAATTGTTCGGCGAGAACGAATACTTTGTATTACTCGCGTTTACACGATTTTTTTTCGTTTTCTTAGTCTTAAAACGAATTGTAAATTACAATAAGTTGAGAGAAACGGATATGTCTTATTTTTGACATTGTCGCTGGTTCGGCTTTAATTTTTATTAAGGATTTTTTTCATTCAAAGTTGATTTATAACTAAACATAGAGGGGATTTAAATTCATTATTAAATTAGATATAAAATTAACTTTATTGTCTATAGCAACAAATAAAATGCAATTTTTAGGAAAATGTTTATTATAAAAGCAATAAATTTTAAAGAGTAAACTACCCCTGGTTTAACTTCTATTGATTTTGGATTTTCGCCCAAGATTACTTAATAAATGCGGTTATTTTATTAAGTTTTTCTCCCAGAATAATTTTATGCCCGAGTTGATCTTAAAAAAATTAACAATTTGCTTAAATATTATGAATTTGTCAGGAACTGAATTACTTTTGTTTACTTTATTATTTTCTACTTTCAAATCGCATAATTAATTTAATTTTATGACTTTAGATTTTATATCATGTATCATAATTAATATTATAAATTGTATATCTTGCGAACGTTTACAGTTCTTAAGATAAAATTTGACTTCTAAATGTTTGGATAGGTATGCTTTCGATGGGCAAAACTTTCGTGCGCGCGCCGCTTTCGGTTATACCGCATATCGCTAGTAACTTTCATATTTTAAATAGAACATACTACTTTTTAATTTTTTTTCGGAATTCGCATAAAATTTTAGACAACTTATATATAAGGTTATATACCTCTAAAATGAACGGTTTACCCAGAAAAAAATAATCTTTGTTTTAGCTAGAAGCGATGGAGCTTTTTTTGCAGCTTTTTTAAAGCTTTTTTGTAGAGCTTTTTTAAGTAATTTTTATGTAGTTTTTGAATGGATTGGAATATTGGGATGAAATTTGGGATCTGGGGTTTTGGTTTATGGGCTTTCCATTTATGATAGTGTCGTTGTTGTACCACTTCCGGTTATACCGGAAATGGGTGTCAACTTTGTTATTTTAAATAGAATGCTATATTTTTTTATTTTTTTTCACAATTTTATTAAATTTTAGATAAATTTTATATAAGGTTTAGTATCCATAAAATTAATGTTTTGGCAGAAAAAAATATTTTACGATTATTTACAAAAAAATGTATTTTTTATCGATATTTTTTTAAATTTTGAACGGATTGCTATTTTGAAACGAAATTAGGAACTTTTAGGTTTTGAGTTATGGGCTTTTAATTTAAAATGTTTGTATCCCTTTTCTACATTTTGTTAATGTAAAAATTGATCTCTTCTTTGTTATTTTTTTTAATTTTATATTTAATTTTGATCTAACTTTATTAAATGCTTTATACCTACTTTTAGAATGTATAGTATTTTTATAAAAAAAAAAATTCGATTGCTCTGTTAACTGAAAACTATTAACATCGTAATATCTGCAATTATTTCTAATTTCTACGTAAATGAAATTAATTTTTAATATTAATAAGTGTATTTGTGTCACACATACTCAAAAATTGTTATTGTCAATAATTTTCGTGTAAATCTGTACCAGTTCATTAACCTCAGAGATTAATAAGTTCCTTTAAAAAATGTAGAGCAATTTTTCTCGTTGGCCGCACTATGTTTACGCCACAAAAACGTGCAATTATGGGGTCCTTCATTTATCTTAACTTTCGATACGGATAACTTCCAAATTGCCCGATAAGTATTGGGTGTCGCTTTTTTCGGAGGTAAATTACACGCACGGTTATTACGGCGTTAAGAACCAACACTCCGAGGGACGTGTTTGTATTTAAAAAATCTCGTTTTTTGCAAAGGCAACACGCGCTTAAATTATGATTAGATGAAATATGAGGTATTTGTCACCTTCGGTGTGAAACGCTTGAAGTTTTTATAAGCGGAATACAAGACACAATCAATTCAATTTCTTCTCGAACCAATCACCGATACTGTCATTTATCTTAAGCAAACCACATTCTTGACGTTTGATGGATGTGCTTGAATATGTTCATGTCAAAAGTCAGTATGGATTAATAGTGTATCGTAGAAGGGTTACACATTTTATTTTATGGCACTTCCATTTTTTATTGTCGATGTCTTCAAATTAAAGCATTTCCGTTACGTTTGTGAGACGAAATTTTTATTTTCGTCAATAATAAAATAGAAGTCTCAATTAAAATTTAATTAAAAAATGAGTTTCTATTGGATGTATAATAGAATAAAATGGCAACAGTTAGGGGAGGCGTTTATCCAAAGATGGAATAATTGATACGCCGAATAATGATGAAAAAATGAGTAGCTTTTAACACTAGAATCGCGGAAATTTTGAACTTACTACAACCGCGGTTAACGGTCAATTAGACCTTTAAGAAAAATTGGCCTTTTAACAATTAAATATTTATTGCAACACATTTAATGCTTTTGAACAGTTTTTGAAAACAATAAATGCCATAACTTTCACCGGATATAAAATCAAAATTGATTGAAATTTTAATTGTTTGATTTGAAAAAAAAAGGTTCATGTAAAAATCCAATAAAAACGAAGATGTGCGCATTCGAGCGAAAAGTGGCACATTTCCGAGCGAGGGAAGCAAATGAAGCGCGACGCGGAGCGGCGCGCTTCATTTTCCCGAGATCGGAATGTGCCACTTTGAGCTCGAATGTGCACCCTCAGTTTTAAGCACCATTCACAGAATTTAGTCTATTAAATTATTCAAAAAAATTGAATAAATAATTTAATCGTTTTCTATCACTCGCACCTACCAAATTCTCGTATCTTTTCGCTCACTTCCACTCATGACTATGGTAAATACGTTTCTTGAACAAAAAATTCATATTTACTTTTCATGTTTTGATTTGAAAGCGAAAGCATTAATTAAGCCACATCACTGAATACGAAGATGTACACGCTTGGGCGAAAAGTGGCACATTTCCGAGCGAGGGAAACAAATGAAGCGCGAAGCGGAGCGGAGCACTTCATTTTCCAGAGATCGGAGTGTGCCACTTTGAGCTCGAACGTGCACACTCCACTTTAAGCACGATTCATAATACTTAATTTATTTTCTAAAAAAATTGAATCATCCAAACTAATATTATAAAAACAAAAGTAACTCTGTCTGTCTGTCCGTCTGTCTGTTACCTTTTCACTCCTAAACCACTGAACCGATTTTGATAAATTTTGATATAAAGATAGCTTGGACCTTGGACAAGGACATGGGCTACTGGTTTCGAGCAAATATAGTGAGTGATTCCGGTTATATTCAAAATGTTAAAAACAACCATCTTCAAGAAGCTGCCTTTACATAATATTATTTGGCCATTTGATCAAAAAGGTCTACTTTTATTTAGTTTTCGTTATAATAAGGCACTGTTTTCGGTTTCTTTTTTCTATGTAATAAAGCATTTCTCTGCTGCTATAAATAATAATTATCGATAGAACCGATCGAATGAATAACCGGAAAGAAAAAAGTATGTGTCTCCTATTAAAGGAAAAAATACAATTTGAAAAAAAAACAATTATAGGACAGTCATTATCAACTAAAATTAGGAAAAGTCATGTAATATGGCAGAAATATGTTCAACTAATAAAAAGTAACAAGACAATAAAATTGCGAAACGGTCAAAAGGGCCGATTCCGCGGTTCTAGTGTTAATGCTCCATTCGCTTGATTTTAAGCCAAACATTAACAAAGATTTGCAATAATTATAATTTTACGGCTATAATAAATACTGGGAGGGTACCTTGGTATATTTTAGTGTAATTTATGACCTGTGCTCGATTATCTTAAAAAGGTTTTACAAAATCCAACTTACTCGACGCAGGTATTCAAATGTTAAGATAGTTTCTTAATAAAGTGATAACTCAATAACGTGCTAAGGCTTATTAAAATTTGTTATAAATCAAGTGGACTTTTTAAAAGTAATCTCAAGAATTTTATCTCCTCGCATAAAATAGTTATCGACTTGATTGATAACTATCTAAAAATTACAACAAATACAATTCGGGATGACCCTCGCGATTTTATAGTTTTTACTTTCAAAATTTCTGAGGAAAACCACCGAGTTGTTTGTTGTTGTTTTTTTTTTTGGTTCGAAACTTAATTGATTTCTGCGACTTGGAAAGTTGAGATAGGATTTCTTGTAGATTCCTTCGGTCATCATTCAAAAACTAATACATATATAAACGACGTTATTGAAGTATAATTGTTCCGGATGATTTATAAACGTGATTTTAAACACACATAATTTATAGAACGGTTGTCTAATATTCTGATAATAATCGCGGAACGTATCCTCGAGCATCTTAGGAATAAAATGCCAGTAAATCATATGTGAAGATGGTTGTCATTCAGGTGGGTGCGTATTCTATGCATGCATTATGCAGCGTCTTGCTCTTTTTCTAAATTATCTAAAAAAATGGCAGGAATTCGATTCGCAATAAGACGACATAGAGAAATTCACTTTCTATTTAGAGGGGGAGCGGGGAAAATGGCTCCGGCTATGGGTTCACAACAGGGGTGGCCAAGCTCCTTGATCGACCGAGCCATTTTTCAAAATTTGAAATTTTTTGCGAGCCGCAATTAGATACGTATTTAAAAGGTATGCAAAAACCTGACAGCGTCCGGCGCGCGGTCATAAATAAATTTATATTGTTTAAATTAATCGCGAGCAGTGAATTTTTTTTTCTGCATCTTAAACTTAAATGTATAACGCATAAAATCAGTGAAAAAACTTTTTATTTTTCGACCAAGAAGTCATTGAAATTTCATTTGTTTATTTAAAAATTAATAAACAACAAGATAATAAATAAATAATTTTGAGTTTTTACCATTTTAACAAAATATAGACATTCAACAATAAATCCTGAAAATTTCAAATATTTATCTTTCACGGTTGATATGTAATCGATTTTTTAATTAAAAGTACTCGAAATTTTCATTGTTAAAAAAATTGTTGTTAAAATGAAAATTTCGAAAAACTGTTTTGGGGATTAGGGGTAAACACTACAGTTGTTGGCCAGTCGACAATGAATGGCCATATTTAAAAAATTATTTAATAATAAATCTATATTTCCTAATATATAATTTCTAATAAATGGTTCGTTTTTGTTAATTTACTATATCTTATTTTAATTAGAAAATATTGGCCGATCACTGTAAATTCACTAGTCAATTACTATATTTATATGGCCAATAACTATGTTGTTTAATAAAAGGGCCAATCACTGTACTGTTTACCCCTAAGTTTTAGTAGTGACTACTTAATAAAAAAATGCATTAATTTAATTTTCATGATCAAGTGGTAAATGGGGGGTCCACTTGATGTGATCTGACTCACGTGTTAATTACGATACCGAAAATTAAGAAAACCTAACAAGAATTTAATTCTTGCTTGCTTATTGAAATATAAATTAATTTCACAGCAATTTCTTGATGATTTGCAATTATTTAGACCAATAAAACACGAAAAATTAATTGAATAATTTTAATCGTTCCCTCTTAGTGGCATTGACAAAATTATCGTATCATCTTGCTCCCTTCTACTTATTGTTATGGCAAATACGTTTTTCGAATATAAAATCGATATTTAATTAATTAAATTAAAATTTTTGATTTGAAGGAGCGCACAGTAAATTATACTAATATAATAAACAGGAGGATGTGCGCATTCGAGCGAAAAGTGGCACATTTCCGAGCGAGGGAGGCAAATGAAGCGCGACGCGGAGCGGCGCGCTTCATTTTCCCGAGATCGGAATGTGCCACTTTGAGCTCGAATGTGCACACTCGGTTTTAAGCATGATTTGCTATAATTTTGGTGACGAAAGATTAGTAAATATTTTTTATCATTCCTTCTCACTCGTGTTTATGAGTTTGTTGTATCTTTTCGCTCCTTTCCACTCATTGCTATGGTAAAAATACATTTTTCGAACATATAACCAATATTTACTGCTTTAAATTAAATTTGTTGATTAGAAAGAAAGTTCAATTTATAAATTTCAATAAATACAAGAATGTGCGCATTCGAGGAAAAGTGGCACATTTCCGAGCGAGGGAGGCAAATGAAGCGCGACGCGGAGCGGCGCGCTTCATTTTCCCGAGATCGGAATGTGCCACTTTGAGCTCGAATGTGCACACTCGGTTTTAAGCTCGATTACCAAACGTCCCGTTTAACAAAAAAAAAATTGTTCGCGTTAGTTATACCCCACCTAGTACACGGAAGGTTAATAAAAATATAATATATCGTATCGATACCGCGGGCCGCATTCACAGACTTTGCGGGCCGCACTTTGGGAACCCCTGCTCTACGCCCTCAGTAATATACTTTTAATACTAAAACGTTAAACCTTCGTTCCGAGAAGGAAAGCGTTCGATTGTTGATGAGAAGTATAGAAAGGGAAGTTATGTGGAACAAGGAACGTGGACATAAATAAAGGTCCATAATTCTAGCGTGTAATTACTAATTAAAACATAGTGCACGCATGGAGCATTTCAAGCAATTTATTGTCTTACTTGAGAGAGCGTTATGGGCATCGAAAATTCATTCGTAAGACCTAACACCAACCGTAATAATTACACGGTTCAGTTTTCGCCTTCTAAAATGGCAAATTTCGCTTGACGGCGCGGCGGAAAAATAAATTCGTATGTCATTCTGGGGCTTTGGCGCGTTTGATCGATCCAGTCACGAATTACATCAAAAAATATTCGTTTCGTAAATATCGCTCATGTTTGGCTTTCGATTCGATCTGATTGGACGTCCAGGTCGTGAGAATACCTCGGCTCGTACATAAAATTAATAATATTTGGTTTAAGGTAGCCGAAAAACAATAGGATAGGTAGGAAAACAATGAAAAATAAGAGCTAAGTACTAAAATTGAAGTTATAAACTTTAATGTAAAGAAGATGAAAGACGCCGCTAACGTTAACAGTTCATGTTTTGACCCCTCACCTGCTTAGGTCACTTCTTAAGACATGTATCTTGCGAAGGAAACATATATCTTCGTTAAAATGAACCTTAACTGTGTCAAATGTAATTTACATTGTTATTTCTGTCCGGAAAACGTATCAACTTACAAGTTATTTTAACTAAAATGTTGTTTTACATTCTACTAAGTTGTTTTTATAATGTTTTAATGATTATTATAAGTACATAATTAGAAATTGACTAATCCGTCGATTTTAATTATTTTAAGGCGATTTAATCCAAATGCATTTAAAAATAAATAAGAGTTACACATAAGAGAATATTGCAGATATAATAGATAGGCCCCATTATCGGCTCTGTTCTGACTACAGTAAGACCTCGTTTAACGCTTCCTCGATTAACGCTGATTGGATATAACGCGGTCTGCTCGATGTTTCAAAATAGCTCAAAATTTACGCCGACTGACATTTTAATTCTTTCATTGTCTGTGATACTATACAATTTTTATCACACCGGGTTCGAAAGTTCCGTCACAATTAAAATAATAAAATTTAATATTTCTAGGTTAGGTTAAAAGAAGTCATTATTTGAATGTTTTCAATTAATTAATATATTTTGTTCAGTTTATAAGTCTCAAAACGCATACGGAGTCCAAGAGATATGCCTTTGGTAGGGGTCTGGGGGTTCCCGCCTTTAATGGTTGACTAAAAATAACGTTTTTTAAAATTAAATTTTTTAAAATAGATATTTATTTGATTCACAATTATATGTGTTTACTAAAAAGTATATAATAATTGAACAAATTAAAAATTATTTTTAACAATTTATAACTAATTGCAGTTAATATTAATAATTATTAATTAATTAATTTTTTATTATTGTTAATAATTAATTGAGTTATTTTACGGTTTTTAAATATGATGCAAGGGGAGCCCATTATTAAAAAGTCAATAATTACATTTGCGATTTTTATTCATATGTACGTTTTTTTGCTGTTGACTTATTTTGGTAGTTTTTTTACACAGACTTTTCGATATTATAAAGAGGATTTTTCAATTGATCATTTCAAAATTTTTGATAACATAATTCATATCGTTTCTTCCATTTTGTAAGAAGTAAATCATGTTTAATTATTTTCGCTTCTTCATTTAAATTTCGAATTATTTCTTTTTGATTTAATTTATTTTCAGATAATTCATCTGAACTCGTTATTAAATTCCTTATTTAATTTTATTCATCTTATTTATAATTCGTTGTTAAGTTACATGTTTTTTTTAGTAGGCATGCTTCAATTTTGTATCGCGTACATCAAAGTCTTTCACGTTACTTAACGACTTATTTACAAATAATAAAATATTGTGAGTAATATACTATAACAGGGACAGAATGCGGCACTTTCTGCCCGCAAAATAGGGTCCGAAAGTGAACCTTCGATCCCGGTGTGTTAAAAACTAAAATTTTAAAGTTTAAACAATTTTGAATTGCATACTTTCGCGCATTTAAAGATTACGGACCGGTTAGAGTGGTCGCCCTAGAGAAAAATTTTCCAAGAATAATTAAATTAGATTATATCTGTTCGGAAGTACACTGCCTAATTTTAAAGGTGTATTCCTTAATGGGATGGTGGGCACGAAAGGCGTGTTAGAGAAGTTTTACTCCAGTTTTATTAGACAAAATAAATGTCACAACTTTTTCCGACAAAAAAATCCAACATTAAGTTCTTGATTTGAAAGAGAGATGATAATATAGACAATTCCATTGAATGCGGGGTATGTGCGCATTCGAGCGAAAAGTGGTACATTTTCCCGCTTAACCATTTTCAAACAAAAAGTAAATCTAAATTTATTCGACTTTTAATTTTTTGAATTAAAGAATAGAAGATTAACATAGTCAATTTCAATGAATACGAAGATGGGCACATTCGAGCGAAAAGTGGCACATTTCCGAGCGAGGGAGGCAAATGAAGCGCGACGCGGAGCGGCGCGCTTTATTTTCCCGAGATCGGAATGTGCCACTTTGAGCTCGAATGTGCACACTCGGTTTTAAGCGTGATTCACAATTATTTAGGCAAATAAAATAGTCGACAATTTGATTAATTAATATTAATTAGTCCCTTTCAGTCGCACTTTCGTTATTGCCGTATATTTTCGCTCCCTTCCACTCGTTGCTATAGTAAATAAGTTTTTAAGACATAAAATCAATGTTTATTAAAAATTTAATATTTGGATTTGAAAGAGTGACGGATAAAGTAGAAAAATCTAATAAATACGAAGATGTGCGCATTCGAGCGAAAAGTGGCACATTTCTGAGCGAGGGAGGCAAATGAAGCGCGACGCGGAGCGGCGCGCTTCATTTTCCCGAGATCGAAATGTGCCACTTTGAGCTCGAATGTGCACACTCGATTTAAAGCGTGATTCACTATAATTAACTCACTTCCTAAATAATACTACTTTATTTATAATAACTTTGATTTAATAACAACACGAATTTGATAAATAATTGCATTAAGTATCTGTCTTTCTCTCTAAAACGACCACCTCTACAAAAGACCAATTTGAGCAAGAACCGACTTTACTGTATTTCAAAGTGATCTCGTTTAATGCTGTTTCGTTTAGCGCTTAAACCCATTGGAACGTATCCTCCGCGTTAAGCGGGGTCTTACTGTACTCACAAATTAGAACAAAGACAATTTGAATGCTTTGCGTCGTTCTAAGCTAGCAATGTTATAACCTGCGTTTAAAATAAAAATCGGTCCTTGTTGCGAACGATTTAATCGGTGATGACTTTGAAAAAATTAAAAGTGAATTAAAAACGTTACGGAAATAGTAAGTGGGTGATGGTTAACTTTTTTCTTTTGACTGATTTAGAAAATCAAATTGGTAATATCTAAATATTCTATCGCGGACTATTATTATCATCCCACATGGGAAATTATATAAAATTATATACGGTTGTTCTATTCTCCTGTTTCATCAGGAATTAGTAACATGAAACACGAACCTGCAAATTAAGTAAATGTGTGTGTGTGTGAGTGTGTGTGTGTTTGCTGCTAATGCAGTTATAGGTTGTTGCTTGTAGGCTTTCCGCATAATGTTTAAACACCATCCTCTCTGTTAACTTAAAATTAATTCCTGTAACATTATTTGCTTATAATGAGTTCGTTTATAATAAACAGATCGGGTACAAGGGTCAGAACGCGTTGTCAACAATTGAGAGATCGCCGAAGATTTTCATAACTAATATGATCATACGTCACGTTTTGAATGGGACTGTTCCGTTTTTAGATCATCTGTCCCGTGGTCCCCAAGCAATCGTTTGGGACGCCAAAATGTTCTGTTTTCAAAAAATTGTCAGTTATGCCGGTGTTATGTCAGTATGCAGTAAATCGACTTTATTTAAAGATAAACTTAACTTTTTTTAAGATTAATATGAAACTGTTTACAAATGTGCAGTATCATTAATTAATTATTCATTTTTGTGACTTGATATATCGTAGATTACTTTTAAGGTGCTAATATAATAGACAACGAATTACAACAATTTTAACGTGTTTTTTATAAATATTATCCGCATTATTTAAACTTAATAGGCATTGAACTTTAAATAAAACAACTCTTGTTAAATATGAAACGTTTCGTTTCTTTGTTGAAATATTTTCAAGCAACTTTAAAACTCAAAATTGTACAATTTCGAGTTTTGATAGTTAACACATTTTTTGAGAAGTTAAGTTGCTTGAAAAAGTTTCAATAAAGAGACGAAACGTTGCAATTTTAACAATAGTTGTTTTATTCACAATATCCAATTCCTGTGAACATTAACTAATATTAAAAGATATTGATATATTGCTATATTGATACATTGATATATGATAATAATAGAAACGTACAGATACACTAAACTGTGAGAAAATTTAAAGATTATCAGATAAGTTACTGCTAGGGTGATAATTTGCATTTTGGCGGACTATATCTTTTTCGATGCAGTTCAGACCTATGCTTTTTGTTTCATCGAAAAAGTCAAGTTTTTTTTGAAAGGAAATGAGTGTTTTATTCGATATCTTCCACAGAACCATTTCGTCTATTACTCTTAAAAACTTACAGTAAAAGTGACTAGGTGCTTATTTGTCCATATAGCAAAATGATTGTTTTGGTCTTTTTTTTACATTAAAATATATTTTATGTGCGAACTATCGAAGTTGTGCTGAACTTAAGCAACTTACAAATAGCATCCATCACTTTATTAATTTTTTAAATTAGTTGTGTTCCGGCCAACTGTCTTTATTATAATTTCTTTTACCCTTCTGTCATTTTTTTTTTAAATTCACTAAGTAGCAATTTTTTAAATCATAAGGTGAATAAAAAAAACTAAGGCGAAATGTTCTGCTGCACCAGTGATTTCCAAATTGTGGGGCGCGCCACCTTTGAAAGTCGCAGACTAGTACGAGGGGAGGGAGGCATAAAAAGTTTACAAAATTTAATTTATTGTATTAATACGATAGATATTAATTAAAAGTCGAGCGCGCAATTTGAACGAAAAGTTGCCCAAATGTGCCACTCTTCGCTTTTGAATTATTTTTCCTCGAAAATTAAATCGTTTTCTTTCAAAAACAATATGACTTGTTCCATACGAGTTGCAAGGAAAATTCTCGGTTTTGGGTTATTTTTATTTGTATTACAATAAGGGACATACAGTCGAACCTCGATAAGTCGAAGTTGAAGGGAAGCTAAAAATAATTCGAGTTATCGAAAATTCGTGTTATCGATATAAAAATATTAACGTTGAAATAGCAAAAATTCGACTTATTGAGGTTCGGCTTATGGAGGTTCGACTGTATATGTATTTGCCAGATAATAAGATTGGGATGAGAGCAACAGACGTGTTAGGACGGCCCTGGTTAAGAGATTCCTTTCGAACACGTTTCAAAGTAATTATTCTTGCAAAGTGAACATTGGAGATGTTTAAAGAATGCACTCTACTTAAAGAGGCAAAAGCAATATAATGATAAGATGCAAATGCCAATTGCGCATCTTTCGAAGGAGATTGAAATCGGTATGCACGGCGGTCGACTCTTAACTGACTACACAATAACAAGACGCTGAAAAATTGCACATGCTGATATCTACAGTATCTGTCTAGCCAATAAATAGAAGATACCTTTTAAGTCTTGAGAAATAGCGGACACACCGGTATTTGATCTAGAATTTGTTCTAACGTTTACATTACAATAATTCACAGTCCAACATCCGCCATCGAAATCGCTCGTTCCAATCCAATATTTAAAGCGTCACAAATATTTTCGATAAACAATGAACGCCTAATGGTTCTCTCGGCGTTGAATTTTTCACACGTCTTCTTCGGCAACTTTCTAATGCGTACTTCGTAATTGTATTACAAATAAAGAGACACTTGCAAATGCGTTCTTAATTATTGTACGTAATAAAATTTCTAGAGCCTATCCCTGTTTTTTTTAAATTGTTTATTTAATAACTTTACGCAAATTAATTTATAGGTATATATGAAGGTACACTGGGAGAACAAGCTATACGAACGGTTTTTTTAATTTTTGGGGTTTAGATTCGACATATGTAATGTATCTATCTTTATTTACTTCACAGGAAGCTATTTTACTTTGCTTAACACATTATTTAAATTTTATCAATGGGCAGTACTACCTGCTTTTGTGACATCTGACGCAAAGCCCTATAAGACGGACGATCAAAACAAACTTGGCCCAACATCGGGCAATCAAGCGTCGGAATATCGGTAAAGAGTTATCTCCAGACATTGCCCGGAACGATATGTATCCGAACTATCGAAGTTGTACTGTATATGTATTTACCACAAGAGGGTACTTACCCTGGTTATTAAACGACGTAAACCAGTTTGGTTATTTCCACAAAATTTTTAAATCACAAATAAATCCAAGTTATCTTTATCCAAAGGCGAAAATAAAAAAAAAAAAATTAAATTTATGAAACGGGTGCTATTTATTTGTTCCTTCATATTTATATATTTTTTTTTTTTTTTAATAATTTTACTAATATTCGGCCATTAACTTTGTATTTAACCCTTCGCGTACTAGGTGACTAAATGTCACATGCCATACTAGGTGGGGTTTGCCATACCCCGAAAATAAAATGAAATAAATTCCATAAAATTGTATTTTATGACAGTTAAATGATAAGAAATATATTTTAATAACCAATAATAAATAGGTTTAAGTAGGGTTGGTGTACCAGTCCCAAAGCAGGTACCAGTAGTTGACCACTCGCATGTTCAATTGAATAAATTAAGAAATGGCTGGCATTTTTGAAGAATTCAACTGTTTTGTAACATTGCCTAGACTGTTAGCAACCTTCCAAACATATTTTTTTACGAGAGTGGACTAATAATATCGCTACTTTGCACTTTTTGTCAGACCAGTGTCTCGTTCACGTGCGTTCTAGCCGCCAATACAGTTAGAAGTGCACGTTGACATGCTAAGTTAAATCTTTTAATATCACCTATTAATTCCTAATTATTGTCATAAACTTGTATTATTTGAAAAATTTAGTGTTTATTTAAGAGTAGTAGAAAAAGTGTTTCTATGGTTGACCAGATTAGAGTTTTAACTTTGTTTCTCGTGGTTCTATATTGAAGAAGCCCTCCAAAAATATATTTTTTAATAATGTTTAATGTTTAATGGTCAAACATGTTTGACGCATGTAGAATTTTTGAGTTTTATTGGTTAAAATTCTTTTTGTGTTGTTAAGTTGCTTGATAAAGTTTCAATAAAGAAACGAAACGTTGCAAATTTAACAATTGTTGTTTTATTGAGTGTCCATTTCCAATGAACATTAAACATTATTAAAATATATTGGACGTGAACATTATGATTAAATTTTTTAATTATACAGAGGAAAATTAGTTGAAGTACCTCGACGAAATTAGTAAAGACGCTAAAATAAGGCCAACATTTAAAAATTGGTTGTAAGTCAAGATAAACTTTCAGTCAATACATGAAAGTTAATTTGTCTAACAAAATAGTGTTTTACTTTCAATTAGCTACCTTTTCTTCTTTAGTTTTTTAGTGGTCAACTATAGGTGCAAAAGTGGTTATTTATTGGAGCGCAGTGGTCAACCTTAGGTGCATTCCTGTTTTTGGTATTGTTCACGAAATCTATAACAAACTGAAATATTTGGATTCAAATAATTCATCAATATTGCAATGTTAGTAAACAATAATCAATTTTATTTATATATTTTTACGTTAAAACTACATAATACCAGTTCAAAGCATTTCAGAGTCAAAAATTGTCGTTAACTGGTTTGGGACTGGTACACTCACCCTAAAACATATATTTATTTTTGCATTAGAAGAGACTTTTAATAATAAAAATACCAAAACTTAACTTTTTCTTCAACTTATAAACTATTGAGTTTTTTCTTGGGTACTAAATTCCAATGACACGTGTCAATTACTTTACCGAATATTAAGGAAACCTAACAAAAATTTCATTCTTGTCTCCTTATTGAAATACAAATTAATTTCATGGCAATTTCTTAATGATTCGCAATAATTAAGATCAATAAATTGCACGAAAAATAAATTGAATAATTTTAATCGTTCCCTCTCACTCGCATTGACAAGATTATCGTATCTTCTCGCTCCCTTGCACTCATTGCTATGGTAAATACGTTTTTTGAATATAAAATTGATATTTACTAAATTAAATTAAAATTTTCGATTTGAAGGAGCGCACGGTAAATTATACTAATATAATAAATACGAGGATGTGCGCATTCGAGCGAAAAGTGGCACATTTCCGAGCGAGGGAGGCAAATGAAGCGCGACGCGGAGCGGCGCGCTTCATTTCCCCGAGATCGGAATGTGCCACTTTGAGCTCGAATGTGCACACTCAGTTTTAAGATCAATTACCAAACGGCCCGTTTTAATAAAAAAAAAATTGTTCACTTTAGTTATACCCCACCTAGTGCACGGAAGGTTAATTATTGATCGAATTGACTTAAAACATTTTTTTTTTAAATCACTCGCACTTTTCTCTTTGTTCTCCAATCTAACTGTTGTTGCGATTTTAATTGTTTGGGAAATCGTTTATTGAATGAAGAGCCTGTTTAAAATGTATTCACCTCTTTTTTTTGTATCGGAAAAAAAAATAGGAAAAGACAGGTAGGTTGTGCCACGTGCCAATCAAGTTTTTTCGCGGTTCATCAACCCTGCTCTCTGTTTAGTTAGATTTAATTTATTTTTCGCTCAAGATTTTAATCTTAAAATGAGCTTCGTTATGGGAGTTTTGATGTATTTAATGGTCCACTGTTGTGTGCGTGCTAAGTGGAGTCAAAATTCTATTAAAACAGCGTTAGGAATTTTTTGAAGGAAAATATGGGAGAGGCGACAGTTTCATATTAAATTATTTTAACTGTAATTTATTAAAAAGAGATGAATTCTATTTAAGTTAATTAATAACATAAAACATTTAATTTCGAAAAATTCCAAACTTTTTTCAGATTTTTTCAATTGAAGATTTTACGATTTTTTATTAAATTAATTCATTACAGAACAGTGCTCTTTTTAAATGGTAAATCTTTAATGTTGTCGTTTCTAATTGTTAATAATAAAATAGGGTTTTGGGGAAACCTCTAGAATGATTTGGCATGCACCATTTTAATGAAAAACGCGTAAAAAATGCGGATCAAAAATTTAATCTTGTTGATGTTTGTTGTTAAAGCATTCATGTTCTTGTCAGGTATGTTGTTTAATAACTGCTTTGCGAGATACTTTATGACATAATCGCTATTCTTCATGCGCTTCAGGCTCGTCGGCTAACTAGTTTAAGGCTGGCATTAACAGAATAACTATGTTAACATCAATTACTAATTAGTGCCGCTAGTGAGTAGTTTCAATAAATAACATATAACTTAGGCTAATCGTTGAATTCTCTTAAGTAAACATCTCTTCAAATTTCGTTTCCTGCGTCAATCGTCCCTTTAAAAAAGCGCGTTCGAAATAAAGAACTTCCCCACTTCATCCGGTCCAAAGAAAAAAAATTTAATCGTCACACTGATTTCTTAATTATTTACTTACGAGAAATAGTCAATAATAAATTATCTTAGGGACATAATTAAAAAAACCGACTTACAACTCCTTCTCTTTAGAGTAATGTTAATTATTCCATTAAGATTGCAATCGAAAGCTTTTATTTATTGTTATAACGATTTTTTTTATCGAACATTACGTACTAATAATTTTAAAATTGTTATTACGCAGGAATCCGAGTTTCGCAATTAGCATAAAAAAAAGAGCGATTAATTATTAATTAAAACGAAGAAAAAATTAGCTGTTTTTCTTGCTCACAAAGAAAATTGAATGGTACTCTGAAGTCATCTCATTCCGATTATTAATAATAAATGCGTTATTGCAATTAAAAACGTATTAGCTTTTATTTAATAGAAATTGTAAATAAAAGGAACGATCTGTGAGAAAATCTTGGTTGAGTATTGAAAATTTTACCCTTCTTTTTAAATTAATCAAAATTTATAGGATTGTATTTTTATTAAGGGCTAAATTTCTGATTTTTCTGACTCTTTACTATGAATGTTTTGTAAAATGAAGATATCGATTTGACATTTTTTTTTAAATAACTAAACAATGTAATAAAAAAAAACGTAGTAAGAGAAATTAAAGTCTAAAGCAGTGGTTTCCAAACTTTATAGTACTGCGCCCCTTTTAAAAAATTTAATCTTGGCGCCTACTTCTTGATTTACACCGTAGGTAGGTTTCGGGAAAAACCGTGTAATTCGAAATCGTAATTTTTTGTATGGAAAACCGCGTAAACCGAAGACAATGCAAAATATGCATAAATTGGTCAGTTACTTTTCGAAATTAATTAAATTTTTATACTTAAAAGTGTCGTAAGTTTTTTTTGGTCACTCTTACATGAAAAAATTACTAGGTATCTATGATTTAAAAAGGCATATATATCATTCCTAAGAATGTAAACTAGCCACAGAAATTAAAGGACCTTTTTTTGGAATATTAAACTTAAATGTATAATGTATGTAACCAATAAAGAAAAATGTAATTGCTTGACGGACAAGTCATGAAAACTTGCATTTGTTTACTTAAAAGTTAATTAACAATATGATAATAAATAAATAATTATTAATTTTGAACAGTTTACCAAACTGTGAATATTTAACAATAAATCCTGAAAATTTTATTAATTTATCTCTAACGGTTGGTTTTGAATGTATTTTTTAATCAAAAGTCCTAGACATTTTCATTATAAAAAAAATTGTTGTTAAAATAAAAATTTTGAAAAACTGTTTAGGGGTTCAATTACAATAACATAGTTGTACTTGAATTTCATGACCCAGTGGGAAATGGGGGTCTACTTGACGTCATCTTACTCATTACTCTTTTTTTTGATGTCTAAATATTAATTTAAACAAATTCAATGAATAGGAGGATGTGCGCATTTGACCGAAAAGTGGCACATTTCCGAGCGAGGGAGGCAAATCAAGCGCGACGCGGAGCGGCGCGCTTCATTTTCCCGAGATCGGAATGTGCCACTTTAAGCTCAAACGTGCACACTCGGTTTTAAGCGTGATTCACAATAATTAATTTTAATTAAAAATTACAAAACTGTGCCGCACGTACAATTGGATATCGGGAAAAATGTACACATACGTCGTTTTATTTCATTACATTGCTATTTTATTTTTAAATCTAAGAAAAGAATTTAAACAAATTCAATAAATACGAAGATGTGCGCGTTCGAGCGAAAAGTGGCACATTTCCGAGCGAGGGAGGCAAATGAAGCGCGACGCGGAGCGGCGCGCTTCATTTTCCCGAGATCGGAATGTGCCACTTTGAGCTCGAATGGACAAACTCGGCTTTAAGCGCGATTCACACCAATTAATTTACTTTTTAATTAAAAATTACAAGACTATATTTAGGTATATACCAGAAACACCAAATTTCTGATCTAGTGCTTTTAAACAGTTATTATAGAAAAATATATGCTAGAACTTTTTGAAAAGAAAATTTAAATTTGATTGTTTGATTTGAAAGAACAAATTAATTAGTTTGCTTTTTAAAAATTTTTGAACTTAGTTTGGAAGTCACTGGTCTAAAGTACAATGCAAATTTCTCCAATAAGGAAGAGATGCGGTTTAACAATATTTTTTTAGAAAAAGGATAAACATCTTATAACGTCGCGTTTTTTGCGTTTCGAAAGCGTTAATTAATTACGACGAAAAAAATATTAATAAATGTGTCTTAGTTAACGGGCGAGCATAAAGAAATCGATTGTTTTAGAAAACTGTTACAAAAATATGTAAATGTCAACATCTAAAATTTTAATTTATAATTTAATATAATGTAAAAACTTATCTGTCACATTTACAATGAAATTGATTCTCGGACACCATTATAAAACCGTTGAATAATTGATCAGATGTTTATTGTGACGGATCTGGAAAGGCCACTTGCTTTATGAATTGCTTCACGAAATAACTATTTTTGAATTTATTTTTTTTTACACACACTTATAAAGCAGAAACGCGTCCATCAATGTCACACGCGCTTCGCTACCACATTCGTACATCCAACATTGTCGAATTCAATAAAAAGTTATTATGTACACCTCGTGTCATAACATCCATTGTGTCTTTTTCTAATTGTTTCTAAACGTTTCAAAAGATTTTTTCTATCAAACACGAGTTGTGTGCCCATCACATTTTATGGACAGGTCGACCCAAATTTATGAAGGGCCATTTTAGAACCCAAAGTTTATCAACTTTTTACTGACGAGTTGACCGATCAGGTCCATCAGGTGCAGGACTACATCTTCATCAGATACCGGACCGGGTTAAAACAATCAGGCCAATCATATTTTTCCCGACCGCGTTAAACTAATCAAGTCAACCATGTTCTGATGGACTATTTATCCGATCAGGTCCATGGTTACAGGGCTACATATAGTAATCTTCATCAGATACCCGATCGGGTTAAAACAATCGGGCCAAACATATTTTGCCCGACGAGATGCCCGACCGAGTTAAAATAATCATTCTGCTCGACTATTTTCCCGATCTGGTACATGGCTACATATATTAAGCCTCACCAGATATTCGGGCCAAATATATTTTGCCCAATCGGGTCTATGGTCACTAATATATATTCAACTTCACTAGCACATGGACCGGACCAATATCAATCGGGCTCGATATTCATCCCCAACTAGTCATCACATCGGGCTCCTGACAGTTGGACCCCCGATCTAGCACCTTGAAGGGTCATGTAACCGGGCGCCATTTTTCTTGTCCGATCAGGTGCCTTTCAGATAATCGCCCAAGTCCTATTGTTTTTCTCCCATGTTAATAAGTGAAGAAAATCACATGATTTTATTCTTCAACATTTTGCTGAAATCTTTCAGCTGAATCAATTACCACTTATAATATTTACAAACAGAATAAATTGTTTGTCAGAAAATGTAAAAAAATGTGGATGTTACCACGAAATAAATATATCCGCTAAATGGGTATAAATTATCTACCGTGGGTAATTGACAAATTGGAATTGCTTTGTGCAGTTAGTAGATTTACGAAAATTAATTACTTTATGAAGAAAAATTGATTTTTGCACATTTGGCTGTATAATACAACGAACAAAACCTTATTATTATTATTATTATAATATTATCGTAACAGTAGAAATAGAATAAAGCTCTTCAAAATATTATACAATACATACTGGGTACTTACTATATCAAAAAACTTCAATCATTTCTGGGTAAAAAATCAAATAAAAAATTGAGGTGTTCTCAATTACAAAATCCCATGAAATAAATTTAAAAAAAAAAACATATAAAACGTATATTACTTATAATAGAACAGATATTGCCAAATCGAAAACGAAGATATTAATTGACACCTTTTATTAACTACAAACTATCGATTACGTGATTCATTAGAAATTTATTATTTTGTATCCTTTATTTCGAAATTGTAGTCAATACATTCACCAAAGCGACGCGTTCTTTTGATTGGCATAATTGTGCCACATTTATTTTAGAAACTTTAAGAACAACATAATAATATAATTGATTAGCCATAAACTTTTATATTGTACCTAACTAAAAACCCTGCCTATTTTTTTCCTTAAAACATTTTGTGTCTCACCTTTCTATGCAAATTAGGATTTTATGGCCATCAATCTACGCGTGTTACGCACCCATTTTATTTTTTCGATTGTCTCTTTTGCTGGAGCTACAAACGGGAGGTCGTGTTCAGTTTTTTAAGTCGTCATACAAAACAAAAATACATAATAGAATAATAAATAGATATTATTTATAATTAAAATATATTTAATTTTTTTTTCTTTAGTTGCAGATTTGGGGGATCCCCAGAACACATCTTAAGGGTGAGTGTTTAACTTTTATTACTTAAGTATGTATTTTTTGAAACTGAAATGCATAAGCCTTAATTAAAATATTTTTTGGTATTAAGCTTCTTAAAATACACCCATACCTTGGCCGCAAAGCGAAAAGCCGTATAACGAATCAATTATTTTCGTACAGACCCTACAATTGTAATTTGACCCGTTCCAAGTTTTTACAATATAATATAGCATTTTATTCTTTTTATAAAAATGTTTACATAAAAATAAAAGTAAAAGTACAAAACATTGCAATAATAATAAACAGAAATTTAAAAAATAAACAGATATAAATTGAACAAAAGCAATAATATGTACGTAATAAATAAAAACCGGTGCGTGCACAAATGTGCGGCGCTAGAAGTCATACTTCTTTGCCGTTATTAACAATACCGATATTTTGACCGTATAACGAAACAATGTGGGCCGTAAATCGAAATAAAGTATAAAAAGCAGCCGTATAGCGATGTATAGGTGTATTGGGGTGGAGCGAAAAAAATTTTTTTCTTAGCCTGGGACTACAATTTGTAGTTTATAAAAAATAAACATTTTTGAAAAAATAAAATTTTTTACTCAACATCCTGAGGTGGCCCACTCATTTTTTTAAATTAAATTCAAGTTAAAATTCTTTTGAAACAAAAAAAAAGTGTTCCAGAAGGTGCGAAGTGTCCTCTTTCTTACCCATTAACAATTATTAACTTAAAAATTTTTCTATCGCCATTATTGCAGTTTTCAAAAAAATTCCGAAACAATAACATACTTTTCTTAGGCATTAAAGTAAATTTTGAGTTAGAAACGATCAAATTTGTTCATTTTTAAATAAATTTGAAGATTACAAGCCAGCAATTTTTTTTTTGTTTTAAAAGAATTATACTTGAATTTAATTTAAAAAATCAGTGGGCCATCTCAAGATGTTGAGTATAATTTTTTAATTTTTTTCAAAATTTTTTATTTTTTATAAGCTACAAATTGTATCCCCAGACTAAGAAAAAAAACATTTTTTTTGCGCTCCACCCTAAGGTGTATATTACCATTTTGAAACAATCTATGCATTCTTTAAATTGCGGCAACTTCGTTCACCTCAAACGGAAAATATGTGCCCTTTTTACCATTTTTTACTTCACTCTTATTATTGGAACTGTAACACAGGTGTGTCACGTGCCAAACAATACATTCATGTCCGAGCCAATGAATAGGACAGATACCCATTTTAGTTTAATTCCATTTTAGTACTTTCGTTTCAAAATAGTAAATTACAAAATAGCGTGTGTATTTTGATTTTTTCAATGGCAAACGGCATTGAACAGCCTACTCCATAATTGAAAACAAATAGGAATTAGCTTTCGGTGTTGCATAAAACTTCCTAAAGTGTAGCGCGAACGATTATTCACTTAACTCCAACGCATTTGGTTCAATTGTGCTCCTTCTGATTGTTATTGTGAGTCAGAGAAAGATTGCGCGGGGCGTTTTGTATACAATTTTTATAAATATTTTGACAAATGATCGCAACAGACCAAACGAACTCCCACAATTGTGAAATTTAATCCCATTAACGGATTTCAACATAACGCAGATAAATTTGCATGACCCTCCTTAATTTTTTTTTTTTTTTTGGGAAAGAAATGTTATAAAACACATCGGATTCTATTATGATTATTTATTTTGGGAACGTGCGTCTTTTTCGGGTATGAATTTTTTTAAATATCAAATTTCATTAGGTAAAAGGTGATAAATAACGTTTGTACAGTAAAACCTCGATTATCCGGACCTCAGTTATACGGATTTGCGATTATGCGGATTGTCAACCGCGTTCGTTTTTTCTTGTTAAAACGGGACACCTCGTAATCGTGCTTAAAACCGAGTGTGCACATTCGAGCTCAAAGTGGCACATTCCGATCTCGGGAATGAAGCGCGCCGCCCGCGTCGCGCTTCATTTGCCTCCTCGCTCGGAAATGTGCCACTTTTCGCTCGAATGCGCACATCCTCGTAATTATTGGATTTGCCTATATTATTATTTTATTTTCAATTCAAAAAATTTAAAGTCGAATACATTAGATCTATTTTTTGTTTGAAAAAGGTTAGATATTTTATTTCTTTCGATAAGTTATCGTGGTGCCCTTCCGCACGTCTAATTGTAGCGAGCTTGTTAAAAGTATTTTCGGGTGTTCTTTCGAATGTTTACTAATTCGCGTTTTTGATTAATTAAAATTGTATATGATTCGAATTTTCTGAAGGGAGCCACTAAAAATCAACTAGTTGATTTCTATATCATTTTTGTAGATTGTTGAAGGTTTATATGTCAAAATTAATGTTTCCAAATATTTTTGGGTAATTATCATTTTTCTGAAAATTACAAACAAATTAGTTTTAAGGCGCATTTTGTATACACTAGGGTGTCCGTTATTTCCCAAGTTGATTTTTTTTGCTGCCGCTCTCTGAAATTTTAGTTTTAGCTCTAAAAAAAATGATCCAACGTAAACAAGCTCTTAATTTTTAATTTAAACCGTGCCGCAATCATAATACTTTTCCCATTTAAATAACATGGGATTTTCTGACCTTTTGCGTTTAATTTTTTATCTCCAATGCAAATAAACCTACAGCTTCGGCAAATACATATTCTAATACAAAATTTTACGTTCTACAAAAAAGGCTTCTTTAGCTTTTTCCATAAAAACATTCCTTTAAAAGTTATTCGCGATTAAAGTTATGCACATAGTTTTTATCATAATTATTTAGGTTTTATTGAAGTTTTCTGTGATAAAATCATTAAACTCATTTATAATTGTTATAAAATTTTTATTAAACAAGCTTATCAGTTACAATAAGGGAAACAATGCATTACTACTTATCTTACGATGTATTATTAGTTTTTTTTTGTTTTTTTTTCAATCACGTTTCTTTGTTAAGCAACTTTTTGTAGCGTTAGGGTAAGTATTCTTGTATTCTTGTACAACTTATACTAAATACTGTTTTTGGTCTTTTTTAGTGGTCAAAATGTTGATGTAATCTTGAATCAACTGAACTGCTTTTTTTCTACATCATTAACAACTTGCAGATTATTTACAATATTCAAACTTTCCAAGTAATCATTATTAGTTGACCATGTTTCAACATCTAACTCTAAAAAATTTTTGTTTATGTTAAATCGATCAAAAAAATTACTCGAATTAGAATTAATAAAAAAGTCAATATCTTTTTTCTGTAAGCTAATAATTTCACTGTCTGAGTTCACTACGTAGCGTTTAGGGGAATCAAAATCCATATCTTCATAGCATTTTAATGCTTTAACCATTTTATGCTTTGTGGAAAGTGGTATATTTGGATCAAAAAAAGCCAATGTAGCAGTTTCAGCATTCAAATACTACAAATGATTTTTGAATTTGTGCAAGACTGCTTCAGAAAGTTCCTTATCAATAGTTTTGTATTGATGTATAGTTTTTAAAAAATTCAAGTCTTGATACGGAGCTGATGCTGCAAGAAGTGTAGTAAACCAAAATGGCACGTAAACAAAGACTATGAATAAACAAATATCCAAAAGACTTTGTTGTATTCCAAAATCTACCTCTTAAATGTCCCGGAAAATGTATATTTTCAGCGAATAAATAGCTTTTGACATCCAGCGAGCATGGTGAAATGCTCCTGGTTTATAAAATTTCACCTTATCAGCTTCCATTGTGCCGAGAAAAATTTTACACAACTCCAAAAGCTTTTTATAATCATCGCGAGGTAAAATTTCACTTAAAAAGTTTTTGATAGTCTCATTTGTTTTACAACTTTTGATTATAAACTATGTGCATAACTTTGACAGCGAATAACTTTTAAAGGAATGTTTTTGTGAAAAAAACCAAAAAAATCTTTTTTGTGGAGCGTAGAATTTTGTATTAGATTATGTCTTTGTCGAAGCTATAGGTTCATTTGCTCTGGAGATAAAAAATTAAATGCAAAAGGTCAGAAAATCCCATGTTATTTAAATGGGAAAAGTATCATGATTGCGGCACGGTTTAAATTAAAAATTAAGAGCTTGTTTACTTTAGATCATTTTTTTTAGAGCTAAAACTAAAATTTCAGAGGGCGGCAGCAAAAAAAAATCAACTTGGGAAATAACGAACACCCTAGTATACACTGTTGTAATTAGACTTCATTTATAGATTAATTCAATTTTTAAATATAAAAAAAATATTTATATGTTACATAGGGGGTGCATCAAAATTTTAGAATGACTTGGGTGGGGTATGTTAAAAAAAAGGTGCGGAAATAAAAGTCAAAATTTGAAAGATTCGTTATTAATATAGTCTAATTCAATTAACACGAAGATGTGCACATTCGAGCGAAAAGTGGCACATTTCCGAGCGAGGGAGGCAAATGAAGCGCGACGCGGAGCGGCGCGCTTCATTTTCCCGAGATCGGAATGTGCCACTTTGAGCTCGAATGCACACTCCGCTTTTCGCCACGATTAACAATGATCAATTTACTTTTAATTTTATCTAAACATTTTATGATTCTATTTGCTATTTTTTACTGTTGATTTTATAATTAATACTTATTTGTTTCGTTTTCTTTGTAAATAAATACCTAACAAGGTAAATTTTTTTCAATTATCCGGATTTTTGATTATCCGGATGAGCTGCAACATTAATTAGTCCGGATAATCGAGTTCCCACTGTAGTTGGAAGAAAAAAAAACCGAACCCTTTGGCTTTATATAAATTTATTAAAATGTAAATTGTGAGAGCCAAAATAATTTAATTTCGTCTATTTATGGGGCCATCGAATTTTAATTAATTAAGTTTAACGTAATTATTTTTCTACTTAATTTCTTCTACGGCTGAAGACATTAAACGGTGGGCCATTTACTGATAATTAATAACTCATCTTTTAATTATTAGCTGATAATCAAAATTAACTCCAGCTGCGTGGTTGCATATCGGCCAACGTTGATTTCGATTTTTATTTATGTTTAGGTAAACCTAATTTTTTTATCAAGTCGATAACTGGAAAAATTCGATCCGACGTTCCACTAATTAATTAATTAAAATTGAATGCGGAGGAACGTAGATGGGAAATTTTCGGGTCGTGTATTGACATACAATGTATGAGCGCTTTTAATAATTTAAATAAATCAACAATTTATTGATTCAAAATGGGCGGACAGTTCTTTGGGATGATGCCGTGTGAATATTGTTAAACAACTTCGATTCCATTGATATTTAGCAATGATTTCGATGCACGCTAATATCAAATTACAACACAAATAATCGACGTTAATTATTCGACTTTTTTTTGCCTAAACGCTTACGTAAATGGGTGGCTCTTCGAGCTTAACAAAATTTCTATATTTAGATTTAATAACAAAAAAAAACCTATAAATAAGTGAGACACAGTGATTTGAACGTTATGAAAAACAGTTATGGCTCTTAAAAATTTCTCACTTTAAATATTATTCAATTTACAGGTTGATTTTTTTTAATTTGATTTTTTCAAGGTTAGATCTTCTCTTAATAGAACTTTTAAGACGTTTCTTTCTTGATTTTAATTTAAAATAAAACGTTTAAGGGTGTATTGTGTTAATCATTTAAGATAAATGAAAGTACAGTAATGTCCGCTTACAAGGAATTTTAAGGAACCAACAGAAACGGTTCGTTATAAGCGAAGTTCGCTATAAATGATAAATATCAGAGATCCATTGTTCTTATTGTTAAATGTCTAATCACATACATGTTTTAATTAATAATATGTTTAGCTTTAAACAACCTTATTTAAAAAGTTATTTTAATTTGTTTTAATTGTGAAAAATTAATATCATTACATGTAGTTCTCTTTTGACCAGTCCATCGAGTAGTCAAGTAAATCACAAACATATCAAAATGTCGAAGTACTTGAAATGGGGGTTGGAACTTGAATCAATTTTACACTCACATATTAGTCATCTTCATCTTCTTTTTCCTTCTCATCATTAATGGAAACGACAATGTTATTTTTATCCAAGTATTTGACAATCACAACATGGTCATCAATATGGATAAATTTATTGAATTAATTATCATTCTATGGAAGATCGTTTCGAATACTGCCATCATTATCTTTCCGTTGAATTTCTTAGAGCCAATCGACTAATGGCAGGTCATGGTCTGATCACAACTGTTCTCAACCTCCAGGAAACCGTCCCGTTGAAGATAATTCAAAATTGTTTATTTTGATATCTTCCGCCATATCATATGAATCAAGTTAAATATTGATGGTAAATTTTTCCCCGCCATTATAATTAAATTTTATCATTTTTGAGAGAAGAAGTGCACGATAACGGCCTTTAAAACTATGGATGAGGTCCTGATCCATAAGCCATACTTTTGAACTGGGTATTCTTGGTATAGATACTAACTTGATGCATTTCAAATTTTTCATAATGAGATGAGCTGGGCAGTTGACAATTAACCCTACGATTCTTCGTTTTTCACGGCGTAAATTACCATACCATTCCTGCAATTCATTCAATGACATCTCTGAAATCATCCAAGCTTTTTTATTGGGTTTGTAACTCATTGGCAACTGTACAACTTTTTTAAGACATCTAAGGTTTTTAGATTATCCAATTACCAATAATTTTTTTCTGATTTTGTTTGAATTGCTACAACAACCACGGTAATTCTATGTTAAGTGAGCTTTCCCAATGTCCTGTCAAGTGTAAGCTTATAGAGTAACTCGGTTATTGATTACAGTTATTGATTGCAGCCAATCATTTACCATTTCCATGTCAATTGCAGTAGATTCTCCAACGATTTTTTCATTGGTTCTACTATGTCTTGTTTTAAACCTGTTGATCCAGCTTTTGCTAAAATTAGGTTCGCCATAAGCGGGTTCGCTATAAGCGGTCATCACTGTATTTTCGTTACGAAAATTTAATTCGATACATTCAAAATATTAAAAAAAAATTTAAATGGTTAAAACGATAGAAAATAATCTAGAATTTGTTATCAAAAATGTATTACTTTAAAGCATTCGTTCCTTGCCCTCTTTAGTAGTGAATATTACTTCCAAGTGAAAACAGCGTTTGTCGTTATAAAAACAGTCTTGCTTTTAATTATTTTAATTATAAATTATCCAGTGTTAAAGTTTATTAGGGAGCTCCTACTCATAAAAATCGTAATTGTAAGTTTTTTTTTAATTACAATTTTTATTAATTAAATTAGGCTTACTGAAAGGTATTGTGGCATTGTCACCAAATTATTTGCGCTAAAGTTTTTAAATTATACACAAAATTCGCAAACAAAGTATTTTTATTTATAACAGAAAATATCAGCATTTTTAATTTTGATTTTTTACAACATTTTCCTGATTTTAAAATGGTTTCATATCGAATTTGCATACAATTAATTACATAAATTAATTGTTGTTTTTGTAATAAAGCCTTTAGAAGAATAATTAATATTACACTCCTTAATTATTATTGCCATTGAACCTATTTTAATGTTATATAAAGATGTAAGCAATAAAGTATCTTCGAGTTAAGGCTTATCGCTATCGATTTGATATACTTAGAATTCTATTTTGAATTTTAAGAATAAAAATGTTTTACCTTTTCTTTATTCCATTACTTCGAAAATAAATTATGTTATGGCCTAATTAATTAAATGTTAATAAAGTGAGTGCTTTTAACCCTCCGCATACTACGTGACTAAATGTCACATGCCATACTAGGTGGGCTTTGCCATACCCCGAAAATAAAATCCACAAAATTGTATTTTACGCCAGTTAAATGATAAGAAATATATTTTAATAACCAATAATGAATAGGTTTAAGTAAAACATATATTTATTTATGCATTAGAATAGACTTCTATTAATAAATATACAAAATTTAAACATTTTCTTCAACTTATAAACTATTGGGTATTTTCTTGAGTACTAAATTCCAATGACACGTGTCAATTACGATACCGAATATTAAGAAAACCTAACAAGAATTTCATTCTTGCCTCCCTAATAAAATACAAATTAATTTCACGGCAATTTCTTAATGATTTTCAATAATTTAGACCAATAAATTACACGAAAAATTAATTGAAGAATTTTAATCGTTTTCTCTCACTTGCATTAACAAGATTATCGTATCTTCTTGCTCCCTTCCACTCATTGCTATGGTAAATACATTTTTTGAATATGAAATCAATATTTACTAAATTAAATTAAAATTTTTGATTTGAAGGAGCGCACGGTAAATTATACTAATATTATAAACACGACGATGTGCGCATTCGAGCGAAAAGTGGCACATTTCCGAGCGAGGGAGGCAAATGAAGCGCGACGCGGAGCGGCGCGCTTCATTTTCCCGAGATCGGAATGTGCCACTTTGAGCTCGAATGTGCACACTCGGTTTTAAGCTCGATTACCAAACGTCCCGTTTTAACAAAAAAAAAAATTGTTCACGTTAGTTATACCCCACCTAGTACACGGAAGGTTAAAAGCTTTTTCGAAGACGTCGTCGTAATCGCATTGTTTTCTTATTTAATTTGATTTAGTTTTCGTTTTTTATTTGTCTTTTAACTTTTTTTTGTGTGTAAATTAAGGGTTTTCTCAAAAAAGTAAACGAACAATAAAACACAACAATACAATTATCACCATTCAAGGCTCCGATCAATAAAACAATTAACTTCCAATTTTCAATATGTATTTTAAGTAAACAATTTTAATTTATTTATCTTCCATAAATTTCTACAAATTTCGATAGATGGCAGACATCGGCTTAAATGTTACTATTATAACGATTAGTGCCATCAAAACCGCTTACTTTTCGAGTATCAAATTTAAATCCTGTTTTTTAAAATTAATAAATGCTTTAGCCATGGCAATTTTTTTCATTAATAATACAATAAATACATATAAATAATTTGACTAGCATTGCAATAGTTAGGAATTTAAAGTTTCTATAGAAAATTCAACATAAAATCCAGCTGAGAACAAATTAGACGAGTCAGCAATGAATTTTTTTAAGTTACTAATTAATGTCGAATATCTCCGAGTGTACTTTTTTTTCTATCGAAAACGACAGGGAAGTTGGGCATCGAAAGGATGTAAAATGACAAAATTATGCCCGTTTATTACGAGGTAATTAATTAGCGGTCGAATTCGCTAGAAAAAAAGAATGGAATGAACAAATTTAAAACAAGCATGTATACAAATTAATATAAGTTAATTATGTGAATGCTTATATTTATTTATTTTAAAAAAAAACATACGCACACACGGACACACAAGACCCGAAGTCTATTAAATTAAAATAAAATCAAAAAGCATTCCTTATAGCTTTTCGGTCATTAAAATTGTTAAATTAATATACACATCTTTAAATGTTCCAAACCAGTTGCCTTGTAACTTATAAGTTTTTCAAGTAAATTAATAACGAACGATTTAATTCGCCTCTTAAAAACACGTCGACGTCTTCGAAAGCGAAAAAAGAAATTGTATCAAAAATGACTATAAATAATGCGCTTATTGTTTAACGTCGCAGCTTGACAGAAATTTGCAATTTAATGTAGCAAAAGAAACAATTAATTTGGCAATGCATTTCGACACAACCGGTTCCCTCACAAAGTACCATTGCCGCATTTATTAATGTACAACTTTTTTATTTCCGGCAACGTACTGTTAATTATTGATCGCAAAATTCTTTTTGCCTTACATAATTATCGAAGACAAATTGCATACGTGCCGGGTCCAAGATTTATTGCTTTTTTTCAAAAAAAAAAAAATCGCCACACTACTCTAAAATTAAATTGCATTTTTAAGTGGGGCGGGGCGACTATGTATTTTTCACGTCCAACATAGCGCTTCTCAAACGTATGACTTTTGAGGTCCCTTTAAAAATTTAGATATTAAAAAAGTTCAACCAACCTTGTAAAAATAATTTTTGATTGGTGTTGGTGAACGTGACCAATTTTTTTTCCTGTTAAAACGGGACGTTTGGTAATCGTGCTTAAAACCGAGTGTGCACATTCGAGCTCAAAGTGGCACATTCCGATCTCGGGAAAATGAAGCGCGCCGCTCCGCGTCGCGCTTCATTTGCCTCCCTCGCTCGGAAATGTGCCACTTTTCGCTCGAATGCGCACATCTTTGTATTTATTAGATTTGTCTATGTTAATCCTCTATTCTTCAATTCAAAAAATTAAAAGTCGAATAAATTTAGATTTACTTTTTGTTTGAAAAAGGTTATAGATTTTATTGTTTTTGATAAGCTATCATGGTGCTCTTCTGCACGCCTAATTGCAGCTAGCTTGGAAAAAATATTTTTATGTGTAGGTAACCCGAACAATATATGAACGGTTAAGCAAATTCTTTAATGAAAAAATATAGTAAAATATTAAAAGTTATGTTAAAATGAGTTATACCTAAGTAAAATTGTCCAATAAATTCGAAAAAAATAATGAAAATCTTGTATAAAGAAGTAGTTTATAAAAAAAGGAAGATTTCAAGAAAAAAGGTCATACCACTAGTAAATGGACAAATTCTCCAGTAGATGGACGCTTCTCAAAAATAATATTTTTGTTTTGTTATTTATATAAAGAATGATTAAAGTTTTAAATTTAATAACTAATAGCTAAAACTTAATAAAAATAACCAATAAATAAATAATAGATGGGATAATAATTTTCAAAATAAATGAAAAAGGAATTTAATATTACAAAAATGCCTTACTCTTATATACTAGGGGGAGGGGGGCACCTTTGAACACTTTTTACTAATTTATTTATTACTCTTAATGTAATAAACGAAAAAATAAGTTTTATGTCTTGATCAATACATTGATCACTCTACTTCATAATACACATTGATTAATTAAAAAAAAGTTCTTAATCAAAGCTATATTATTAATTTAAAAATAGGTCAGTTTGTTCAAAGGTGCCCCCTTTAGGGGACACCTTTGAACAGGCCTGGGGCAGGTTTGAACAATATATAAAACCACTACATAAATTATTATTATTTCACTCATACATTATTATATACATTATTATACAAACATATTTAAAAGATAGAAAAATTTATATGAATTAAAATTAATTCGGTTTATAAGTATTCAAACGTGCCCCTCGTTTCTTGTTCAAAGCTGCCCCAATAGCATATTTGAGATAATTTATTTATTTAAACTAATTAATAATCAATAATAATGAAATTTTTTATTGTAATTAGATGGTGAAAGATATAAAAATTAGATGACACTTCATGTATTAATACATTTTTTGTTATTTTACCTGTAAGATGCTTACATCCAAAAAATAAATATTATAGAATTGTAGCGTAAATTCGATTATTAATTGTAGGTTAGGTTTAACATAACAAATAAAACAGCTGTTGACGGATACTAGTTGGCAGCCGTGCTGACACCTTAAATTTAAATTTCGCGGTTGGAAAAATGTTTTATTCAATTTTTAATTAACAATGTTCAAAGCTGCTCCTGTTCAAAGCTGCTTCCCTCTCCCCTACACAATATTAATTATGTGTTAATATAATAATTTTAATACATAGTATATAAAATCGACAAAATACAAGGATATAATTTTTTTTTTATATATTTGTATAACAGAAAATTAATTTTAAAATTTTATACTTAAATTTAATGTAATTAGTTATTAAAAAAATTTTTGTCTATCTATTGGGGGGCGTTCATCTATTGGTCGGGTTACCCTACTTTTAAGTGATTACTAGTTTGCATTTTTGATTAATTAAATTTGTATATGGGCATGTTTCGTGTCAAGTAAAACCCTTCAGCTCAATATTTCAGTGAATCCATTCAGAAAATTCTAACAATAAATAAAACTCTCATACGGTTTGTTGTATTTAATTAATTTAATTAAGCCCAACATAGAATTATATAATCCCCCCTATAACACGGTAGATTAGTTCCGCGTTATAGGAAAACGCGTTGTACGAGCATTCTCGTATAACGCGCTCGTATGACCCCCCGTATAACGCGCTATGTACAAAAAATTCACGTTTAAATTTCCTTTTACTTTTTTTGTTTCCTTTTTACTTGCCATGGATGAGAATAAATATTTTAATTAAAATAAAAATTATAAAAATAAATCCTCGCGTTATATGGGGGAAAACACGTGTTATACGAGGGACATGAAATCGTGTAATATGAAACGCGTTATAAGAGTACCGTGTTATAGGGGGAATTACTGTATTTAACGTTTGACAATAATGCAATATTAAGGTTCACATTGTGGCTGTCTATACAAGGGGTCGGCAACCTTTCGGTAACAAAGAGCCAAATCGATATTGAAAAAAAACAAAAACGTGATAGAGCCACTAAAAATATTGCATCTAAAAGAGCCAGCGCCTCTTTGATCACAAGTTGGCCTAAATGCAAATGAGTGGATGGAAAAATTACTGACTAGCGTCATTCGAACGAGATTGAAAAATATAATTGATTTGTGGAAAAAATGTTTAAAAAAAGTTGGAACATTGAGAAAAACTCAAATGGAAATCGACCTAACAGAATTCGTTTCTGAAGACTGAAATCAAAAAAAAATTTTTATAAAAATTTTTCGGATCGTTTAGAACCTTTTTCATCAATATCTAGCTTAAATAATTGATGACAATTAAAAAAACTCGTTAAAATTGCGATAAAAACTCATTCAACCGTTCAAGCGCAGCTCATTTTCCAAGTCGCTAAAACTCCATGTTCCAGGCACTTTTAAGAAAAAAAAATTTTAGGTACACAATTAATCAGTTTTTGCCTCTGCAATTTGAGCCCGGTCAGTAGTTTTTCCGTTCGGTAGGCCAAAATATGACTTAAGAGGCGCTGGCTCTTTGGGATGGTTTTATTTAAAAAAATTTGATATTCAGAGAGCCCCAAAATTTTGCGGCACCGGAGCTTCAGGTTTCCGACTTCTGGTCTATACCAATTTTGTCTTTTAAAACAAATAATCCAATAATATTGACTAAAATATATTTTTGATTTGAAACATTGCTATGGTAAAAATACTTTTTTGGAACATATAATGGATATTTAAGTTAAATTTGTTTATTGGAAAGAAAGTTTAATTTACAAAATTCCATTAATACGAGGATGTGCACGTTCGAGCGAAAAGTGGCACATTTCCGAGCGAGGGAAGCAAATGAAGCGCGACGCGGAGCGGCGCGCTTCATTTTCCCGAGATCGGAATGTGCCACTTTGAGCTCGAATGTGCACACTCTGCTTTTCGCCACGATTACTAAGGATCAATTTACTTAAAAAAAAATTGAAGTCATTTTAAAACCGTAATTCCGTTCTCAAATTTTTTTTGAGCTTCTTTTATTTTTCTAATTTTTTACTTTTTTTATTAAGAAATTGGCGGCAAAAATTAAACTTTTGTTAGGACTTTCTATTCGGTATCGTAATTGACAATTTTTTAAAAACGGGACATTTTGGCGTTCCGAATGATTGCTTGGGGACAACGGGACCGATGGTCCAAAACGGAACGGTCCCATTCAAAACGGGACGTATGATCACATTACTTATCAAACTATGTATAACGTCATTGCTCGTGACTCCCAGATTGAGAAACACTGGTTCGAGTGAGGAGGAAGTTATAAATATCACAAGTCCCTAAAAGTAAAGATAACCCACCTGGGTGTTAGCTAATTTTTCCCTGTATCTTCTACACATTTAATAATTTGAATATCAATGCTTCATTAGCATGATTCATCTTAGAATTTCAACACTTACAATGCCACATCCTTAAGTTCGTTTAATGCTTTTCGGATTGTATTAATTGCGGTTATTTTTCATTCCTTAACGATGTGAAAGACCGGTATTAGAATTGGAGAAGAGCGTACAGCATTGGCGATTTATGAAAGTGAAGTCCTCTTCTTTGGCGAATTCCACCCGAACGATTAATTTCACAAATCTAATTAGTTTAGCCGCTTATTAAAAAATAATAAAAACGGCATAAATAAAGGTTAAAATAATATGTTGCATTTTTAATGTAAAGAGAATGTGTTCATTTAGTCCTTACAGCGTATCATTATTCATCATCAACATCATTCACAAAGTATAATTACTCACAGTCAATACTCGTCATCGAAACGTTTACAATCAGCAGCTACCGAAGTTACCATTTTTTTTGGTTTTGGCTTAAAGGAATTGGCAAAATTTTGAGACGCGTATTTGCGGATTTCAATAAAAAAAAATGGGGAATTTGAATATCGAAGGTCGTGATTTCGAATCACACACGTATCGAAAAATGATTGAGTTGTCAGTTTGATAAATTTTGTCAGTCCAAACGATTTATCATTTCGGCCGTAGAAGAAGTGGATGGGCCGTAGGCCGTGTGAAACAAATTTATTGGGTTAAACGTAATTATAAACATCGCGTGTTGGGATGTGATTCGCGTGAAGAACCACCTCTGTGTGTCATCATCGCTTTTTTCTAGTTTAATATATGTCCTAAATTACGAGAGCTTTTTTTTGAGATCTCTTTCATGTTTAATGCCTCCTACGATCTAGATCGAAAGAGCGGCAAGTTGAAAAAAATTGGAATAAACGGTTTTTGATTTGAAAATTTTCTAAGTCGTTTTATTTTTTGGCGAGTCGTTTTTACTAAGCGTGGGTCTAACTAAATAATTTATTTTAAAATTATTTAACTAAAAAAATACCAGTGGCCATATTTCTGTTTACATAAAAATTAAATTTTACTTTTGACAATTTTTTATCGGTTGTTTTAACGGTAGAACCAACATCGGTCATATTGACCGCTACATAATTAATTTTTAATTTTTGTTTGGTTTTGTTAAATATACTTATATGATTAATTTAATAAGTCGATGTGTATATTTATTATATTATTTTTGTTTATGAATTAAAGAAAACATTATTGCAATTTGGTTATAAATTAACTCTAAAGAGTAAAATGACCACTTACGTCTAAAGAATGACCGGGTATAGCCTAGTGAATGACTGATTAATTGATTAACCTATGAAAAACGAATAATTCATATAATTTTGTAATTAATTTTACCTTCTCTAGTTTTGTAGTTAAAGTCCTTTTGGTATTTTATAAATCATAGGATTTGTTGGCGCTTTGAGGTTACGCTTAACTTTTTTAATTGCATTCTGCAAAACGTCAACAATGTATTTAAATCTTGCAATCTGCAATATAAATTTAATTATTTTAGCTATACACTTTTTTATTACTTTTATTTCTTGCACTTAAACGAAAAAGGAGACGTACAAGATTGCATAAATAAACATATTATGAATCTAAATTAATTTCTTTAATCGTTATAAACATTATTTCTCGTAACGGTTATTCACTGGTAAATGATCACAGATTGGACGTTTTACTCTAACTCTACTTGTTTTGTATACAAAAATTAATCAAATAAAAATAAAGAGCAATTATAAATTATAAACCTGCTATTACGATAACAATTATTTTGCAATATACAAGGCAAACTACTTTTAGAAAAAGTTACAAATGCACACGTTTATTTGCAAAAAAACAAATATTAAAAAAATCAAAACCGAAAACGTTCTGGCGATAAATTCGTTTAATTTTCAAATTTCGCCCCCTCTCATGCAAACCACGAACGGCGATAAATCAAAATACGCAATAGATAAAAATATAACAACCATTAAACGTTACGATTTATTTCATTCGCATTTAAAACAACACATAAATTATAATTCTAGCTTTCCAGGTCCTCTCAATTAATGATCATCGAAAGTTTCGATTTCGTTAATTCCGAAAAATTTATTTTTCCTCGTAAAAAACGAAATTTGAGAACATCCTCGTTTCGTTAAACAATTTTTAGGGCATTCCAATAAAACTTAAAAAATTAAAGTCATAAAAATTTAATATGCAGACTCTCCTACGCCCAAATCGTAGACCTATAAAAAATAGTAAAAACTTTATGGCTTTATTAAACAATAAAAAAATATATTTAAGTGAATCGTAGCCATCCGAAGCGACCGGGCACGGAGAATAATTAAGTGTTGTAGCTGATGAAGTGGTAATTAATCAAAGTTTTGTAAACAATGTTTTAATTAATAACAAACAGTAATCGCATTAAATTTGAGGTATAAACAGAACATAATATCGATATAATTACACAGAGCGCAAGATGATTTATGGCGAGTGATTCGCGAGTTGGCATTATAAATTCTCATATCTACGGTGTTTTATGAAAGTATTGTAAACGATTTCTATTTTGCGTTCGCGAAGAACTACCAGGAACAAATAAATGTAATTAAGGTTAAAGGGATTAGCTCCGAGATTATAATTTACGCATCTCTTTACTGGTTATTGCGTACAATAACCAATTACCGATATTTTCCAGCTTATTGCTTGCCACTTCCAGCTCGAAGTAGCGGTAAAAGCCATCGAAGAAGAAGAATCTCGGAAATAACATCTAACGGGCTTCGCTTTTAATGTAAACTCAAAGATATAGTCGTAAGGACAATCAAAAGGATCTGTCTTCGGGCGCTCATATCTCAATTGAAATATTCCGAAGCGGTTCGAATTATCTTAAATATCTCGTTGTCTTCTTGTCAATGGTGGACTTGTATTCTTGTAGCGGACTACTGTATCAGGTTATTGTTCTAAAATAGCACGACGTTACAAAATAAGGCACTTGATTTGTGCGCCATGTGTTCCTAAGTACCACACACGATGTACAAATAGAACATAAATCTGTACCTCCAAAGACAATACCCACTTAAATTAATACAGTTGTCTTTTATGTAATATCGAGGCGACGTGTTGTTTATGAAAAACGATGACAACTTGCGCCGATCAAAATATAGCGAAAGTCGTGCCTGAATAATTATTTCTCGGCCATGTGCAATTTTTTGATACGGAACCTAATTGTTTTTTAATCGAAGCCCGTTTAGAGAAGACCGAACGCAGTTAAAAATTTTAGCCGAGCGGATTGGGTTTATAACTTTTTTATGTTGCCGGGCCGCTTTATTGGATTCTTCTTTTCACCTAGTTTAACTTTTAATGTGCATGGTAAATTATTGGATCTGCTCGGTTAATGGGGGGTCTACTGTAATATGCAAAATTTAATGTATTTAATTCGGTTATTTAATAATCTTTATTAGTTTTTGCGAAATGCATTTATTTCAAACATTCAATATAGTAATTGAGTATATTTCCTGAAGACGCCATTTAATTATTTTTATGAAATTAATTTATTTCGAGCATTTAATTTAATAATAGGGGTTCTACTGTAGTACGTAGCATTGAATATATTTAATTTCGTCAAGACGCCATTTAATTAGCTTTTTTTGAGAAATTTATTAATTTTTAACACCTTATATAATAATTGGAGGTCTACTGTAATGCAGAACTGAATATATTTCACTTCCTGAAGAGGCTATTTAATTAGCTTTTTTATTTGAGAAATTAATTAATTTTTAATCTGGTGAACGTGTTTTAATTTTATAATCAAAAATGTATAAAAACGAATAGATTGTTAAACAATGACAATTAATATAAGTCTCATAAATTTATTTTAAGAAAATCAAAAGTTCAAGAAGAATTCAGTTTTGTTTTTGCTAATTTATAATATTTTTTTGTCAAAAATCAGATTTATTATAATAAACATTATCTAACCTACGTATATTTATTTCTGTACAAAATTTTAAAATTTAAAATATAGCATTCGGAAGATTTAATACCCCAACCATATTGTTTATGATTTTAAGCAATGTATAATAATAGAATAATCATTTAAAAAAAGTTATATTAAAGCAGCTTTGGTTCTTGAATATTTTGCACGGTATTCTTACTCCTTTAAATCTAAAATATTTATTTCTGATTCACAAATCAATTTATGAAAATAAACACTACGTATATTATTTTGTTAGAAAAAAAGCTAAACATTATAATTTTTGGTTATTTATTTTAAACTAATTAAAAATATTTTAAGGGCAGAATTCCCACAACCCTATCAAAACCAAAAACCCTACTTACAATATCACAGTTTTTTTTTAACCCTTGGCATACTAGGTGACTAAATGTCGCATGCCATACTAGGTGGGTTTTGCCATACCCCGAAAAGAAAATGAAATAAAATCCACAAAATTGTACTTCATGACAGTTAAATGATAAGAAATATAGATTAATAACCAATAATGAATAAGTTTAAGTAAACCACATATTTATTTATGCATTAGAATATACTTTTATTAATAAAAATACAAAAACTTAACTTTTTCTTCAACTTATAAACGAGGCAAATCGAAAATAAAGCGAAATATGTATAAATTGGTCAGTTACATTTTGAAATTAATTGACTTATTTTACGTAAATTGTTACAATTTTTTATAATGCATCCTTTCATCAAAAATTCTACGTATAGAAGTAGATACATATATTTAATTCATAAGAATCTATATGCATTAGGGGGGGTCAAAAAAATAAAAAAAACATTTTTTCTTATAGTGACCGCACAAATTGTAGCTTATAATTTTTTCTTATATATCTGAAAGGATCCCACTAAATTTTACAATTGATAAGAAATGAAATTTTTGTTTTTAAAAGAAACATTTTTTGAGAAATTAAAATCAAATGCGCATTCACAAAAACTGTAATGCAATTTGATGAAAAAAAATATTTTATTTTGATTAGTTATATTCAAAATAATAAACTTTTAATTATGATAAAAAATGAGAAAAAACGATATTTGGTAATATTTTATAATAATGTTTATAAATAAAAATTATATAAAAATGTACAGATTTATTATTATTTTTTTAAACTTTTAACTATTGAGTCTTTACTTGAGTACTAAATTCCAATGGCACGTGTCAATTACGATACCGTATATTAAGAAAATCTAACAAGAATTTCATTCTTGCCTCTTTATTGAAATACAAATTAATTTCACGGCAATTTCTTAATGATTCGCAATAATTTACCCCAATAAATTACACTTGCATTGACAAGATTATCGTATCTTCTTGCTCCCTTCCACTCATTGCTATGATAAATACATTTTTTGAATATAAAATCGATATTTACTAAATTAAATTAAAATTTTTGATTTGAAGGAGCGCACGGTAAATTATACTAATGTAATAAAAACGAGGATGTGCGCATTCGAGCGAAAAGTGGCACATTTCCGAGCGAGGGAGGCAAATGAAGCGCGACGCGGAGCGGCGCGCTTCATTTTCCCGAGATCGGAATGTGCCACTTTGAGCTCGAATGTGCACACTCGGTTTTAAGCTCGATTACCAAACGTACAGTTTTAACAAAAAAAATTTTTTTCACGTTAGTTATACCCCACCTAGTACACGGAAAGTTAAACATTTCTCTTCGAAATGAAAAAAAAAAATTTTTGCGAACGATGCAGTTCCTGTAATTTTTTTTTTGCAATCCAGCAATTTTTTTCGTTTCAAGTTTTTTTACTAGAATAGAAGCATTTTATCATTGTAAACAAACCGTTAAGTTTCGAGCCTAGTATGCAATTTAAGCGAAGGATAATAAATAAACCGCTATTGTCATAAAAAATACTTATTAGCTTTTTAATAAATCTTAAAACTGTGCGGCTCGGGACCGTTTTCGTTTTTCGCGTCCAGTAAAAGTCTCGACTTTATTTGTTTATAAATATGTTGTAATATTTGATACAATCGTAACTCTTAATATCAGGCGAATCCCGCTGTGGACGTTACTCATTATTGAAAAGGAAGAAATAATTAATAGACCGACATCAAAAACTCCTACTTTTTTGGCGTCGATCATCCATTAAACAATTTTATATTATTTATCACGTCACTTTTATTACATAAATTTATATTATAGAAAAGGTTAAGAAGTGACATCCAACTTAAAATTATTCCTCTCGTAGGTTTTTTCACGTTAACCCAATTATTTTGAAAGATTTTCGCAATAAGATGACCTTCTATCGTTTCTATAAAAAAAAATAGAGAGAAACACGACTAAACTAATCTTTTTTAAAAGTGACGAGAATTTGATTGATGATTTAATATTTTTCGTAAAATAAGAACAAATTATATGACGTTTGAGTATCAATTAAATGTTACTGGGACAGACTTTATTTATTTATTAGCTCGATGGATACTTTTAGAACCTTTTAAGGTGTGCTAATGTAAAATAATTGGTAAACAAATTCGACAATAAATTATCTTCGCACATAGATAAATAAATACAATCGGATAGTTGATTTTATAAAAAAGAAATTAAGAACAACGTTCAATGATGTATATTTTATATACGATCCATACGTCCAACGACAAACCAAATTTGCGGGAAATTGGACACTCGATATAAAAACTTTTATTAATTCAGCAACGTTTCGTTTTCTTTATTAAAAATTTATGGGGCCTTTAAAATACAATATTATCTGTTTTATCTTGTTCTTTATTTATTTAATTTTATTACAAGATATAGTTTTCAATTAGATTCACAAACCTTACTTATTATGTTGCTATTTACTAAGTATTAAGTGTTGCCAAGACAACTAGTATTTTTTCTTTTTCTTCTATCCGCCAGTGACTGGATATATTTTAAATACACAACACGCCCCTTTTAACTCAACTGTAGTTTAACTACAGGTGTCTTATTCTTTGAGACCTACGAAGACTCGATGTAGATTCTGATTTATTGTATTTTTTGTAGGAATACGATGCTTTATTAGAACTTCTATAATACTATCAACGGTTTCTTCTTCTTCTTTAACAGTATTTATTGTTCGGTATAATTTCAGAGCTTCACTTCCAATAATTTTTATTCTAGCCACTTGTACTTCTTTTGATTTTTTATTTGTTTCCGTAGCTGTAAAATATATTTTAACTTCTTGTTTGATTTGCTCAAAGTTTTCTTCTAAATATCCGGTTATCTGAAGTATACTTGACTTATTAAACTCCATTTTTAATTTAATACTTCAACAACAAAAAATTTAATTTATTTTTTTTGTTGCTTTTCGTAAGTTCTTTAATTGACTCTTGACTGCGCTATGTTTTATCTTTATTTTATTTATTTAATTTTATTACAAGGTATAGTTTTTAAATTAGATTCACAAACCTTACTTATTATGTTGCTATTTACTAAGTATTAAGTGTTGCGAGGACAAGTAGTATTTTTTTTTCTTATATCCGCCAGTGACTGGATATATTCTAAATACACAACACTATCTTGATAACATGATATAATTTTCTCTCATTAATAATAATAATAATATTTGCCTTAATAAACTATTGGATTAATACCCACTGCACATATAGCCTCATTATACCCACTGATGTTTTTAAAGCCTGATGAAGTTGTAATAAAAAGAACGAAACGTTGATGAGTTAAAATAAGTTTTTATATTAAGTGTCTAATGTCCTGCTAATTGGTTTCTTTGATTAAGAGCATTTTTCTAACTCAATTTTTAGTGTGTTTAAAAATATTCACTTCATGTAATAGTTAAAGGGTACAGGTTAATAATTAGGTATATAAAATCTCCTGTTGCAACCCATTATTTTTCATATATTTTTTAATATGATTTGTACATACTTGTACATATGTATTCTCGTGAATGAAAATTTTAAAAAACAACCAAGATATTTCTAAAAAATGATAAATTATAAAAACCACAATTTTGAATAAAAAAATTTTGTTAATTGAGTTAAAAGAATTGCAAGAGTAGTTTTCTATTTACTTTCCTGGACTATGGTCCAAAAAAAAATGAAAAATAAGTATTTTGGTTTACTTATTAGTATCGCGACTTATTTTAGTGGAATCCATGACTTTATACCCAAATTAATTAAAATCGAAAATTTTTGAATACACTTTCTCAAGACACATTTTTGCGTACATCAAGGTAAATCCAACAAAAAAAACAACATTAAGATGTTTTAACTTTGTTAAATCAAATATTAGTCTTTTTTCTGTTTTGAACGGTTTCCAAACGTCTTATTTACAGTTTTGTTTTGAAAGAGAGATAATTAATATAGATAAATTCAATAAGTACGCGGTCTGTGCACATTTAAGCAACAAGTGGCACATTCGAGCGTAAAGTGGCACATTTTCCCGAGATCGGAATGTGCCACTTTGAGCTCGAATGTGCACACTCGGTTTTAAGCATGATTCACAATTATTTAAGCAAATGAATTAAACGAAAAATTAGTTAAACAAGTTTAATTGTTCCTCTCGCTCGCATTCACCAAATTATTATATTTTCGCTCCCTTTCACTCATTGCTATGGTAAATACGTTTTTCGAACATAAAATCGATATTTGCTAAAATAAATTTAAATTTATCATTTGAAAAATTAAAGCATAAAGTAAATAAATGTAATAATACTAAGATGTGCGCATTCGAGCGAAAAGTGGCACATTTCCGAGCGAGGGAAGCAAATGAAGCGCGACGCAGGAGCGGCGCGCTTCATTTTCCCGAGATCGGAATGTGCCACTTTGAGCTCGAATGTGCGCACTCCGTTTTAAGCACGATTCACAATAATTAATTAATTTAGAATTTACCAAAGTGTTTTAATTAAAAGCAACAGTGACCAAATCTCTGTCAAAAATCGTTTTCATTTTGAAGTGTTAAACAAGTGTCGTATAAATGGAGGCATAGCTGTATGTCATAATGTAATACAACACCCTTTTAAATAAAAAAAAAATATTTTAATGTTAACCTTTTTACCCCCACCTCCCCTGCAATAGCCCGCGACTCCCGAAGGAGGCGCGCCCCCGGTTTGGCAATCGCCGGGCTAAATCGAAGTAGAAAAATCGGTGCACCTAAATTCTTCGTCGTTTTCTTTCTTTTTGGGTTCACAAAAGAGTGTGGTGGTTTTATTTCGAATGGGATTGTATGCAGATTAAGTAGCGCTTGTTTGTCAATACAACGAGTGCGTGGCAGAAACTGACTACATAATAATTTATAAGAACAAGACATTCATGTTCGTATTGTTACAATTTCTTGTTTCGTCAAAACTTTTACCAAAAGCCATAAATAACGAGCTGTCCTCTTTGCTTGGATGCTTTTCCATTGAAAAACGAAGCCGAGATTAATTTTAAACTCATCCGATCGAACTCTGCGCACAAGTGTGAATAATCGCCTGTTATTCTCGGGCTGTCGATTATTAATTTTTTACCGACAATTGACGTTAGAATAGCCACCGAATTGTGCAAAAAAATTTGTACCATTCATGAAGCGTGAGCGGCCGCACACAAAAATAGATTCGTCTGACGTCGACGATTTTTGGGGCGCGCTCCCATTTCGGAGGCAACGGGACCACCCGGCTTAAGGCCGAGGAATTTGGCTCCTAATTAAAAAACTAATTGACCGAATGAAATATTCAAATTCTCACATCCTTAAAGACGTCGAAAATAAATCGCAAACGATGAACTTGATGGTCGTAAAGATAACACTTGAGATTTTTATTTTGCGAAATGAAGTTATTAATAAGTTTTTTTTCTAAAGTCAACTGGAAGATGTAGATAATTTTTTTTGGAATGGCAACGTGTTGATTACTAGGAAGAAGACTTTCTATTATCATTAGGGTTATTTCGTGACCACACTATTTACATGATCGCATATAAGAGAAAAAAATTAAAACATATTGCTATTAAAGATTAGAAGGAACTCATGGGATTATATTGTATTTTAATTATAGTCTCCGATAATTTATGTGACTTCCATGAGAACACCAAGACGCCCCCATGACTCTGCACTTTGCACCAGGTCACTATTATAATCTCCTAAGCCCACCTCCCACATTTTAGATACGTCTCGAAATATCCATAACAGATTTTTTATTCCTATTGAATTCAATAAAAAGGGTCATACAGGCATCTTAATCGATTTTTCTTTTAACGAAAATTTTCGTTTGTTAATAATAATAAATTGAGATAGTTCATTGATGACTGGAGAACTATTGTGCTTTGTGCAAAAAAAAACAGATTACACATTCACATTGAATATTTTTACTAATAATTATTTACAGTAAATCCTCTCTTCAACGGACAGTCGCGGGACCAACGACATTATGGCTTTTAAAAGGGTCCCCGTTGAGTGGGGGGTTTCAATACATTGTTTTCTTATACTTTTTTCACCCGCGTCCTTTTAAAGTTGTCCGTTGAAAAGAGATGTCCGTTAAAAGAGGTTTTACTGTAGTAGGGGGAAAGTGGCATGAAACAGCCAGTTTTAAAAAAAGGCATAAATAATATAGAAGGACATAAATAAATCAAATTTTTTTTTAAATCTGTAATTGTTCATGCATTTATGTACGTAATGTCATAAAACATTTTTCAAAATTAACGATATTTTTCGACTTCTAATCATTTATAAAAAAAATAAAATTTGGCTTTTTCATAACCTATAGGTATTGAAACAGCCAACCCAATTTTTGAAAAAGCCATGTTCTTATTACAAGATTAAAACTGCACATTAACGAAGATATTATTTAATAATAAACTTAAGCTATAATTTTAGATCTTATATAATTATAAAACGTTTTAAATAACGCAAACTCTCAATAAAATATTTACTTACATAAATCTAAGAAACTGTCAAAAAATTTGACGTTTGAGATCAATCATTGCAAAACTTAAAAACGTTTTTAGCAAAAATAATGCAATTTCCCTTTTATGCCACAGGATTTATATGCCCAACCATTACAATTTTGCATCGGTACCACTCTTGATTGCTGTTACTACAATTATTATTGCATTTTATGGAATTAAAAGGTGGCTGTTTCATTACACTGCAGTCCGGCTATTTCAAAACATATTCTCTCAAGAAACAAAATCTCGAAAATTACTATGAAATCAAAGATTAGTCTACAAAATATATACGTTATTAGAAGGCCTAATATATCTATAAAAGTATAGTGTAATCATATTATTATTAGTTTTGTACGTATAGGCGTTAGAAAACAAATAAACTGAACTCAAAACCTTACTTTTTGACGACAAAATCTTCAATACGTCGTATCGGCGCCGTTTATTGACGGTGAACGGTCAAATTTTTGTGGGGGATATCTGGCTAGTGTTGCTATCTTACAATAATAATACATAAACGATTCGTATGAAAACTACCGCGTAATTGATAATGGCTGTTTCAAAACTTGGCTGTTTCATGCCACTTTCCCCCTATATATGTGCTGCTGAATCTTTAATTGTGTTACAGAACGCGATATCGGTTTTTAATTTAACTTTAATAACTTTATTTCCCTTATTTTTTTTTTGTAAAAAGTGCACATGCTTAAAGCAGAACAAATATATGAAATTGACTGCCCCACCAATAATCAATTAATAAAAATAATCACAAATATTTTTCTTTAATATCTAATATTGAAAGCGTTTCTTTCTATGTACTATTGTTATTTGTAAAAATTTTCTTAGATCAGTGATTTCCAAACTAAGGGACGTAATTCCATGTGGAGTCGTAAGGGGGACACAAAAAATTTAAAAAAAATGTAATGTTTTGTGCTAATACATTTCTTCCATTTTAAAAATGTTCTGTATTATGTTATGAAATACACCCACTCCTTCATTTACACGCCACTTGTTTTACACGGTTTATAAAAATTAAAATTCTAAAATTTTTCAAAAATGAATACTATATGTTTAAAATATACATTTTTGCTAAAGAGTTGATTTGTGCTAGAAATACCGATGTGTAATTTTAATTAAAAATCTACTAAATTCTAAATACATAAATTATTGTGAATTGTTCTTAAAGTGGAGTGTGCACATTCGAGCTCAAAGTGGCACATTTCCGATCTCGGGAAAATGAAGCGCGCCGCTCCGCGTCGCGCTTCATTTGCTTCCCTCGCTCGAAAATGTGCCACTTTGAGCTCGAATGCGCACTTCCTCGTATTCAATGTATTTTATTTATATTAATATTCTCTCTTTTAAATTAAACAATTTAATTTCTTCTACTTTTAAATTCGAAGAAAGCTATAGCGTTTAATAATTTTTTTTTAAAGCACTAAATCATAGATGTGGTGTTGCCTGTATAAATACGACCCCGTAATTATTAATTCAATTTTTTTAGAATATTAATTAATTATTGGTTTTAAAGGCGAGTGTGTACATTCAGATCTCTAATTCATGAGACGTAATATTTTTTGATGAAAAAATTTACCAAAAAAAATTACGACAAGTTTTACGTAAAGTAAATTACAAAAAATTATTATTTCATTTTACTCGTTTTTTCTGGAATCTATCTAGTTTGTAAATCGGGTGGGGAGGTACCGAGATTTTTTAAGGGAGGCAAAGTGACATAATGTTTGAAAACCACTGATTTAGCCCCTAAAATAAATCTTTGTTATTTTTCTAATGCTCTTCGCAAGGTCGGCTCGTAATTACGAAATTGTCTATCTTAAAAATTATTATTAGATAATAATAATAATAATAAATCGGTTCTAATTGCAAGGCTGGATAGAATTATACCCTAATTGTTGTCTAATTAATAAAAATTATATAAGAAATATAGGGATTGCTTTTTTAAATTTGTTAATGCACAACAAGGTCGAATACTTACCTCTTTAATAATTATAATCAAATATCCTAGAATTTCGATTTCGTTGATTAAAATCATCTCTGAGTGCTTTTTAAATATTTTTCCAACCCATTGACTTTTTTTTTAAATTGATTATCGAAAAATATTTATACGGTGTTTTTTGATTTTCGCAGATGAGATGTGGAGATTACGACGGAATGGAATTGCGGACGTCCTGCTTCGAAGGTGAGTTTTTTTGCTCTTTGTGTTAGGTTGTGGATTTAAAAGTGGGTCTTTGAACGAGGAAGAGGAGAGGTTTTTTTTTTAAATTGAGAAAAGGAGTTTAGCAAGATGTAAAGTAAGGGTTGGGTTCGCGTTGCAATCCGCAAGTATATGAAAGTTAATTTCCATTTTAATGTAATTTAACGCTTAATACCATTATTTCACCTAAGTTTCTCACACCTTTTAACAACTGTATCACCTACAGGTGTGACTCAGATGGGTTCGTCGCAATAGGGCGCCGCTCATTATACTCTCATTGTATTTAAATTAAATTAGTCGTGATTTATTCTGCAAGTTGCTTTTTTGCGTAGGTAGCCCTTAAGTGATATTCTTCCTCGCTAAATCTTCAGATAATTAATTTAAATTATATCTATTAATATTGGAGTAGGTTTCTCTGTTTGACACATCTGACGACTTCATCCCTTTGTTTCGTTTTATAAGTTTGGGATTTACATTCATTATTGTTTGTTTGGTTTTATTTGGTTAAGTATGACATATTTAACATTTATGGACAATATACTATACGAAAAGCTCCAGATAATTGGAAAGATGGAATTACCATAGGTGGTAAGAGAATAGACAATTTACGATTCGCCTATGACACCACGCTTTTGCTAAAGACGAATTGGAAATAACCGAACGGCTTGAAAACAACAAAAATGAAAGAATAAATTGATGATTGTAGATGGAAGAGACATAACAAGAAATGCAACCAACATACAAGATATACAGACCGTCAATGACGTCATCTATCTAGATACAAAAATAAATAGAGAAGAAAGTTACTCCACCGAAATACGGAATACAATAGCTATGGCCACGACACCCAAGACCAGGCTCAACAAGATTTGGAAAAATCGTAATATATCGAAAATCACAAAAAAAAGAGTTACTAAAACATTGGTTTTTCCAATATGGTGCCAAGGTATGGACAGTAAAGAAATATGATAGGAACAAACTGAACTTTTTCGAAATGTACTGCTGGAAAAAAAATTACTACGAATATCATGGACAGATGAGTTCATAATAGAAGAACTAAACATATAAGATCGCCTTTCCACCATTGTAGCCGCATTTTAAAATACTCCGGCTAACGACAATCTCGAAAGACTTGTAATACGGGAAAAAATAAGAAGAGCACGACCAAAAGACGTTCCTTCAAAAGGTGGATTGGCCGAACAAAAATCTTCACGGGAGCTTCGTTTCAGGAAAATATAGAAAACACCAAAGACAGAAAAAGACGGAGAAAAATAATGCACAATGTGATATAAAAGTCGATTATACATCTCTTCATTCTTAAGCTTCCAAATATGAAGGAGATGATATATTGTATATAGCTCAATTAAGAAAATTAAAAAATGGTTTAAGTACCAAAATATTTAGAAAAAAGCTAATATATCATATTAGTATTATTTATTCTATTGTGATCAGAGGTTGTGGTAGATATGCCGCATTTACATGGACCCCAAAAAAGTCATGTTTTATACATCAACGGTCTTAATTTTAAATGTCTACAAGCACACCACAGTTGGATCTTAATAAGTTAAAACTAAAGGGAAACTAAAAATCATTTGAATTATCAAAAAGTAAATATATGTACCTTCAAGTTCGACTTTTAAAAGCCCCGCTTTAAACAAGTCATTGTAATTGGCCCATTTTTAAAATACCATCATGGCTGCTAATTAATTAACCAATCAGAAATGCGTGATTACTTCGTAACCATAGTTTCATTATACAAATCGGAATCATGTTTGAAATAATTTGAAAATCAATTACTAACTGCAGTCGAACTTAGACAAGTCAAAAAAAAACCTTATAACTTTTTCCTAACTTTGTCTCATATTTCGGCTAAAGTGTCTGGGTCTATCTAGTCTAAAACCAAATGAAAAAAAACAATAGATTCGTTAAAATAAAAACAAAATTCGAAGAAAAAACGATTTATCAAATTTTAACAAATACATCAGACGTTCACGAGCAATCTCTCGTTCATCAAATAAAAAGCAATCACTCATACATCACGTAAATGTTCGTTCACCATTTTCCAGCATCAATCACTACCTGGTGTGAACAAAAAGATATCGTCTAGTGTTAAATTACAACGGCTTTGTACCAGAACGTACACCTTCGACCTATTCCTATGTACCACTCGATTACAAATGTGAATTATTATATGAAACGTTGATCTTTATCGCGACATATCTCACACCAGTTAGTTGACTCGATCGGTGCACATGTCACACTTTGTTAAAATTTATTCCGTAACAACTGTTCTTCGAATCGAACTTGAAAAATGAATCGTCCCGCAAAAATTAGCAACATGTCGAAGACCTCGTTGAACATACACAGAGTTCACTTCAACAAATTTTTAAGATATACATAAGGGATTTCATGACTATATTATAGAAGATTTATTTTTTGCTTAATTGTGGTAAGACAGCTTTGAATTTAAATATTAGGGACTGTTTTTTACCAAGATGTTAAAAATCGATTTTTTCCTCTCGCCGAAGTAAATTATTATTAAGAATTGCTGTTTAGGACATCTAAAACATAAAAATATATTAATATTGCCCGAAAGAGATAGAAACATTTTTTTTTCTAAAGCACGTTGATTGTCCGGGGGTTCAATGGAAATGTTATTAATCTTTTTATTTGAAATAAAGAGATATTATTTTGTTCAAATGATTTTATTCGGCTTAACAAGAGCTTTCCAAAAATGTATACCAGTTAATTGATAAAAACTTAAAGAAATGTATTTTTTTTTGCTTTTAACAACCAGAAAGTTTCACCGAAGTGGCACGAGTTTACAATTCGAAAACTAATAGAAATTAAAAAAAGTATTGGTGTAAAACAGGAGTCAGCAACCTATGACCCGCGGGTCCCGAGGGACACATTTGATAATTTCAAGTGACCCACTTTAGTTCTGAAAATAAAGGATAATATATAAAAATAAATTATAAAACATACAAAAAGAAACGAACATTTTGAGAATTTTTGTTTAAAGTTTAAAATCGTATTGTAATTATTTTCTTAAAAAAAAAGTATCTTATTGTTCACTAAAAAACTGTTTTAAAATGGAAATATCACTGACCCAAACGTCTCTTTAATACTCACATTTTGGTTGATTTTGACCCGCAGCCAAAAAAGGTTGCCGACCCCTGGTGTAAAACATTTTTTATTTTATCCAATCTTTCTATCGGTATAAATGTTCATTTCGTAATATGTTCGGTATAAGCGAAAATGATATCAACTTTTTTGTATTAATTTTTTTTTTCATAGTTCGGTTACGTTTGTTAAGAGTTTTACAAAAATCTGTTTTTTTGTAAAAACCAGGGTGTTTTTCCAAAGCACTAGAAGTTTTAATTTAAAGGTTATTAGTATGTCGTTATACATTTTTAGAAAGCTCTTGAATAATGTAACCAATTTTGAAAAAAAAACTTAACCCTCCGCATACTAGGTGAGTAAATGTCACATGCCATATTAGGTGGGGTTTGCCATACCCCGAAAATAAAATGTAATAAAATCCACTAAATTGTACTTTATGGCAGATAAATGATAAGAAATATATTTTAATAGCCAATAATGAATAGGTTTAAGTAAACACATATTTATTTATGCATTAGAATAGAGTTCTATTAATAAAAATACAAAAACTTCACTTTTTCTTCAACTTATAAACTATGGAGTCTTTTCTTGAGTACTAAATTCCAATGACACGTGTCAATTACGATACCGAATATTAAGAAAACTTAACAAGAATTTTATTCTTGCCTCCTTATTGTAATACAAATTAATTTCACAGCAATTTCTTAATTATTCGCGATAATTTAGACCAATAAATTACACGAAAAATCAATTGATAAATTTTAGTCGTTCCCTCTCACTTGCATTGACAAGATTATCGTATCTTCTCGCTCCCTTCTACTCATTGCTATGATAAATACATTTTTGAAATATAAAATCGATATTTACTAAATTAAATTAAAATTTTCGATTTGAAGGAGCGCACGGTAAATTATACTAATGTAATAAAAACGAGGATGTGCGCATTCGAGCGAAAAGTGGCACATTTCCGAGCGAGGGAGGCAAATGAAGCGCGACGCGGGCGGCGCGCTTATTCCGAGATCGGAATGTGCCACTTGAGCTCGAATGTACACCTTAAGCATTATTCACATTAATTTATTGACGAAAAATTAGTAAATAATTTTTATCATTCCTTCTCACTCGTGCTTATGAGTTTGTTGTATCTTCTCGCTCCCTTCTACTCATTGCTATGGTAAATACGTTTTTCAAGTATAAAATCTTTATTTACTAAATTAAATTAAAATTTGTAATTTGAAGGAGCGCACGGTAAATTATACTAATAAAATAAACACAAAGATGTGCGCATTTGAGCGAAAAGTGGCACATTTCCGAGCGAGGGAGGCAAATGAAGCGAGACGCGGAGCGGCGCGCTTCATTTTTCCGAGATCGGAATGTGCCACTTTGAGCTCGAATGTGCACACTCCGTTTTAAGCATTATTCACATTAATTTATTGACGAAAAATTAGTAAATAATTTTTATCATTCCTTCTCACTCGTGCTTATGAGTTTGTTGTATCTTCTCGCTCCCTTCTACTCATTGCTATGGTAAATACGTTTTTCAAGTATAAAATCTTTATTTACTAAATTAAATTAAAATTTGTAATTTGAAGGAGCGCACGGTAAATTATACTAATAAAATAAACACAAAGATGTGCGCATTTGAGCGAAAAGTGGCACATTTCCGAGCGAGGAGGCAAATGAAGCGAGACGCGGAGCGGGGCGCTTCATTTTCCCAGATCGGAATGTGCCACTTTGAGCTCGAATGTCACACTCCGTTTTAAGCATTATTCACATTAATTTATTGACGAAAAATTAGTAAATAATTTTATCATTCCTTCTCACTCGTGCTTATGAGTTTGTTGTATCTTCTCGCTCCCCTTTTACTCATTGCTATGGTAAATACGTTTTCAAGTATAAAATCTTTATTTACTAAATTAAATTAAAATTTGTAATTTGAAGGAGCGCACGGTAAATTATACTAATAAAATAAACACAAAGATGTGCGCATTTGAGCGAAAAGTGGCACATTTCCGAGCGAGGAGGCAAATGAAGCGAGACGCGGAGCGGCGCGCTTCATTTTTCCGAGATCGGAATGTGCCACTTTGAGCTCGAATGTGCACACCTGTTTTAAGCATTATTCACATTAATTTATTGACGAAAAATTAATAAATAATTTTTATCATTCCTTCTCACTCGTGCTTATGAGTTTGTTGTATCTTCTCGCTCCCTTCTACTCATTGCTATGGTAAATACGTTTTTCAAGTATAAAATCTTTATTTACTAAATTAAATTAAAATTTTTAATTTGAAGGAGCGCACGGCAAATTATACTAATATAATAAACACGAGGATGTGCGCATTCGAGCAAAAAGTGGCACATTTCCGAGCGAGGGAGGCAAATGAAGCGCGACGCGGAGCGGCGCGCTTCATTTTCCCGAGATCGGAATGTGCCACTTTGAGCTCGAATGTGCACACTCCGTTTTAAATATTATTCACAATAATTTTAGTGACGAAAAATTAGTAAATGCCACTTTGAGCTCGAATGTGCACACTCGGTTTTAAGCTCGATTACAAAAAGTCCCGTTTTGACAAAAAAAATTATTGTTCACGTTAGTTATACCCGACCTAGTACACCGAAGGTTAATGCTTTTTTATTTAAAATAGAAAAGTGGATCTCATTTTCGGTCAAACCGAAAATTTTACAAAATTGATTCTTATACCAAACGAAAGATTGGATAACGTCAAAAAACTTCATGTATCTGTAGGTTTTTTGAAATTTCTGAAATTTAGACTCGAGCCGTTTTAGTAAACCTTTCTGGTTTTCAGAAAGAATTTTTTTTTGAATTATTAATTATTCCAATAGTGATTTTTTACATATTTTTGAAAAGCCCTTGGTGCAATTATACAAACAAAATAATATATTTTTATTTAAAATAGAAAGGTTAACTTCATTTTTATTGACTTATACAATATTCAATGTGCTTAAGAAAACAAAATGTTCCCATTAGTTTCGAGCAATATTAATATATTTGTAGGAGTCCTAAACAATTAATTTTTAACAAAAATTTACTTCAAATAGAGGGGGAAAATTTCATCATTTTTGACATGGTTCTTTCTGAATTTTGTGGCCATAGAATGCGGATATCCTTGTGAAGCCAATGAGGACTTTTCTGTGCTTTTCTAAAATGTAGAATTGCAGTTAGTAAAAAAAACAATTATTACTTTTCCCCAAATTTCAAAGTTAAAGCAAACTGGGAACGTTTCGTGACGTGAACTGCCTTTTGAGCAGGTGAACTTAGGACTTATTTTAAAGGCAGGTCAATGGACACACGCGACACTAGCTCAAAGCAAGGAAAAATAATTAATGTGACATATGAATGACGCTACTAAGCAGTAGCATAAATAAATTTAGAAAGCCTAAGCTTAAAGCCGCACAAGGCGAGAGACGTCATCTGAATGCACAATTGTGCCCATCTCTTTTCTGATATACGAGCGAATGCAAACAATTATTGTCAAGATTTGTTGTATATGTACTTAATATCCTTTTGCAATCCGTTATTGTTTTACTTAACTTTATTATATCTTCGATTATTTATCCGTCGACGGAGCGAGATGCCCAGAGATTAAGCTCGAACCTACGAAAGCTCGCTCGAGGCGTCGGAAATATTAGCGTGCGCCTACAAATTGCCATCTAAACTCGTTAATTAATATTAAGACTTATGTTTCTAATTTACGGTTCCTCTTTAATTGAATTCGAAGTTTTATTATTGTTTTTTTTATTGCGCTCTTCCACCATTATAATTGAATAAACGTTTTACGAAGGCGAATTGTTTTTAAAACGTAGCCACAAGCCTAATAGTACTTTTTACAAATTGATTTAAATAAAGATTCTTAGTTACATAAATATGTGTGTAAATGCTGAAGACGGCTCTAAAATTACCATAATAAAACACCGTATTTAAGAGCGTACATTGCGGCGATATTTATAATCCTGAATAGAATTGAATGTAGGCAGTATTTTAATCGTGAATATTTAGTACATCATAAATATTATATTACTAAAGTTGTATTAAAAGCTGGTACGTCTACAGTTATGTTTAAAACTCAAATTTTTATGCGTTCTAGGGCGCAGCCCTTTTTGCCATTTTAGCAGACGCTTTTTCTCCGGTTTTTGAACGGTGAGAAAATTTTTCAACGCTGATTGAATCACATCATTGGATTTTGTTGTCGAAAGTGAACTCTGCAGTTTTAAAGAAAAAATTAAAAATTAAATTTCCGAGGTAGAAAGGGACAATTGGGAAAGACTTGGGCTAGGCTTGGTGGGGTGGTCATATCAAAGTTCTTGGTCTTGGCGTGAGCTGGGTTGGGGTCGAGTCTTGGCTGAGCATTAGGCGAACATAGGTTCGAGACTTGGATGATGTTCATGCCTCAATCTCTGGAAAACTAAAAAAAATCATGTATTATACATATTGTACGCTAGGGTGGCGCAAAAAAACCGACTATTTTTTTTTTGAGTCTTAATGAAAAAATGTTAGTTTTTGATATTTTAAGAGCTACCAGCAAAGGACAACTCAAAAAAAATTTTTAAGAGGTCGCTCAGATTTTATTAAAATTTCAAAATCCGTCAAAAATCGAATTTTTTTTTTAAAATTTATTTTCTCGTGACAATATAATTTTATAGACAAAAAAAAATAAGTTTCTGAAAGTTTCAATTTAAAATTCGAGTTTTAAAAGGTCGCTCAGAATTTTTTATTTATTTATTAGTGCATCACTTTGGATTATTTCGAGCGACATTTTAATATTTAAATTAAAATTTTATACATTTTTTTTCTATTATTTAGTAAAATAATCAACAAAAATTCACCACGAGATGAACTAATAAAATCAAACACATGACAAAAAAACATAATTTTATTAAAACTCAATAATTTTATTTAATCAACTACCTACAACATTTTAACAATATTTAGATAAACTTTGTTCATCTCGGGCTTTGATAAATGATAAAAGGTCCAAGGTTATGTCAATCGTCATCATGGGCAATTCCTACCTGAGCTCTTAAAGAACCAGCGCCTCTTTGATCACAAGTTGGCCTAAATGCGAATGAGTGGATGGAAAAATTACTGACCAGCGTCATTAGAAAGAGCATGAAAAAAAATTGATTTGTGGAAAGAATCTTTAAAAAAAGTTTGAAAACATTGAGAAAAACTCAAATGGAAGTCGACCTATCAGAATTAGTTTCTGAAGGATCAAATCAAAAAAACAATTTATAAAAATTTTTCGGATTGTTTAGAACCTTTTTCATCAATATCTAAGTTAAATAATTGGTGACAATTAAAAAAACTCGTTAAAATTGCGATAAAAACTCATTCAACCGTTCAAGGCGCAGCTCATTTTTCAAATCGCTAAAACTCCATGTTCCAGGTACTTTTAATAAAAAAAAATTATACACGATTAATCAGTTTTTTGCCCTCTACAATTTGAGCCCGGTCAGTAATTTTTCCGTTCAGTAGGCCAAAAATTGACCTTAGAGGCGCTGGCTCTTTCCAAATTGCGTGAACCTTTTTCTTCGCAATGTAATTTTTTTGAAAATTTTATATTCTGAAAAGGAACATTTGATTTTAATTCAACGGGGAAAGTACCTACATATCAAATTTTGATTTTGGTCTGTTTCTGATGACTTATTATTCAGTTCGTAGTTAAATTTTAAACTAACCCGTAAGTGCAGCGTTAAACAAATCCATGTTTTTAATTCGTCGAGCTTTTTAATTTTTTCTCCTACTTTAAGTCAAACGCAGAGAATAAAATAGGTGTAAATTATGACAAGAGGAGGGACAGATGTTCGTTTTTTCGAAAAAGAAACATTAGTTTGAATTTTAATTAAATTTTTTGGAAGTCTCGAGGCTTATTTACGTTCTCTTCGGCCCGTGACTTATTAATTTACCAGCAGGTTGTAAGCTTGTGTAGGCCACTCGAGAAATTTACAATATCATCTTCGAATCGTGATTTCGGAGTACGCTTTCAAGGATTTGGCTCATCTGAAATTAATATGCATGTCGGAAACGGTATCGTAATTTATCTGGAGCTGCACTAGAGGCCCTGACATTTACATTCTATAATTTATAAGCGCTCGAAATTTGCGCTTTTTTAAACCGTTTAAAAACAACCACCACGTCGCCGAACGTAAAGACACACATACGGACGGCGATGTGGAAGAATTGACTTGTTAAGCGAGTAAATTAAGGTTAGACACCCATCCATTAATCATAATACTGATTGAGATAAGGTCATGAGAAGTGTGAAATAAATGTATTTAGTCAAATGCTATTCCTATTAGTTTTGAACAGGTACATATTAGAAATCTAATTACAACTTTTCAAAATTACTCGCTTCGATTTTCTTTGACTGACAAGAAAACGAAACAACTCATTTAATTCTAACTTTTTGGTTCTTCTTTGGTGTAAATTCCTTTCTACGATTTTACGTGCGTTTGAATTAGGGCAGGGGTCGGCAAACACAAGGGTTATTTTTTTTTAACATATTGGGAACCAATGCAATTTGATCACGTATAAATAAAAGGGTAGTTTTATGAAAATTTATTAACGGAAATACTAAATTAATTATATTATTATCAATGAAATGGTTTTATCCACATTTTTAAATAAATAAAAGAAAAATTATTTATCGGCTCTTCAGCAATTACGAGCCGTATAAAATTTTAGCAATTATTTCGCGCCTCCCCTTAGACTAGTTTGCCTCTCCCAGTTTAGAAAATTCTGGATTAATCCCTTTGGCTGGAAAAAAAATGTTAGGTAATGGATTTGCTTTAAATTTTTGCGGGACGTTCTTATGGACTCCAAACCAGTCTTGCCTGCTTCCCCCTACAAGTCTCAAAATTTTCGAGAAAACTAAATAAATCGAAAAAAATACACTTTGGCTCACATAAACGATCGTAGCGCACTCATTTTAAATCCGATCATTAAAACCAACACGGATGCCAAATTCTCAGACTTTTTTCCATAAGATACATTCAAAATCGCCATAGCGTGCAATGTTAATTTTTTGAGTAATTTAGGGTTGAAGTTTTAGATTCATTTTTGTAGCCTAAAGTTTACGTTAAAAAAAAGGCGTCGTTATTTGGGGTAGGATCTTTAAAAATTATACAGAATCAAATTGCTCAGACTTTTTGGCTTGGGATAGACTCAAAAAACCATAGGCGTAACATTTGAAATTTTCGAGAAAAACGGGTTTGAAGAATCCGACTTGTAAATAATGTTTTCTAATTTTTCATTTTAAAAAATTGTAGCTCAGTCATTTGTGAACGGATCTTTACAAACTTTTCAGATTCTGAAAGCCCATTTATCAAATCGTAAGACCAGCGAAAAAAATTAATAGGCCCCTGTGCGTTGGAAACCGGTGCTAACTCAAACCCCCAAAATTTAGAAAAAACATCGATTAACACAGCGGTTTCCAAAATGTATGTAACCGCGCCTCCCTTAATAATATTTAATCATATGGCGCCCCCTTCTCTAAATTTTATAAAATAATGCAAACACAAATTTTATTTATCAAATTTTAGCAATCATTTCCCCCCCCCCCCCCCCATAGACTAGTCCGCGCCTCCCAATTTGGAAAACGCTGCCTTAAATCAGTGATTCTCAATCTTTTTTTTGTTGCGGCACACTTTTAACGATTTCAAAATTTGGCGGCACACAAAGAAAAAGATGTTTAAAAATTATTTACATACCTATAACACACTGCGTAAAATAGTTATTTAATAATATTAACATAATTATATAGTGCAAACTCGGTTATCCGGACTAATTATTGTAGCCGTTCATTCGGATAATCGAAAATTCGGTTAATTAATTGAATCCATAGAACAAAAAACTATTTTTAGCTATATATGTGACCATACTTCTTGTGTTGAATGGGATTGTTCCGTTTTCAGATCATTTGTCCCGTTGTCCCCGTGCAATCATTCGGGACGCCAAAATGTCCCATTTTCAAAAAATTGTCAATTACCATACCGAATATTGAAAAATCGTAACAAAAATTTTATTCTTGCCTCCGCATTTAAATACAAATTAATTTTACGGCAATATCGCAATGAAAAAAGTAAAAAATTATGAAAAATAAGCGAAGCCCAAAGGAGACATTTTAAGAGCGCAACTGCGGTTTTAGAATTACTTGAATTTTTTAAAGTAAATTGATCATTGTTAATCGTGGCGAAAACGGAGTGTGACATTCGAGCTCAAGTGGCACATTCCGATCTCGGCAAATGAAGCGCGACGCGGCGCGCGCTTCATTTGCCTCCCTCGCTCGGAAATGTGCCACTTTTCGCTCGAATGTGCACATCTTTGTGTTAATTGGATTAGACTATATAAATAACAAATCCTTCAAATTCAAATTTCCTATTCGGAAAAAGTTTTCGCTTGAAAGTGCACACACTCCTTAATAATTGAATTTGCCTATCTTATTCTTATCTCTTACAAATAATATTAATTAAATCAAACTGAACTAAATGTAACATTTTTCGTTTTCTTTTAATTAAAAATTACAGTATCGTAATTTATCTGGAGCTGCACTAGAGGCCCTGACATTTACATTCTATAATTTATAAGCGCTCGAAATTTGCGCTTTTTTAAACCGTTTAAAAACAACCACCACGTCGCCGAACGTAAAGACACACATACGGACGGCGATGTGGAAGAATTGACTTGTTAAGCGAGTAAATTAAGGTTAGACACCCATCCATTAATCATAATACTGATTGAGATAAGGTCATGAGAAGTGTGAAATAAATGTATTTAGTCAAATGCTATTCCTATTAGTTTTGAACAGGTACATATTAGAAATCTAATTACAACTTTTCAAAATTACTCGCTTCGATTTTCTTTGACTGACAAGAAAACGAAACAACTCATTTAATTCTAACTTTTTGGTTCTTCTTTGGTGTAAATTCCTTTCTACGATTTTACGTGCGTTTGAATTAGGGCAGGGGTCGGCAAACACAAGGGTTATTTTTTCTAACATATTGGGAACCAATGCAATTTGATCACGTATAAATAAAAGGGTAGTTTTATGAAAATTTATTAACGGAAATACTAAATTAATTATATTATTATCAATGAAATGGTTTTATCCACATTTTTAAATAAATAAAAGAAAAATTATTTATCGGCTCTTCAGCAATTACGAGCCGTATAAAATTTTAGCAATTATTTCGCGCCTCCCCTTAGACTAGTTTGCCTCTCCCAGTTTAGAAAATTCTGGATTAATCCCTGGCTGGAAAAAAAATGTTAGGTAATGGATTTGCTTTAAATTTTTGCGGGACGTTCCTATGGACTCCAAACCAGTCTTGCCTGCTTCCCCCTACAAGTCTCAAAATTTTCGAGAAAACTAAATAAATCGAAAAAAATACACTTTGGCTCACATAAACGATCGTAGCGCACTCATTTTAAATCCGATCATTAAAACCAACACGGATGCCAAATTCTCAGACTTTTTTCCATAAGATACATTCAAAATCGGTATAGCGTGCAATGTTAATTTTTTGAGTAATTTAGGGTTGAAGTTTTAGATTCATTTTTGTAGCCTAAAGTTTACGTTAAAAAAAAGGCGTCGTTATTTGGGGTAGGATCTTTAAAAATTATACAGAATCAAATTGCTCAGACTTTTTGGCTTGGGATAGACTCTAAAAACCATAGACGTACTATTTGAAATTTTCGAGAAAAACGGGTTCGAAGAATCCGACTTGTAAATAATTTTTTCTAATTTTTTATTTTAAAAAATTGTAGCTCAGTCAGTATAGACTAGTTCGCGCCTCCCAATTTGGAAAACGCTGCCTTAAATCAGTGATTCTCAATTTTTTTTTGTTGCGGCACACTTTTAACGATTTCAAAATTTGGCGGCACACAAAGAAAAAGATGTTTAAAAATTATTTACATACCTATAACACACTGCGTAAAATAGTTATTTAATAATATTAACATAATTATACAGTGCAAACTCGGTTATCCGAACTAATTATTATTGCCGCTCATTCGGATAATCGAAAATTCGGTTAATTAATTGAATCTATAGAAAAAAAAAACTATTTTTAGCAATATATGTGACCATACTTCTTGTTTTGAATGGGATTGTTCCGTTTTCAGATCATTTGTCCCGTTGTCCCCATGCAATCATTCGGGACGCCAAAATGTCCCATTTTCAAAAAATTGTCAATTACCATACCGAATATTGAAAAATCGTAACAAAAATTTTATTCTTGCCTCCGCATTTAAATACAAATTAATTTCGCGGCAATATCGCAATGAAAAAAGTAAAAAATTATGAAAAATAAGCGAAGCCCAAAGGAGACATTTTAAGAGCGCAACTGCGGTTTTAGAATTACTTGAATTTTTTTAAAGTAAATTGATCATTGTTAATCGTGGCGAAAAACGGAGTGTGCACATTCGAGCTCAAAGTGGCACATTCCGATCTCGGAAAATGAAGCGCGGCGCTCCGCGTCGCGCTTCATTTGCCTCCCTCGCTCGGAAATGTGCCACTTTTCGCTCGAATGTGCACATCTTTGTGTTAATTGGATTAGACTATATAAATAACAAATCCTTCAAATTCAGATTTCCTATTCGGAAAAAGTTTTCGCTTGAAAGTGCACACACTCCTTAATAATTGAATTTGCCTATCTTATTCTTATCTCTTACAAATAATATTAATTAAATCAAACTGAACTAAATGTAACATTTTTCGTTTTTCTTTTAATTAAAAATTACAGTAGGGTATTTTTACGAAAAATCACATTTCTAATTAAGTACTTTTAAACTAGACTAGATGGGAGACTTCATCGTACATGAAAAAAAATATTTTAACATTTTCCGAATTTTGACTTTTATTCCCCAACTTCTTTTTTAACATACCCCACCTAAATCATTCTAAAATTTTGATGCACCCCCTATGTAACATATAAATATTTTTTTTATATTTAAAAATTGAATTAATCCATAAATGAAGTCTAATTGCAACAGTGTTTACAAAATGTGTCTTAAAGCTAATTTTTTGATAATTTTTACAAAAATGAAAATTACCAAAAATATTTGGAGACATTAATTTTGACATATAAACATTCAACAATCTGCAAAAGATGATATTAAAATCAACTAGTTGATTTTTAGTGGCCCATTTCAGAAAATTTGACTCATATACAATTATAATTAATCAATAATGCGAATTAGTAAACATTCGAAAGTACACCTGAAAATATTTTTATCAAGCTCGCTACAATTAGGCGTGCGGAAGAGCACCATGATAACTTATCAAAAGGAATAAAATATCTAACCTTTTTCAAACTTAAAATAGATCTAATTTATTCGACTTTTAATTTTTTAAATTGAAGAATAAAATAATAATATAGGCAAATCCAATAAATACGAGGATGTGCGCATTCGAGCGAAAAGTGGCACATTTCCGAGCGAGGGACGCAAATGAAGCGCGACGCGGAGCGGCGCGCTTCATTTTCCCGAGATCGGAATGTGCCACTTTGAGCTCGAATGCGCACACTCGGTTTTAAGCGCGTTTACAAAGTGTCTCGTTTTAACAGGGAAAAACTTGGTCAAATTGTTAGGTATATGTTTACAAAAAACGCAACAAATATTAATCACTAACTAAAACATCCGGATAATCGCGAATCCGTATAACTGATATCCGGATAACTGTATATCTATAATTTGGCGGCACACTTTTAGAATTTCGCGACACACAAAAGTGCCGCGGCACAGTGGTTGAGAATCACTGCCTTAAATAATAATTATTTTAGTCTCGCTTAATTGTTTTCAGGCAATTTATAATATTCACGTTGGCCAACGAATTTTTTTAACTACCATTTATTTCTCACAGAAAAAAATCGGAGACCCCTGCTTTAGGCATCTAAACGGTAAGCGCACGGGAGCCCGCGCCATTAGAAGCGTAATTTAAAGCGTCTTAGGTTACAGAAAAATAATTTATATATTTTTCGAAATTTAAATGGTTTAAGATTGCGTGAGAAGTAGTTGTATGAATGCGTCAGTGACAGTTTAAAGGTGTAGGCGAAGAACAAGCTCTAAAACCGCCACCCAAGTCGTTTAAAGTGGCCAACAAGAAAGCTGGAGACCATCTAATACCTCCATTTATTTCAAATATCCACATCCCGAGACATGGTATTACTCGAAAAAGTCTTGATTGTTATAAATTACTGCGGTCCCTTTACCCAACTCGCTCGATTAATAAACTTAGCATTCAAACTCGAAATAAAAACTTTATTAAAGCACAACATAAAAATAACTGGCCATTTGTATCTCTATAATTACATTAAATATTTTTTTCTTTAATAACATTAAAATGGTTTTAAAAAAAACACTGGCACACTCTCGTTAAGGCGTCCGAGGTCGAAAGCTCAGCTTTAACATTTCCCTCGAGCTTTTATCAAAAATACTGGTCTCTCTAAAATTATACAAAAATAAAAAATAATTACAAAATGTACAATTCTGCAAAGCTGTAATTATAATTATGCACCAACAATTTTCAGGTACTAAATGCACTCTTCATTTTTCTCTTTCGTTCGTCCGAGGAACATTTTAACGCCGCACACCCCAAAATATAGCGCGCGTCTCGGCTCCTTTTTATTTTTGAATAAAAAAAGGTTTTTTTTGGGTTGTGTGCGTGCGTGCGTTCGTGTAAATGAATACGCTCTTACAGTGGAACTTGTTTAGTTCTTTCGATGTAAGCAAGTAAAAAAATTGGGTTCGGATGAATACTGACGTCACACTTGTTATATCACAACCTGCACATTTCAATTCGTAAAATCACCTGTTTTATCCGTGTTGTCTAAAGTCAAATCGATGGGCACATGTTTCACGGATTCTTCGACACCCACATCGATATTTAGTTCAGATTCACTGTCTGTTTGCACCGTGGGTGTAGAAGTTTTGGGCCGTACAGACAGATCAATTGGTTGATCTTGTTCGGGCGCGGGCTCGGCAACGGCTACCGGTCCTCTCAGCCACAAATCTCTCCAAGTGGTCGGATCGGCCATGTTGGGCAAAGAAGGGAACCATCGAGGAAACAAGCCGGCGCCGGGCGAAATCTGCGGCGTGAACGCCGACAAGGGTGGGATTTTGGTCGGGAATAGTTTTTGGACGTTATCACTGAGCGTGGAGATTTTATTGGAGGAGGTGTTCGAGCGATCGCTGGAAGGCGAGATCGTTGGGCCGAAGTAGCTGAAGGCGCTTGTGGATCGCATCTCGTCGTCGGGATCGGCCGACGAGGCGCCGCTATCTGATTCCGAGCTCTTCGTGTCGGTGGTCGCCGCAGGGTTGGAACTGCTGAAATGGGGGAAATAGGGATGGGGTCGCAGCAGGCCGGCTGCCGTGGACATCCCGACGCCCGATTGTTGCTGTTGTTGCAAAAGACAGTGGATCTTGAACCAATTCGAACGGCGGCCGTAGCGGGAGCCGCTCTTCGACATGCCCACCAAAAGGCATTTTCTTAATCTGCACGCTTTGCAGGCGGTTCGATTCTTTTTGTTTATCACGCATTCCCCGTTGTTTTTGCACTCTGATATCGAGCTTAGATTGTTGTACGACCTTCCAAAAAACGACTGAAAAAAACAAGATTTTCAATTTTCAAGAACTAGTGATTATTTACTGATTTTTTTTGTTCAAACCACAATATTAGTGATATATTAAATTGTTCTCAACTTAAGGTATTCCACTCGTGACAATCGGAGATAAAAGTATAGGCCTATATTGAGTACAAAATGTTTAATATATTCAATGACCGAGTATTTAATTTTTGGCAGAAATTGTACTTGATAAATAAAACGTTTATATACAGAACACAATATACCACCAGACTGTTAAAGAAAATAAATGTGGCAACACTGTCATTCCTTATACCAAAGAGATCTATCGTGCATATATTATGCTTTGTGTATATTTGTTATTTTATCCGTGTTAATGCAGTTAAAAATTATTAAAATATAAATAATTAGAAAATGCCATTGGATCATCGATTGCAGCATGAAGCATGAAGACACACAATGTTGCCAAGGTATGATGTCTATCCTCTCACTATGGGTGTATTGTTTTAAAAAATTTAAACTTTGTATAGTTATATCTATTTAACCAATCGATAAAAACAATTTTAGTTTTATCATTAGTTTTACAAATCGGTAAAAAAAATTCCGAAAATACACACGAAACCTATATCTTTTTTATATATATCTCTGACCTATTGCATGTTAATGATGTACATTTTAATGAATAATATCTCGCTTCAGAATCGGTCAAACAATTCGATTTTTCTAATGAAATACATTCATAAGAAAAATGAATTGTATGAGTGAACTACCTTCATTTGCGTCAATTGGGACAAAAAACCAGTCTTATTAAATTAGATGTTGTGGTTTATTATTTACTTAATACACCAATTTTTTAATCATACCAAAAAATTACTGCTATCGTCATAATTTTTGCGGTTAAAACGTTCCTTTTATTCATCAATGAGAAATTTTGGATAAAAAACTGGACGCCACTGCTTTATATGCAAAATATCTCCGAGCCGACTTCCTGAATAAATTATTTATTGTTTTACATAAAAAATGTTTCCTTTTTTTATGATGGCGGTCTTTGTGGGCGTCTTCCAAAATATCCGTCTTGCATACATATAAATATTAATTTTTTCAGATCGTGACTTTTGATACCCAATAAATTTTATAATGCACAAATAGGGACGACCAGTATTTTAATAAAAACTCGTTTGAAAATTTAATTGAATTGAATTTTGGACGATTTTTTTGTATTCGTGCGCCTCGCGAAACTCCTTATCGCACTTTAAACGTAAATTAAATCGTCTGTGTCATAAAATTAGAAGTTTTATAATTAGGGGGGAACTCTGAAATTGTGCTGAAACAATTTTAGTAATACAGACCTTGCATCCCTCGCAAGTGAACGCACCAAAATGGAAACCTGCCGCTGGTTCTCCGCATACCCTACATAGCTGGTTCATCTAAACAAACATTTTTGATTAATTTTTTTTTCAAAGCCCAATTGCGAATCTTCACTACCTAAAATTCGATGCTGATTCTCCTCAGTCTTCGGACGCCTCTAAAAAATTGCTCGCACATTCCTCGCTGCGCTTTTACAATTTTAGATTTACCCAATTCAAATTTTCACACCTACAAATAAAGCCATTAATAACTGGGAACAAAAATATGCGGCTAATTAAAAATTATATATGCATCTAAAATTTTACAAAAACTAGGTAAAGATCGTCAGATGTGCCAAACAATTTTTATGCAACTACTTTTAATATTTATGTAATTCAGTAAATTTAGAAGCATTCTGGGGTACAGTTAGATATATGAAAAAAGGTCCATATTAAATTAGGAAACAAAAAAATTTCTTAAGCTGTTATATTAATTGTCTCATTTACATTAAATTTTGAGCGATTTAAATCAATTCTTTGGGATTTGCTCGAGCGGGTTTCCCGTCTGCTTGGCATCGGAGTCTCCGTCGAGAATTGCTTTAAAATTATACTTACCTTAAGTGTGATGCGTTCGTCGATGTGCACTGAATCAAAAATTAGAAGATTTATCACAAACACAAGAACTTTCACTGGTGGAGAGATAAAGCACGAAGACGTTCACTTCTTGCACTTGGCTGGCCGAGTCAATTGAGTCGCTTCATTGGGGTAGCCCTTGACCTGGTGGTTTCGTAAAACCGAAAGAAAAAAAAATTGCGAACTCTTGAACGCGGCGAAGATCGGACTTGGAATGAGATGAGGAACTCCTCCAAGTTGAAATACCTGTGCTAAGAGGGGATTCCACCTGTCAGAAGATCGCTGGTATCTGGTGGGGCCGCAGGGTTGGTGCTATATTGATACCTAAGTTATTGCCACGCGTAGATCTTCTTAGATATGCCTTTTTGATTAGTTTGAGTCGTCAGTGTGAAAGCCTCGAGGGTAGGCAGTTTGTTTTCTATTTTTTCGACTATGAAATATGATACTTCGCTTCATTATGGATGCACGGGCTTACCGTTATTGTTTAAAGGTTTTATCCTTTTTACGTTATTGCCAATTAAATCTCTGCGGGTTTCCTGAGGACTTGGGAATCGAAGCGGACAATAAAAATGGTCAGAATTAGCTCACTTTTAAAAATCTCCTGTTTTCTAATTCAGCATTCCGAATAAATGGAATTTCTGTGTCTAAGTCGTCTAACAGCTCTGATATATTTAATCGGTGAGGCTGAATGCCTTTGTCTTGTACCGACGCTCTTCTTGTGAGATGTTTCTTGCAATCTAACATTTAGTTATCGGCTTTTTATGGGATTCTGTAAAGAGGTCAACATCGTTTTTTGTTTACCAACCATTCGCTTTAAATATATCTATTTTTAGAGTGTAATTTGTTTTTCAAATGGGTGGGCATTAATATTTAAATCTTTGAGAGTATCAATGAAAAGCTATAATAACAATAAAGTCGGTAAATAAAACCGTACAAAGGTTACTTTAGTTAATTTTTGGAAAAAGTACAATCAAATCTAGATCGGTCGAACTTTTGTAATACGAATTATTTTCGGTTTTCTTTCGGATTCCAATTATAGAGGTTTGCCTGCATATACATATCATATCATATTCAGCATATCGATCCATGGTTGGATTTTGCCTCCCCTTAAATTTTTCGGAGCTGTTTTAGGGACGATTTTGAACTTTTGTCCCTTCCTAAAATCTTTGGAGCAGACTGTTTTCAGAGTGCCAGATTTTGAGATTTTTCTCTGCTCGCCTGGAGTAATTCTGGTTTTGTTTTGAAGTGCATCATTTATTTTGGGTGTTTTAGCCCTGAATTGCCGCGCTGGCTAGATGTGTTGGCAAATTTTTGTGGATAGGAGTATGATAATGGGACAAAGTATGGATGAGATATAAAGGATGTGACATGACTTTCGGCCCAATGTAGGGAAGGCAGAAAATTAAGATTAACGTCGTTTCCCTGAAACAGACCTGTCTCCTATCGAGATCATAGAAGAGTGTCCACCACATATACATATAGCGCATTATCTATTTTGATTAAGGTAGATTGTGCACGGAGAAAAATGTATGTCGAAATGGTATGGCATTGAGGCAGATACTAAAACAGTATCCAAAATATTCCTATACAATGTCGCAATTAGTATGGCGTTATGTACTATACCGTATATTATAGAACATGTTGTATTTTTACATGTGTGTATAGCAGGTTTGACTGGACAGTGTAGGCCTGAATCCCATACTACTTGAAGACATGGCAATGTCAGTTGGTTGTGCCACAATAGGTTTTTGCGCGGTAGTCAATACACTATCGGATTACCGTCAATATTGTATAGATGTAGCTGCTATACCCTGTCGACAAATAAACGTATAAATTTATTTATAAAATTAATTTTAATAATTTTTTTACCTAAAATTTTTACATAATTTTTTTTAGTACATCTATTCATCAAAAAATACTATGTATCTTCGATATAGGTAAAAGGGTGTACTCTCGGTTTCAAATAAAATTAACCTTACGTCACAAATTTCTGCTTAAGAAACGACATTCTGAATATCATTTAAGTCATCGTTTATTTATTTGTTTATTTAAAAGGGTTTTGTAAAATTTTAATAATTACCGTACGTTACTAATATGCTACAGTAGTAGGTAAAATATACAGAAAAAAATTGTATGTTGTTACTTGTAATACATTCTTTTTTTTCTGTCCCTTAATGTGTGGGGGTTGACATTATAAATCAATAATTTTTTTGAGTCAGGCAGTGATTAAAATTGTTAAAAAGCTTTGTCTACAAAACTTTATTTTGAGTTTAAATTTTAATAGTTTTTTTATTACATTATTTCAAATTATGATAAAGAGCGAGAGAGAATTGCATTGAAATAACAATAAATGATGTACATTATAAGACATTCATATGAATAAAATTTCTGATCTTGATGCATACTATTTTAAGTCATGACGCAGAGAACAATTTATTTGAGGCCGAGTGTACCTATATTTAATTCATGCGAATTTATAAACATTATCTACTTTTATTTTCCATTGAATTATGCACATCATATATTTTTTTTCACATTGAGAGATTTGTGAGGAACTTATCTTCACTGTAAAACGGGATTCAGGAGTATTTTAGATGACATTTACTTTTTGTGCGTATAAGAATCGAAAAAATTTCTTTTTTTGCTATATCAGTGTCATCCAACCAATTGTTTTAAAAAATAACTAAAAATAAACATCTTATAGGCTCTCTCCGAATAGGAAATTTGAATTTATGTTTTTGATCTTAAAAAGAAACGATTACTCTAGACCAGGGGTCGCCAAACTGTTTTGATCATCGACTCTTATATAATTTTTGGAAATCTCCATCGACTTCCATAAAAGTAATTTTTAGTTAAAATTTAAAATATTAAAAAAATTAAAAATAAAAACACTATTAGGTACTGTGTTTGTACATTTATTTTATGATTTTAAACATTTATTAAAATAATTTTAGATTGTGTAACAATAGTTTTATGAAAAATATCTTAATGTTAAAATTTAAATACCTTAATATTTATTAAATAATAAGTAATTATAAATAAGTAAAAATTTCTTCGACCCCCAATCGACCCGTTGGCTCACATCGACCCCTACTTTTGTTAAATAGAGCCCTGGGGGTCTATATGGACCACTTTGGCGACCTCTGCTCTACACAAATCCAATGAATGCGGGGTATGTGCACGTTCGAGCAAAAAGTGGCACATTTCCGAGCGAGGGAGGCAAATGAAGCGCGACGCGGAGCGGCGCGCTTCATTTTCCCGAGATCGGAATGTGCCACTTTGAGCTCGAATGTGCACACTCAGCTTAAAGCATGATTCACAAAAATTAATATTGACGGAAGCGACTCAGAAAAATTATAACACCATGGATTTGTGAAAGCCGAAATTACTTTCTTGCCAACCCAATAGCTTTTTAAGCAGATTCGAACAACGCGATGCGATTAAATCTTTTCTCCTCAATTTTTTTAAATTTATTGATCAACAAATTAAAGTGAATACTTATCAATTAATTATTTTTTTTAAACAACACTTAACGTAATCAATCTGATTATTGAAGATAAGAATGCATTGCAGTCAAAATAGTTTAAAAACACCGTTTCCTTTTTATTAAAACTTTTTTTCTGAATTTTCCCTAAATGCAAATGTGCCACTTTGAGCTTGAATGTGCACACTCGATTTTAAGCATGATTCATAATAATTTAGATCAATAAATTAGACGAAAATTTAGTTAATTAATATTAGTCATTTCCTTCTACTCGCACTCTCGCTATTGGCGTATCTTTTCGCTCCCTTCCACTCGTTGCTATGGCAAATAAGTGTTTAGAACATAAAATCAAGGTTTATTAAATTTAATTTAATATTTGGGTTTGAAAGAGCGAAGGATAAGGTAGACAAATCTGATAAATACTAAGATGTGCGCATTCGAGCGAAAAGTGGCACATTTTCGAGCGAGGGAGGCAAATGAAGCGCGACGCGGAGCGGCGCGCTTTATTTTCCCGAGATCGGAAATGTGCCACTTTGAGCTCGAATGTGCACACTCTGTTTTAAGCATGATTCACAATAATTTATTTACTTTCTATAAAATATGTCGAATTTTCAGCAGATGTGCGCGCGCAACTTTTATCGCTTGCTAAAATTTTACCCTCGTTTTGCCAAAAGAAGTATAACTTCAGGAACCCATCAATAAACAACGCGTAGCTATTTACTCTCAGTCCTTGACAATTTTGTAAGCATTATTATATTCGCTTAATAACACACTACATTGTCCTAATGTTAACTTTAAATTGTCTTTAAGTATTAGTTAAGAAGCCAAGATTTTTATCTACGATCTAGGAAATTGCCGCAATAATTTAGTAACGAGCGAAAAAATTCGTGAATCAAATTGCTTCCTTCCTTGGCAGAATTTTGAAGTGAACAAATTCGATTTTTGGTATGCGTCGCCTTCGAAATTGGGTTGTAAAACTAATTAATTTGTGCGTGAGAAATTGGAATCAAAAACGAGATTAATTGCTGAAACATCTTGAATTAATTGCGCTATACGTGACCGATCTGGAACACTCATAAAATGTTAATTAGGATAACGTGTTTCCACACACACACGCGCGCGCTCGGACACACGGACACTCAAATCTCGACAAATTGGACAACATACATTTGCAAAGTTGTTGTTTAGATTTACTCTTGTACAATAATTTCGAATCTCTCACGTACGCGCGCTCAAGGCTAACGATCTGCTTTAATTTGATATCCCCTGACAGGTGTTTGAGTTTAATTTTAATTAAACTTTCTTAGATGTTCGTGCTTCGTACGTTTTTTTCTAATCATAAACAACTAATATTAACTATTAACTGATTATTTTTGTATTTGTTCAACTATTTGACGTTTGCTAAATATGGAGAAAACTAGGCAGCTAATCACTTAGCAAATTTATTTATTATTTTTTTGTAATAAAATGCAAATTTGTCTTTTTCTACACTCAAGTATTACTTTGTTAATCAGTCAATCTTTATGTAAAACAAACCGATATAATTTAATCAATTTTCATATGGCTTAATTGTTAATCAATAAGTGCTCTTTGCTGTTATACAATGATTGAGATCTAATCTTTCATTTTTGTGAAAAACTCGCAATAAATTGATTGAAGCTCTTTCTTGAAACTATGCTTTACGCTTTTTTGGAACCAATAAGGTTTTTAGAAGTCTCACGTCGTACTATATTGGATTCTATAAACAGGGGACTCCAAACTTATTTTTGGGCCAGGCCTCAATAATACAATTGAAGAAATTCATTCAACTGAAACAATTATGATTACATTTCATAAAGATAAAAACAATTAAAGCAAAACCAAAATTAAAGTACATTTGAAAATATTTATGGATATAAATCGAAAGTGATTAATTTTCTGAAAATAGTAAAGGTAAGGGATCCTGTTGTCGGCAGTTGAAGTTAGCCATCTAAGAAAGTAAAAAAATTATTGTGAATTGCGCCTAAAACCGAGTGTGCACATTCGAGCTCAAAGTGGCACATTCCGATCTCGGGAAAATGAAGCGCGCCGCTCCGCGTCGCGCTTCATTTGCCTCCCTCGCTCGGAAATGTGCCACTTTTCGCTCGAATGCGCACATCCTCGTATTTATTAGATTTATCTACTTTAGTTTTGTATATTCTGCTTTGCGATTTATAAAGAAACCTGTTGTACCTTGGCTCTTTTCTCACTTGTAATTTTTTTTAAATTGTGTTTGTAACATTTTGTTGATAAAATTAATTGCATCGTAGTGAGTCATTAATAAGGTATTGATCATAAAATATTTGAAAGCATTACCAACCATTTACTCAAATTGCTATAAGGTTTAAAAATTAGTGGATCTATGGCCTAGGTACAACAGGGGTGATGTACCTTGACTCTATTCACATTAAGCAAAATAAAACCGATTATTCTATGAAAACTATATATTTGTTTTTGGATTATAAGAACTACATATCGATACCAACTTTTTAATATGTCGTATCCCACATTTTGAAAATTTTTCGGGAGACGATAAAAACGTTTCACGGTCACAAATAAAATAAATTAGGTATTTTTTTCTTTTTACTTTTGTTTTAATGTATAAGTAATATAGATTGAAGTGAGAAAAAAGAAATTCATGAATTTTTTAGTTATTATGTGGGTTACTACATATTGATTGACACTACATATGTGGGATACGACATATTGCGAATGGGATTTAAACAGTAATATAAGAGAAAAAAATTAGTACGAAATTTTAAAGAAAAGATAAATTTTATTACTTGATAAATACAATTATTTTTAACAGTTTCATAATATTACTATATTTTAAACGGACAATCTAAATTAAAATATAATCACAGTTGCAGAATAATACACAAGTCTTAGACTTTTTTCTTTTTAGAATACTTTTTATTTTTATTATCTTTAATATTGTCTTGGATCCATCTTTCTTTTTCTTTATTTTCGAACGCAATCCTTTTTTGTTAATTTCTGGATTAACCAAACAAGATTTTAGTGCCTTCTTAGTCTTCTTTGTTAACTTATTATCATTTTCATCCACGTCTTTTAAAACTTCCGTTGACGAAGTCTGATTAGCAGTAGAGTCAGTCTTATCATCTTGATATTTTAAACTATCATAGAAAGGATGTGTGTCTGTTGGTAATACTTTTTTATAATTCCAGTAAATGTTACCATTTATTTTTATTTATCTTTAATTTTTCACTAAATAAAGATTTTGGTAAATAATTAAGATTTATATCTTGTCTTTTAATTGTAAAGTTTTCATATTCGTCAGTAAAACAAACTCCCAAAGGAAAACATATTATGTTCTTCTTTGGGATGACACTAAAATTGTTTCAAAAATTAACAAAACTTTTCTCGTATACTAAAACTTCACATACTTAATGGTTAACTTTGCAAAATTTAAATTTTTCGTTAGAGTTGCGAGGCATATTATCTGATGCAAAATAAAAAAAAATAAGAATTTATAACAAAGTTATATCTAAATTTTTCTTATTGCACATTGATCTTAGGGCCAAGGTACAATTTAATGACAGTGACCGAGGTACAACACACCGACCCTTGATGTTTAAACTCAAATATAAAATTAAAGATTATGCTGTGCCAAAATCAGACCACTACTATGCAAACATTAATCAATAATCTTTCTATTACGATGAGTCATTTGTTATTAAGTAAGAAAAATCAATAAGATATTTAACCCTTGATATACAATGACGTCTAGGAGACGTCAATCGTTTTGGTGTCATTGTAGATTTTGATGTCTCTAAGACGTCAAAAACTGTATTCAATTTTATGTTCCGAAAAATGTTTGTTTTCAACAATACTTTTGTTAAAAGGCACAAAATTGGCGATTTGGGAATTTTGTTATTAATATAATTCTGTAATATTTAATTGCGAATTCTCCAGAGAGTAAATTAATTCTTGTAAAGTGTGTTTAAAGCCGAGTGTGCGCATTCGAGCTCAAAGTGGCACATTTCCGATCTCGGGAAAATGAAGCGCGCCGCTGCGCGTCGCGCTTCATTTGCTTCCCTCGCTCGATAATGTGCCACTTTTCGCTCGATCGCGCACATCTTCGTATTTATTCAATTTGTTTAAAATAGTTTTTGGATTTAAAAAGGAAATAGCAATATATTCAAATATAACGACATATGCGTAGTAACATATAGTTTGATAACCACTGGTCTAGCTATACACAAGCGCAACATAGCGCGTTGTTATATTTAATTTAGTAGCGCCAAAGAAGTATTACTTCTAATGTGCGTACATAAGTACATGCACCGGTTTTTTTTACATAGAATGAAATTCAGTTTTAAACATTTAGCAAAATTATTAAAGTAAACTCGAAGAATAAATTATTTTAAGTTTTTAGACAACTCAAATTAAATAAATTAATAACTTGGAAAATTTTTAAAATATATTTAAGAACTTTAGAAATTTTTAATTATCAATTTTTTTGTATAACACAAATTGAATAAAACAAAACTTTATTCGGTAAATTTAAAAGGAAATTTTGATGAAAAAATTATTATGTATTTTCAGAAAACTCAAAAAGAGTAAATACAGAATTTGTGGTTTTTCAAAAAACTTTGAAGATCATTAATTTACGCAAATAAAATTAATATTAGAGAAAACTCAATAAACCAATTATCTTAATTGTTCAGAAATATTAAATTTATAAAATTAAATACAGTCAAACATCGATAGGTCGAAGTTGAAGAGAATCTAAAAATAATTCGCGTTATCAAAAATTCGAGCTATTGTATAAAAATATTTTTAGTTTATGTTTTTAAAATTTACTTATTGTTTTTTTTCTTAATAATTTCAAAAGTACATTGGCCAGCTGCTGCTAACTTTACGTTAATGTCTGTCAATGTGGCATTTGTAATAACGAAAATTATGGGTCACGAAAGCCCACAAATATTAAAAAAAATAAAGTTGTCCTAGATACAAAGGGACCAAAGTACAACAGGTTTCCCCTATACAATTGTTCGTCTAGGCCAAATAACTCTTGTGAGTAGATGTGACCCGTGGATCGTAGTTTGGAGACCCCTTTATAAGGGTAAAAATAAAGTAGATCACGCTTTGGAAGCACGTTTATTAAAATTTACACCTGCTCGTGTGTCTACGTTCCCACATTATCCTGCTTCAAATTCCAAGTCAGCCCCAGTTATCATTTCGTAAATATTCGACGATGTGCGCACTCCATTTTAAGCATGATCCACAATAATTAATTTACTATCTTAGGCGGCTGCGCGCGCACAATTTTCGTTGTCCACCAAAATATGACTCTCAACGCGCCAAAAGAAGTATAACTTCAAAAATAAAATAATTTTCGGAGCGCATTCGAGAAAAATGAAGTCGTGTAGATGGCGATCGAGGAATGTAGGAACAATAAGGCCGAGCAAAAAGATAAATTTTATTGATACAATTGGTCGGTGTTCATTATGGAAGGTGAGGACAGATATAGCGCGATTTTCACACGCGTCGGCGTCTCAGATCCATTGTTAGTACAAAATCAGCTACGATCCGCCACGTTAATTAAAGGCTAGCGTTTAGTATGATACCAATCTATGCGTTTAATATCTATCAACGATCGATACACAGCCTAAGATTATCATCACGAATACAAACTGCACGATCCCGTTACAAATGCGCTTTTAAATATCTTTCTAACATAATATTAATCTAGCTAGATTTGCGTACAGATACGTGACGTTCCTAAACGGTAAAGTTTGTAATGAGCTTTCCATTCAATCTTCTTTATTTTCTTATCAATTCTTTATTTATATCGCTAATTAAATTTATGTAAGAATTGAACGATTCCAATCAAAAACAGAACTGGCTCATTTATTGCGAAACGAAATAAAAATCGCGCGATTTGGTTCACAAAACCTCTTCCATTGGAAAACGACAGATCATAATTCAAATCGCCCAACAATCGAGATGTAAACGTATCAGATAACTATTATTATTTATTTTTTAGAAGTTTTATCGTAGGAATAACGAAGGAGCCGAAGTATAAAAGCGTAGGCAAGAAACTAGTATGTAAATCTTGATAATTAAGTATATTTTTTTGGTACCTACATTGGTCCCTTTACCACATGTTAAGCGTACGCTTCTTTATGTTAGAAACCATTATTTAGACGTTTTATCACCCCATAAAGAGATATAATTTGTGATTTGCACGCCGAAGACTGGGGATGCAACAAAACCAGTAAAACTCCACTATTTATACTCACACCTTATCATAAATGAAGAAACCGTGCAAAGTTCGATGTTTACGATATTAAAAGCAGTTATTAATGCGGTAACTATACCGATAAATTCTTCTCACTTTGAACGTGAAGCCGAGACCTGACACAACTTCCACAAACCCGCCACACGAAATTGTTAAAAATATTAATCGGTTTTTTGAAGTTGTACTTCTTTCGGCGCGTCCAGAGTAAAGCGGCGCAAGTTGCGCGCGCGCAACCAGCGAAAACATTTGCACAATCCACGGTACAATCGTAAAACGAAATGCTTATATTTCTTCTTCTTCATGTGGTCGAGGTTTTGTTCGCCGATGCTGGGAAGACTACATTGGATGTTTTTCTTGAGTACTGGCGAAGATTCTTCGGTCATGATATTTTTCTTTTACTACCCATGTGGAAGCTCGGCGACTAAGTACATGGTCCTAAATTATTCAATAGATCAGTTTCACTATTGGTCAGAAACTGGCACTAGTATGGGACTCGTATCAGCATGGTCTAATTTCCTCGTCTCTGTATTGAAACGGACAGTAGGGGAACCTGTTATGCCGTCTAAGAAAGTAAATAAATTATTGTGAATTGTGCTTAAAACCGAGTGTGCACATTCGAGCTCAAAGTGGCACATTTCCGATCTCGGGAAAATGAAGCGCGCCGCTTCGCGTCGCGCTTCATTTGCTTCCCTCGCTCCGAAATGTGCCACTTTTCGCTCGAACGCGCACATCCTCGTATTTATTAGATTTGTCTACTTTATTTTTGAATATTTTGCTTTGTTTGCGATTTATAAAGAAACCCGTTGTACCTTGGCCCTCACGTACGTTTGCTCAAGGCTAAGATGTTCGTGCCTCGTACCTTTTTTCTAATCATAAACAACTAATATTAACTATGAACTGATTATTTTTGTATTTGTTCAACTATTTGACGTTTGCTAAATATGGAGAAAACTATGCAGCTAATCACTTAGCAAATTTCTTTTAATTTTTTTTTTAATAAAATGCAAATCTGTCTTTTTCTACACATAAGAATTACCATGTTAGTCAGTCAACCTTTATGTAAAGCAAACCGATATAATTTAATCAATTTTATATTGCTTAATTTGTTAATCAATAAGTGCTCTTTGCTGTTTTACAATGATTGAGATCTAATCTTTCATTTTTGTGAACAACTCGCAATAAATTGATTGAAGCTCTTTCTTGAAACTATGCTTTACGTTTTTTTGAACCAATAAGACTTTTAGAAGTCTCACGTCGTACTAGATTGGATTCTATAAACAGGGGACTCCAAACTTATTTTTGGGTGAGACCTCAATAATACAATTGAAGAAAATCATTGAAGAGAACTGAAACAATTATGATTACATTTCATAAAAATAAAAACAATTAAAGCAAAACCAAAATAAGTGCAAGTATTATTTAAGGTACATTTGAAAATATTTATGGATATAAACCGAAAGTGATTAATTTTCTGAAAATAATAGAGGTAGGGGAACCTGTTGTACCTTGGCCTTTTTTTCACTTGTATTTTTTTTTAAATTGCTTATGTAACAATTTGTTGATAAAATAAATTGCATCGTGGTGGAGCACTAATAAGGTATTATCATAAAATATTTGGAAGCATTGCCAACCGTTTACTCAAATTATCTATTGGCAAATTATCTATGGCCTAGGTACACTCGGAATCATATCACAAAAAAAAAAATATGGGCATGAGTCTGGTCGGGCGACTTTCGTGGTGTTTACCGAGGTTCCACTCCCAACATGGAAGTGAGCTTCGAAATACTACCTAAAGGGTTAGAACCCTTTATCAATACGAAGCATTTAAAGGGTTCTTTTAACACTACGATATGCATTTATCAAGAAATATCTGAAAAAAGCAAACTTTAAAAAATTTGGTTTCATCTATTTCTTTTATTCGAAATTTTAAGTTGTAATTTATTTAATATAAAAATTAAAATTTAATGAAGATTTCTTATAAACAAATGTCAATAAAATTTTAAATCAAAATTTCTTTTGTTTTATTTTATTTACGTGGTCAATGACCCTTTATTGTGGTAGTCCTTAAAAATAATACTTATTTTTTTCTCGTTATATTTTTGAAATTTGTCAGTAATATCTAATCGTAAAATTATAATTAATTTGTCAAAATGCTCGGGATTTTAGAAAACTTTCACAAATGTTAAATCGGCGAGTGTAGAGTCCCTCTTCGCGAGATATACGAAGGTATACCTTGCATAACAGGTAAAAACATATTGTTTTGTTAGAAAACTTGTTTTGATAATCTGATATTTTTTATTATAATTGCAAGTATCATTTACAAAATGATCGAAAAGAGAATATCATTTTTGGTGCTTATTTTGAATCAGTTTATTCTACACTAACATATTAATTTTTGGAAATATTCCATTTATAATTAAAAAATAACATATAATTCAAAATTTAGCTCATAAGCAATCTTTACAAATATACTTTTGATTTGTGATTTAATAAAAACAGCTGTTTGAGATTTTTTTTGGAACAATTTTGAAACCACAAAAGTAATATTCTTAACTTATTAAGACATGCTTATGTTTTAATAAGTTTAATGTAGTAGATCAGAAGTAAACAGCTCTTTAAATAGATCATAAGGGTACCATATATTTTTTTTGAAAAAAATAAGTATTATTTTTAAAGACTACCACAAAAAAGGGTCATTGACCACGTAAATAAAATAAAAGGAGAGAAATTTGGGTTTAAAATTTTATTGACATTTGTTTATAAGAAATCTTCATTTTTTAATTTTTACTTTAAATAAATTACAACTTAAAATTTCGAATAAGAGAAATAGATGAAACCGTATTTTTAAAAGTTTGCTTTTTTCAGATATCGCAAATTATGGGTCACGAAAGCGCGCAAATATTGAAAAAACTAATGTCGCCCTAGGTACAAAGGGATCAAGGTACAGCAGGTTCCCCCATCTGGCTGATTTGATCATTTTGTATACCAGGGTCACTTCGATATCGGATAATAGATCGGACTGATCACTAACACATCCAATAAATTCACACGAGACTAAAATTCACTTTCGCTATTGAAATTTTTTTGGGCATACAATTTTTCCACTATGGCTTGTTACTTTTGTCCTGCGTTAAGTTTGTCCTTTATGCCTTTATCTTTGAACGGTTCAGTCCGAAAAAAAACCGTCTTAAGTACGAAAACGGCCAACCTTGTTTTAAAAGAGCTTTAATTACAAAGCTCCGCAGCTTCACGTAACCGAAACACGCGATCGAAATAACGAAAGCGAACCATAAAATTTATTTCACAAGGCTCGAAGCAATGCCATAGATAATCGGACCGTATGGAAAATGCAAATAATAAATAAAATGCAAGAGATTAATAACTTAATCTCTTGCGTGCACTTATTATTTATAACAAAACGCAAACCTTCTATCGAGTCCTACGCAAAAGCCTTTCCGCCACAAAAATGGGTTTGTTCGTTTGCCACAAAAGCAGCATAGCGCTAATAAATATTACCGAGCGAAAGAAAAAAATGTAAAATAAACAAGAAGGTTGGTTCGAAGATAAACTGATAATGCTTTGTTGAAATGAAAAACACCTTTGCCCACCCATAAGACATTAAATATTAGTGGATCATGATTTATATTTGTTGATAAGCAATAATTACGGTGTCTCCTTTCGAAGAGTTTACAACGTTCGATTTTGGCTCGTTTTTAATATCAAATCGATTCTCGAGATAAAAATATTCCTATGCCTTACAGAATGATGTTTCAATTAGGTCTCCTTTCGAAACTGTAGACAAAACTTAATCCTTGCCATTTCCTTTTAATTTAGACGTTGAGCAAAACTACAACAACTAACGCATCATTAACATTTAACGCAATCTTGTAATAAATGGTGTAGTACATATAAATCCGTCACGTTGACGCTTTTAAAAATTAACCAACTCGTACGCGATGAAATATGAAGAGAATAAGTATAACATTACAAATATGAGCTTGTTCGTTCTTTTTTTGTTGTTATTATTAAGATTAACTTCAGCACCTTGCAACTCTGCGGATTCGCGAAGAATTAAAAGGAGTATTGCACGCGTACATAAATTTCGGAATAAGTACAACGATTAACAGTATTTCATTCTTAACGCGACCAAATTACATGCCTCGTGTTCTTCCTCTTGATACGTTCTTCTGATACACTTTTGTGATTAATGGCGTTGTTAGCTATAGAAATTTATGGTAATTAACTGGTTGGTTTTTGTTCGACTTTTATTTTGAAAAAAGATTATTAAGTTTTACAAAAAGGTTTGAGCTTTTCGATTTGAAAACTATTAGTTTCGCGCTTTATTTGATTTTGCAATGTTTTTGAGTTTTTAAAAATATACTGGTTGTTATTTTGGGCTTTACTTATAAAGAAAATATACAAGGAAATGGTTAAAGAGAGTGAGGTATCTTTTAATTGGTTCACACACATTAATTTAACCAAAACACTGTCAGAATTAATATTAAATTACAAAAAAGGTTAACCTTCCGTGTACTAGGTGGGGTATAACTAAAGTAAACAATTTTTTTTTTGATAAAACGGGATGTTTGGTAATTAAACTTAAAACCGAGTGTGCACATTCGAGCTCAAAGTGGCACATTCCGATCTCGGGAAAATGAAGCGCGCCGCTCCGCGTCGCGCTTCATTTGCTTCCCTCGCTCCGAAATGTGCCACTTTTCGCTCGAATGCGCACATCCTCGTGTTTATTATATTAGCATAATTTACCGTTGGGTCCTTCAAATCGAAAATTTTAATTTAATTTAGTAAATATAATTTTTATATTCGAAAAACGTATTTACCATAGCAATGAGTGGAAGGGAGCGAGAAGATACGATAATCATGTCAATGCAAGTGAGAGGGAACGATTAAAATTATTCAATTTATTTTTCGTGTAATTTATTGATCTAAATTAATGCAAATCATTAAAAATTGCCGTGAAATTAATTTGTATTTCAATAAGGAGGCAAGAATGATATTTTTGTTAGGTTGTCTTAATATTCGGTATCGTAATTGACATGTGTCATTGGAATTTAGTAGGTACTGAAGAAAAAACTCAATAGTTTATGAGTTAAAGAAAAGTTAAGTTTTTGTATTTTTATTAATAAAAGTCTATTCTAATGCATAAATAAATACAGTCGCACTTCCATAAGTCGAACGCCGATAAGCCCAATTTTTGATAGTTCGAACTCGAACCAGTTTCCCTAGGACTTGCCTATCTTAACGTTAATATTTTTATGTCAATAACTCGAAATTTAATAAATCGAATTATTTAATTAGTCGAAGCGTTTTAGAATTCATTAAATTCAAGTTTCCATTAGTAAATAGGTCGATGACTCGAAGTTAAATTTTACAACTTTTCTAAAAATTTCTCTATCTGAGAGAGGATTAACGACGTCTTGGTTTGGGCTTATTGATGCTTTCAAAGCTCTATTGTTAACTACGAATAAAAGGTTTATACTACAAGAATGTTTTGACGGCTGCATTTCAATTGGAGTTAAAGACTAATTTATGTTTAAATGCCTTATGAACAGTTATAAATTTTTGAGATGGTTTTACCGTTTATTTTACAAAAAATAAACTTTTTTTGCATTTTAGTTTTCAATTTGCTAGTTATTCGTCGACTACGAAGACTAACAAATGTGTTTTACGTTCTTTATAGTTTGTAACAGAGTATAACAGAAAAATCTAAAAAAGTTTAATACTTTTTCTAAAATTATTTACGTATTAACATGGAGTGTAAACGAAAATTAAAAAGATTAAGCATAAGGGAGAAAATTAATCGCATAAAAGAAGTGGAACGTGGGGTCAAAAGAAAAAAGGATATAGCTAAAGATTTTGGTATTTCCGCAAACACTTTATCAACCATTTTAAAAAACAGAGACCTAATTGTAGCTGCTGAAGATACAAATGACAAATGTCAACGTTGATAAAGATTCGGAAGTTGCTGAATTCCTAGCGATGAAAGCATTATAAGTAAAGTGCTAGAAGTAAATAAGAAAAACTGTGAAAGTGAAAGTGAATATGAAAGTGATACAGATGTTACAGTAAACATCCCTTCAACAACTCAAGTTTACAATGCAATAGATCCTATTTCTCTATTGCTATGTACTCAAGAATATGTTCCTACAGATATATTATTATCGGTAAGATCATTGGAAAAATTTGTAGAAACGTAACATTTTGGAGCAATGAAGCAAAAGACAATTTTAGATTACTTTCAATTTAACAGTAAATAATATGTAAATAACTATATTTTTTAGGGTCTTAATAAAAATAAATAATGTTAATGATTGTAGATCAATTTTGGTTATTTTCTATAAAAAATGAGTGATATATATATACGGAAGTATTTAACTGAACTTCTTTTGGTAACTCGAGTTTTTGATAATTCGAATTGTTTTTGCCTTCCATTCGACTACGACTTATCGCGGTTTGACTGTATATGTTTACTTAAACCTATTTACTATTGGTTATTAAAATATATTTCTTATCATTTAACTGTCATAAAGTATAATTTTGTGGATTTTAGTTCATTTTATTTTCGCGGTATGGCAAACCCCACCTAGTATGGCATGTGACATTTAGTCACCTAGTATGCGAAGGGTTAATGTACTAACAGTAAGAATTATTTTTTTGTAATACCCGCTGCGAAAGTTTGATTTTCTAACGTCGTGCGGTGGTAGTAAAGTGGCCGATTTTCCCATGTCAGAATAGAGTATAGTTTCGTGGTTCCTTTCTACACGGATGTAGAAAATACGTTCTTTCACTCTTCTGTCTTCAACTTTTTTCCTTTCCTATATTTTAAAAATGAGTATTTACTGTCAGTTTATTTATATAATTAAGTTTTTCTATTTCTACAATTATTATTGTTAAACTTAAAACTAATTATTTCAACTAATTAGCATACTACTTTACATCTTAAAATTATTTCGTACAACAACGTCTTATAACTATTTCTTATAGCTATGTTTTGTTGAACCGTGTCGGATGATTTTATATTTTAAAATGAATTGTTGTAATTACTTTTGTATTAATTAAGAAAATTATTTGGGTTTTAATTTATTTTTATTTTATAACCAAATCGATTTTTGTATTCTATTTAAATTCATCCCTTAAATTAATTAAGAACTCGTTACAAAAACTTTTATTAATAAGTACACACATTTTAAATGACGTTACGAAAGCGCTTAGTAACAATTAATTTTGCATATTTTGAATAGATTTTATCGTATGGAAAAGCCTAGAATTTGTTATCGAAGTGCCCCTAGCCTTTCGTTCCCTGCTTTCTTCAGTTGCGATTATTCGTTCAACCAGAAACAATGTCTCTGACTTATAATATTTTTTTATTTAATTGGGGAAGGTGTTTTAAATTATTTAGTGTTATTGTGTATCAGGGGGGTTTGTACCCTTACTTGGCTGCTCTTATGCGAAGATCAGGAGCGTAAGTGTTTTTCTTACACTTTTATTAATTTTTTTTTATTTTTCTATAGCAAAAATTGTGGTAGTTTAAAAGTTTTTATACCATTATGTGCAGAAAAAAATAGGCTACGTTTTGAGGTTAGTGGCTTAGAAAATAATTATTACTAAAGCCCTAAATTAATATTTTGATTAGAATTATGTCTACGTTACGTAAACGCATGAATAACGAAGCCTTTTCGAGTCGAGGTCTATCGCAATGGAATTCTGATATCATTTTATTTTTACCTTTAAATAAAAATTAACTGTTATTTTGTTATTTTTTGCTTGCTTAAGGTCGTTGGTATGTTTTTTAAACTAATTAATTAAAACAATCGTAATGGGGGTGTCTTTTTAAGCGAGTTTAAAGACTACTTCAAAATTGAATAGTTGTCTTACTAATTTTACACTTGGTCGTGGTTTAATATTTACATCGTAATTTCTATGACTTTTTAGTGCTAATTTTGGAACGCTGCAACATTGGTTATTGCAGAATCTAAAAATTTCTGAATAAAAATTTATCTAATCTACGCAAAGAACGAAACATATTAGCTTTGCGATTGCAATCCTTTAAATTTCTAATCAGTTTTATTGATTAAATAATGACCTTAAAGACTTTGGAAAATTAATTTGAATTCTCAGTTGATTTTAAACAATATTTTAAAACAAGTTTCTTTTATTTATAGATTGCGTTTTCAACAAGTACCAAAAAGATGTTAATTGAATATACTTCAACCCCTAAACTGCAATGGTCAACAATCCTTATGGTCGGAGTTCAACAGTTAAGAAAATGACATGTCCCGATCCTGACTTCTTATTTTTGGGGTGAGTTTTTTTTATATTCTGCATGCTTTGGAATAGGGTTGTAAACAATCAATTTGTAATTTTTCTAAAAATTTGTCATCTTTTTAGTCAAATATACAATTAGTTTACAGGTACTTATTTAAATCAATATATATCCACATTAGAGTGGTCAAAAAAAAACTAATAAGTATATTTTTATTTTTGTGTCGCATAAAAATATGTTAACTTAATATGTATTTTTAGAATTAGTTTGATTAAAAATTTTAATACGTCGGTCAAGATTTTTGAAAAATTTCCGAAATGGAAAAAATTGAATTTTTTGTTTTAATTTGTTCTTCGAGCGACCTATAAATATAAAAACGTATTAAAAAGTTAAGAAAAAGAAAACAAACTAATACACAGATCTTTCATTGAAATATTTTTAATATGATTTGTTTACAACTCTATTATTTTATAAATTATCGTCAAGAAAATGACTTTGTGTATTCTTCAAAGAGCAACTGTTCGCCCCAGAAATGTTCCCTTAAATAATTAATTTACACCGTGAGATTTCTGCTGTTAATTCCATTAATTAAGAATATAATTTTTATAGAAAAAAAACAAACTGGCGTCCACGCCAAATTATTAAAATTTAAATTTTTTTAAGTGTACGAAAAAAAAAATTAATAATAGGCTTCCAACGATTTTTTATGTCTTAAATGCGCGTCTACATATTAAAAAAATAGCCGGAATATTTTACATTAACGTAATAAAAACGTGTAATTAGTAGCGAAACTAAAAATTCACAGATAGAAAGATACGAAAAGTCTTTTACGAGCTTTATCCAAAATAGCGCAGGTGATTTTAAAATTTTTTAGATGCTATCGAAGACGAGTTTATCTACATGAAAACGCCATTTCTTTGGGTTTCTCTTAATGTCTAGTTTATTTAAATTATAATAACGTGGTCTGGGCAGAATTTTGTCCCCCGAGACGATCAGATAATCCGATATGTTCGTTTTAATGCATTCGACGTAATGGAAAACGAGGAAGTGCGGGCACTCCGGTCCCTCTTTTCGAACGCGCTTTATGTCATCATAGAAATATTCCCATAACATTAAGAAGTTGGCCAACATCACCAAACGCATTGCACGTTCGCTATAAATAAGAGTACGAAGGAGGAGTCTTGTAATTACTGTTGCATTGCAATAACTATAAATTACTTCTTCCTAATGTCTGAATGTGCTCATGGGTAGGCCGGGCCTTTTCCAATTCTTTAAGCCTTATCTAATTATCTTCGCTCCTCCTTTTATGTATTTAAGCCCTACGAACTATATAATTTGTTATTTGAAGAAAAAAAATGGAGGCGACCGAAAGTATTTCCCGTTTAATTTTTTTAACGGTCTCAAATTGGTTATAAGAATCGCTATAAGTGATTGAAAGTTTCGGAGAAGGTTTTGGAGAAGATGAAGATGTTATTTTTTTTGAAGTTGTACTTCTTTTGGCGCTTGAGAGTAAAATTTTAGCGAGTAACGGAAGTTGCGCGCGCCCAGCTAACGAAAAGTCGGCAGTTGAAGTTAGCTGTCTAAGAAAGTAAATAAATTATTGTGAATCGCGCTTAAAACCGAGTGTGCACATTCGAGCTCAAAGTGGCACATTCCCGATCTCGGGAAAATGAAGCGCGCCGCTCCGCGTCGCGCTTCATTTGCTTCCCTCGCTCGGAAATGTGCCACTTTTCGCTCGAATGCGCACATCTTCGTTTTATCGGATTTGTATACCTGAATCTTTTCTCTTTTTATTTAATTTTAAGAAAAAAAATTTAGATTTATATTTGGAAAACGTTACAATGCTTATTTTTTAGTAATTTTGTGTAAAAGTATTTCAAAAACCGTTTGGTAATTTTGGTGTGATTACAATACTGTAATTTTTAATTAAATTTATTTATAAAGTAAATTAATTATTGTGAATCACGCTTAACAGAGGACATTCGAGCTCAGTGGCATATTCCGATCTCGGAATGAAGCGCGCCGCCCGCGTCGCGCTTCATTTGCCTCCTCGCTCGGAAATGTGCCACTTTTGCTCGAATGCGCACATCTTTGTTTTATCGGATTTGTATACCTGAATATTTTCTTTTTAATGAATTTTAAGAAAAAATTTAGATTTATATTTGGAAAACGTTACAATGCTTATTTTTTAGTAATTTTGTGTAAAAGTATTTCAAAAACCGTTTGGTAATTTTGGTGTAATTACAATACTGTAATTTTTAATTAAATTTATTTAAAAAGTAAATTAATTATTGTGAATCACGCTTAAAACATGTGCGCATTCGAGTCAGTGGCACATTTCCGATCCGGAATGAGCGCGCCGCTTCGCGTCGCGCTTCATTGCTTCCCTCGCTCGGAAATGTGCCACTTTTCGCTCGAACGCGCACATCCTCGTATTTATTAGATTTGTCTACTTTATTTTTGCATATTTTGCTTTGTTTGCGATTTATAGGGAAACCTGTTGTACCTTGACCCTTTGTACCTTTTGACCTTTTGCCACTTTATTTCTAATGGTGTACCTAAGGTCTCAACCAAAATTTAGCTCTGAAGGAATTTTTGTTATTTGACCACTATTTTTATGTCTAATTTGACCGGACTAATATATTTTATCAATTTAGGTAAAATAACTTCAAAAATTGTCCGTAGAATATTGCCATTTTTAACTCTTCTTGTCGACCTATTTGTTATTTCGAGTTTTAAGGGTGTTGGCAAGTACAAGGGAAAAGCTGCTTAGAACCTGTCAATCATACGAAAACGATTTCTCTTTCTACCATTTTTTTTTTCAAAATTCACATACTTTCGTTGTTTATAACCTATTAATAAAAACAGTTACCCAAATTTCGAAATCGTCGCGCTTATTTCTTAAGGTTTGTGCTTTATTTGCAATATACCCGAGATTGATATTTTTGAAGGCGTAGATAGTAAATCAAAGTAAGGCTGTTTTTCTCCTTATTAATTTTTTTCTGCAAATTATCTAATTCAAAAAAAGTCACAGGCATATTTGCATTAATATAGGAGAACATGTTGTATCTTGGTCTTATTGTACCTAGGGCAACTTTATTTTTTTTAATATTTGCGGGCCTCCGTGACCCATAATTTTCGATATTTCAAATGCCACATTGACAGACATTAACGTAGAGTAAGTAGCGGCTGGCCAATGTACTTTGTTAATGTATGAGATCAATTGAAATTTTTAATCAAAAATATCTTATTAATTTTTATTACCTAATAACAAATGACTCATCGTAATAGAAAGATTATTTATTAATGTTTGCATAGTAGTCGTCTGATTTTGGCACAGCAGAATCTTTAATTTTATTTTTGAGTTTAAACATCAAGGGTCAGTGCGTTGTACCTCGGTCACTGTCAAATTGTACCTCGGCCCTAAGATCAACGTGCTATAAATAAAAATTTTGATATACCTTTGTTATAAATTCTTATTTTTTTTTATTTTGCTTCAGATAATATACCTCAAGTATATTGAACAATGAAAATTTTTGCAAAGTTAACCATTAAATATGTGAAATTTTGGTATACGAGAAAAGTTTTGTTAATTTTTGAAACAATTTTAGTGTCATCTCAAAGAAGAACATTAGTAGTTCTTATAATCCAAAAATAAATATATTTTTTCTATAGAACAATGGGTTTTATTTTGCTTAATGTGAATAGAGCCAAGGTACATCACCTCTGTTATACCTAGGCCATAGATCCACTAATTTTTAAATCTTATAACAATTTGAGTATACGGTTGGTAATGCTTTCACATATTTTATTATAAATACCTTATTAGTGCCCTACTACGATGCAATTCATTTTAACAATAAATTGTTACATATGCCTACAATTTAATAAAAATTTAAAGTGAAAAAAGGGCCAAGGTACAACAGGTTTCCCTACCTCTACTATTTTCAGAAACTTAATCACTTTCGGTTTATATCCATAAATATTTTCAAATGTACCTTAAATAATACTTGACTTATTTTGGTTTTGCTTTAATTGTTTTTATATTTATGAAATGAAAATGTCATTCATAATTGTTTCAGTTCAATGAATTTCTTCAATTGTATTATTCAGGCCTGGCTCAAAAATAAGTTTCTGGTCCCCTGTTTATAGAATCCAATATAGTACGACGTGAGACTTCTAAAAGTCTTAATGGTTTCAAAAAAAAAACGTAAAGCATAGTTTCAAGAAAGAGCGTCAATCAATTTATTGCGAGTTTTTCACTAAAATGAAAGATTAGATCTCAATCATTGTAAAACAACAAAGAGCATTTATTGATTAACAAATTAAGTTATATGAAAATTGATTAAATTATATCGGTTTGTGAAAAAAAGGGTCAAGGTACAACAGGTTCCCCCACTGTTTCCCGTTCAAAAAATGAATAATTAGCGCCTACCCGCTATAGGCTGCTCTCCTCTAAGTCAAAGAAGTATAACTTCAAACGCACCGGTTTTTTTTTAATCGGTAATTGCGCTTAATGGTAATGTGGCATACCATTTCTAATTTCATGCCTTCTAAAATTACGGTTTATTTGATAATACTTGCGTTACATTGTAGAGTTGTGGTTGTGTAAAGTTTATAACTTTAAAAGCAACGCACGTACAACTAATTAAGTTCTTTATTACTAAATAATTAAAGGTAATGATAATAATATATTTCTGAGGTACTTTCATATCGGCCATTAATTAAGTTATAAAGTTGCTCCTTTTTATTTCTTTCGATTCGAAACGAATAAAAAAATTGTTTGAAATGTTCAAAAGTTGCTTTTGGCTAATAAAATTTAACAAAAAAATTAAATCTTTAAAATCGACGTAATCACTTCGAAAAAAAGTAGTTTTTTAAATTTTTTAAGCAAAAGAACAAACGTTTTTTTTTATAGTTTTCCTATTATATACATTTTTCAAAATAAATGGGGGTCCCGTATTGAAGAAAAATAAAACATTTCTTTTTCGAACAATTTAACATCAAACCTTTTTAATTTGCTTAGTAATATCTATCTTCCGTAGTTTTTAAATTTAAAAAAAACAAAGTGGGGAATTTTGTCTCATCTCTTTTACTAGTATAATAATTTATTTATCTTATAACAGTTTTTGAGATAAAAAAGATTACTTTTCAAATTGCATGCGAAGCAACTTAGCGTTAAATATTATTTCTAAACCTGTTATAATTAATGTTTAATGGATTTAATTTAGTAACATTAAAAACTAACCCATTTGATTCACTTTAAAAAAAAAAATATATTCTACGAAAATATCTTAAGGGTGCTATAAAAAATTTGTTCGACTTCAAAAATTGTGAATACAACTAAATCTCGCTATACGGCCGCTCTTTATATAACGGTCTTTATTAATTAGGGCACTTTTTAATATCTATCTTCCGTAGTTTTTAAATTTAAAAAAACAAAGTGGGGAATTTTGTCTCATCTCTTTTACTAGTATAATAATTTATTTATCTTATAACAGTTTTTGAGATAAAAAAGATTACTTTTCAAATTGCATGCGAAGCAACTAGCGTTAAATATTATTTCTAAACCTGTTATAATTAATGTTTAATGGATTTAATTTAGTAACATTAAAAACTAACCCATTTGATTCACTTTAAAAAAAATATATATTCTACGAAAATATCTTAAGGGTGCTATAAAAAATTTGTTCGACTTCCAAAAAATTGTGAATACAACTAAATCTCGCTATACGGCCGCTCTTTATATAACGGTCTTTATTAATTAGGGCACTTTTTCGATTTATGGCCCACAATGTTTCGCTTTACAGCCAATTTTTCCAGGATATATCTAGATCGTAAAGCGAGATAGGTATGGGTGTATTTAGTAATTCAATTAATCAAACCGATCAAAAGTTCTATTTTTTCTGTCAATAATTAAAAATAATTTGGATCTTCTGAACTACTTGAAAAAAGTGCTCAAAAATTCGAGCAAAATGTTTGAAACATCCGAACACAATCTCAAAATTTTATTTTTGAAACTTACTCTGCTACAGTTTTTTTTAGAAACCACGAAGCTTAAAAATGTCCTTTTGGAAATTGAATTATAAAAGCAACAATCATATCCATCGCACCGAAAGTTTTGTAAAAAGTGCATCGAAAAGAGTAAACTTGTGGGTGGACAGTGAACTAACAATTTCAGAGCCATGATTAATAAGGAATTCAGATCAGATAGTGTTTTAAAAATGTATTCAGTGTACTTTGAAGAAACATCATTTATCTTAGCTTAGTTTCAGTTTTTGAAAAGGCCGCAAATTCGTCAACAACATTCGGTCCTTTTTTTTCTCCCTAAATTTAATAATATCTAACATAAATGGTTTCTCCGACGATTAGCGTAATATGTAACAGTCGAAATTATTTTTAGCTAAAATAAAATCGTGATTATAAAAAAAAGAAGAGAAGTTGGTTAAATTCTCACGGCAGCGCGAAGAAGAACGCATGCGTTTTTTTTTCTTTACGAAACCGAGTTTATTTCTTTTGCTCGCAAAAATTAAAGCCAATCTTAATACCTTTGCAATTTTCCTGCTATTACAATCCAATTACGCAGCAAAATTAGTTACAGCTACTGAATTTGTTTTATACGAACGCGGCTGAAAGTAATCACAGAGCTTTCGAGAGCTTTATTGACCTCCGAGAAGCTTTCTATGCCGTTCTGGAAACCAGCAAATAAATGATTTCGATGCGTTTAATTATTAGAGGGATTGTTCGTTTTTCGAAATTGAATTTGAAAAAATCGTGACATTCCAAACGCATCATTTGCGTTATTTCTTCGCTAACCTTTGGTTTAAATATATCTTACTCTCGATCGTTCCTTTGAATCATACTCACTTAATATCAATCGATTTCACTTTGGATTACTAACTTATAATTTAATCGATCGCTTAGGTTCAGGTTATGATCTTATTTTTAATTATAGATCGTCGACTGTAATTATTTTACTAATTTAACTTTCTCGTTGCTTTACCGCAAGCGAAGTCTATTATTTAAAAATTCTAATCTTAATTTTAACTGTTAAATATTTTTTTTCCAAATCAGAAGTATCGGGTTGGCAAGATTGTAATTTCGGTTTTTTAGTTTGAAATAAAACTCAATGTATTTATACAAAGACTGGATATTAATCAACTATAAATGAACTATTTTGTTAAATGACCTTTTGTCATCTTTCTGTTAATTTCATGATTCGACGTTCGTACAACTTCTGGTCTTTATCAGCAAAAAACTGAACCAACTGAAGTGATTTTTTACGTTATTATCATTAGCGAAATTTTTGTCGTTTTACGACTCTTGTATAATTTGAAATAAATGGTAAGCTGATGGGCAAGGTCAGGACTATATGACGTATATGACATCAGTTCCCAACTCAGCTCCAATAATTTTTGACGAGTGACTAGAAATGTGTGAGGTCGTGCGTTGTCAAAGTGGTTCATAATGCCTTTACTGGTCGTTTATTTTTGATTGCTTCCTCCAATTTCATTAGTCTTTAACAGTGGTTTGGACCATGATCATTTTCGATTATTGTTATTGTAGACAACCCATTTTTCATCACCAGTGATGATTCGTTTTAAAAAAAATCAATTTCATTGTATCACAAATACTCGTTTGTTGTTTTAAATTAATCTCTCGATTCGCGTAGAACACAATTATTCGAGTTCTTAACAAGTTCAAGACATTTTGGACGATTTTCAATTGTTGTGTGTAGTGAAGTTAACAGATCTGCAATTTGTTTTTTAGTTATATGACGATCTGCTTTAATTATGTTTTTGATTTAATCATTATTAACTTAAGTTGGTCGATCGGACCGTTGCACAGTGGTCGATTTCTGAGAACTAGCTAGTCATAAGTCAAATTTTAAAAAGAAACGGGTAGTTATCTAAGTATTCAAGATTAACAAAGGAATATACCAGTAACAAGAATTTACCTTTCCCGCCAAAAATACATTCACCGTGCGCGTGTGCCTGCAGTTGAATTTGATTGTCACACAAATTTCAATTTATTGTTTTCAGTAGAAGTAATTAAATAAAATTTATTTTTGTGTTTTCTACTTGATATTTAAAGTTTTATAATTTTATTTTACAGTATCTGTACAATTTTAAAAATTGCATATGTTTTTTTTGTTGATTTCGTTTTTATGTCATTTTCTTATATTATCGTCTCCGATCGCCTAATGTTTCTTTTGGTTTTAAATACTTTAGATATAAGGCTAGGTTACGTCACATTTTTTGAGTGCGGATAGCTGCGGATGTTCGACTTAAAGATCTTTTAAGGTTGAAGTTATAAAAAAATTTTTTCAAATTTTAAAGTGCAATTTTTTTTGTGTTTGGTACCTCTCGTATATTATTTTTTTTTATTTACTTTCTTTTTAAATTATTACTTGCAAAGCATGTTTATTATACAAGGAACTATACTATATCACAAAATATCTTATAAAAAAACAAAATACAATGTAAAATATTTTTGTCCAGCTAAATTCCTTTAATCGACACTGTGAGGTGGTCATTTTTAAGTGAAAAATTTCCAAAACGAAATTCTGTCCCGTGCGTTCTGTTAAATTTCCATAAACTTCACATAAGTCTTGATGACCCTCAGAATCTTTCTTCTCCTTACGAAAATAACAAATTAAAATATGACGAAAATGTTTGTTTTTGTGGTCCATGTTAAATTTGACACTGAGCTAACAAATGTGAACCGAATACCAAGTAATTTGTTTCTAAAGGTCACTGCTGTCAACTATCAAACGAAAAAAAAATAACATTGACGGAAGCGATTCAGAAAAATTATAAAGCCATGGATTTGTGAAAGCCGAAATTACTTTCTTGCCAACCCAATAGCTTTTTAAGCAGATTTAAACAACGCGATGCGATTAAATCTTTTCGTCTCAATTTTTTCTTTAATTTATTGATCAACAAATTAAAGTAAATACCTATCAATTAATTAGTATTTTTTTAAATCCACACTTAACGAAATCAGTCTGATTATTGAAGATAAAATGCATTGCAGCCAAAATAGTTTTAAAACGCCGTATTCTTTTTATTAAAACTTTTTTGAATTTTTCCAAGATCGGAATGTGCCACTTTGAGCTCGAATGTGCACACTGGATTTTAAGCATGATTCACAATAATTTATATAATTAAATTAGACAAAAATTTAGTTAATTAATATTAGTCATTTTCTTTTACTCGCACTCTCGCTATTGGCGTATCTTTTCGCTCCCTTCCACTCGTTGCTATGGGAAATAAGTGTTTAGAACATAAAATCAATGTTTATTAAATTTAATTTAATATCTAGATATGAAAGAGCGAAGGATAAAGTAGGCAAATCTAATAAATACGAGGATGTGCGGATTCGAGCGAAAAGTGCACATTTCCGAGCGAGGGAGGTAAATGAAGCGCGACGCGGAGCGGCGCGCTTTATTTTCCCGAGATCGGAATGTGCCACTTTGAGCTCGAATGTGCACACTCCGTTTTAAGCGTGATTCACAATAATTAATTTACTTTTTAAATAATTTTAACTAAAAATTACAGTATTGTAATTACACAAAAAATATTAAACGTTTTTTTAAATACTTTTAAACAAAATTACTAAAAAATAAGCATTATAACGTTGTCCAAATATAAATCTTAATTTTTTTGACTTAAAATTAATTAGAAAGAGAAAAGATTCAGGTATACAAATCGGATAAAACGAAGATGTGCGCATTCGAGCGAAAAGTGGCACATTACCGAGCGAGGGAGGCAAATGAAGCGCGACGCGGAGCGGCGCGCTTCATTTTCCCGAGATCGGAATGTGCCACTTTGAGCTCGAATGTGCACACTCCGTTTTAAGCGTGATTCACAATAATTAATTACTTTTTAATTAATTTTAATTAAAAATTACAGTATTGTAATTACACCAAAAATACCAAATGTTTTTTTAAATACTTTTAAACAAAATTACTAAAAAATAAGCATTATAACGTTTTCTAAATATAAATCTAATTTTTTTCTTCTTAAATTAATTAGAAAGAGAAAAGATTCAGTAATTCGAATCCGATAAAACGAGGATGTGCGCATTCGAGCGAAAAGTGGCACATTTCCGAGCGAGGGAGGCAAATGAAGCGCGACGCGGAGCGGCGCGCTTTATTTTCCCGAGATCGGAATGTGCCACTTTGAGCTCGAATGTGCACACTCCGTTTGAAGCATGATTCACAATAATTCATTACTTTAAACCGTCGAATTTTGATTAACTATGCGCACGCAACTTCCCTTGTCTGCTAAAATTTTGCCCTCGACGTACCAAAAGAAGTATAACTTCAAAAATCAAGTAAAAAATGTAATTTTTTTAATCCCGGTATGCTTTTAATAAAAATCTTTGATTTAAAGAATTTATTTGACTGTTACTTAAAAAAAAAATGATTAATGGTAAAATATTTTTCTGTGCTCATAGAAGAGATTTATACAGTACTTACAAGTCGTGAACGTTTTTCTTGGCATTGTCGGACAAGAAAACAAGGCGAAGTAAAGTAACTTTAATAAGTGATTCAGTATATGAAAGGAATAGTTCTGGGTGATATACGATCGTATATATTCAGTTCAGGAGCGATCTGTCGCCGATATTAGACCAAGACGGGCGGTTTCGAAAGCCGTCAAAGCTTTAAGTAACGTGCCTTGTGGTACAGATGGATGCTGCGCGATCAAATATGGCTAAACTGCATACTTTTATAGTTAGATTCGTTTCCGTAAGCGATCATACGTATTTAGAAAGAACACGACGTACGAACATTATTATCGTTTCCTTTTTTATGCCATATTACCGATATTTCTTTGCTCGTACATTTTAGTTTTTATTCGTTTCTTCTTGCATTTGGCGGCGTTGCTAACACGTCTTTTCTTTTAATAACTTATCTTATTTGAACTAAGTCGATATGGTTGAAAAAATGCATATAGATTTATTATTAATTGAAATCTAGAATAAATTTTGAAGGAATTAATCGTAATATTATGTAATAATCGATAGGCTTAAACGCCCAGTGAATGACCCCTACCAGTGAATGACCGTTGCGAGCAATAATGTATATAACAATTAAAGAAATTAATTTATATTCATAATACATTTATTTATGCAATCTTGTATGTCTTTTTTTTCTTTAGTGAAAAGATATGAAAATTATAACGAAGTGTATGGCTAAATTGATTAAATTTAAATTGCAGTTTGTAAGATTTCAATACAATGTTGCAGTTTTGAAGGACGCAATTAAAAAAGATGGGCGCCATACCAAAATAAAGTTTAAAAAATAACTACGCGAAGGTACACTTTAGCATAGTGTTTAAAATAAATTTTATGAATTACTCGACGTTAGGGAGCGTTCAAGTATTACGTAACGCAATCATTTTGTTTTTTATTTAAATAAAAAGCTAGGGAATTAAAATTTCCCAATTTGGCAACCCCTTTCGTTTATGTATTACGGGAAAATGGTCACTTGGTTGTTACGTAACGTTTAGGGCTGGGGGGAGTCTGAAAAACGTTACGGCGCGTTACATGGGGGTCAAAAACTTCAAAAATTGCGTTACGTAATACTTGAACGCTCCCTTAGACGAATTAATTAATCAGTCATTCACTGGGCTGTACTCCGATCAATATTTGCACGAAAAGGTCATTTACTGAACTCCCCATTTTATACTTTTAATTTTACAAAGTTTATTGTATAAATTCATTGTATTAATTCATAAATAAAAATAATATTTTATTCCAACTGTAATAGTTTTGGGTTCATTAATTAATATAATATTTTTTTAAATGAAAATAGCTCTCAATGCAACAAATCGGATATCACTGGACGTTTTACCTTATCAATTTTGTTCTTGCTTTTATGACTTGTGATTTAATTGTAAAAAAAATTGTTGTAAAAATTAATGGTGTTGTGATCAGTGTCGCGGCCAGGGGCTGGGTAGGGGGACGAATGCAATTGGTGCAACTCATAAGGGGGCGCACTTTGACCCAAAATTAAGACGCGAGGCCGAAAATAAGTCTTGGGGGGCGCAAAATTGAACTCTTGTCAGGGGGCTCATGACCCTTGCTACGACGCTGATTGTATTTGTAAAAGAATTTTTATTAATACCCCCCGTAAGAAAACTGCTCTATTTTCTAATTTTCTAAGTTTCTAACTTTGAAAAAAATTATTAATAAATAAAATTAATTTCTCCCTACGGAAGTTATATGTTATATTGAAAAAAAAAATTTTCAGGAAGATGTGGTAAGGACTTCGGTCCAAATACCAAAGATTCGTGGACGTCAACATATTTGACTTCCGCCGAAGAGCCTCTCAGAATTGCGATAGATTTTTAAGTAAGTCATTGAAAAGATTTGTTTATTTATTTTTGGTTTTTTTTTTCGATGCGGTTTCACGTGTAGTCTGGTAGTTCTTAGAAGTCGAGCATCTTACAATACTTAATCGCGCTTCTTCAGCACTAAGAAACTCGATGACAGCCCGTTTAGTTAAACAAACTGCACGCTTCATAGACTGACGGTGATGGGAGTTTATGATGCTCTTAACAGTAATATATTCCATCTTACATGAATTATTCATACGCCAAAAGCGGAGATCGGTTTTCTAAAAAGAAAATCGCTTTTTCTCCTTCCGAATGAGATCTCACCGTTTTTCTCTTCTGAATTTAGCGGATAACGAAATAGCTGTCGGAGAATAATTAAGTCGGGATTAAAGTGGGCAATTGAAAAGCGAAGACGTACGCGTTTTATTTCGAAAGGCGAAAGACGCAATAAACTAAGAAAGACGAAGAGTCGACGTTTTGATTTCGATTAATTGTGTAATTGTCGGTTGAATTATTGAACGAGGATGTAGGATCCACTTAAGTTTCATTCAATTCATTCTTCTATCAGAGGTCTTCGTTGGGACATCAATAAAGCCATTTACCGATTTATGTCTTCTGCATCTGCAAACCTACCGCTTCAAGTAGCGCGCGTTTTCTTCGTTGCGCCTTTGCAAAGATTGCTCGTTACTCGTTTCGGAGAATTAAATCGTAAATTGCTAAATTTGCATTTGATAGTTTATGGAAAACGTTTAGAAAGTCACGGGACAATTGGGTTCAATCGGTGATTTCAAAACGGGGCTGCCTGGGGTGTCGTGGACTAGTGCAAAAGAGGTTCCGAAAATTTTTAAAAATTAATATTTATATGAATACATTTTTTGGATCTAAACTTTTAACTATAAATGTTTAGTAGATTTTAAATGAATTTATATTCTGAATGGTGCTTAAAGCCGAGTGTGCACATTCGAGCTCAAAGTGGCACATTCCGATCTCGGGAAAATGAAGCGCGCCGCTCCGCGTCGCGCTTCATTTGCTTCCCTCGCTCGGAAATGTGCCACTTTTCGCTCGAACGTGCACATCCTCGTATTTATTGAATTCTGTAAATTACAATTTCCTTTCAATCAACAGATTTAATTGAGTTCAGTACCTAAATATCGATTATATGGTCGAAAAACGCATTTTTGCTATAGCAATGAGTGGGAGCGAGCAAAAAGATACAAAAAACTCATAAGTACGAGTGAGAAAGAATGATAAAAATTATTTACTAATTTTTTATCACCAAAATTATTGTAAATCATGCTTAAAACCGAGTGCGCACGTTCGAGCTCGAAGTGGCACATTTCGATCTCGGGAAAATGAAGCGCGCCGCTCCGCGTCGCGCTTCATTTGCTTCCCTCGCTCGGAAATGTGCCACTTTTCGCTCGAACGTGCACATCCTCGTATTCATTGAATTCTGTAAATTACAATTTCCTTTCAATCAACAAATTTAATTGTGTTTAGTACCTAAATATCGATTATATGTTCAAAAAACGTATTTTTGCTATAGCAATGAGTGGGAGCGAGCAAAAAGATACAAAAAACTCATAAGTACGAGTGAGAAGGAATGTTAAAAATTATTTACTAATTTTTTATTACCAAAATTATTGCAAATCATGCTTAAAACCGCGTGGGACGTTCGAGCTCGAAGTGGCACATTCCGATCTCGGGAAAATGAAGCGCGCCGCTCCGCGTCGCGCTTCATTTGCTTCCCTCGCTCGGAAATGTGCCACTTTTCGCTCGAACGTGCACATCTTCGTATTCATTGAATTTGTTTAAATTCATTTTTTGACTTCTTTGACGAATAGCTCAAATCGTTTTATTTGGGTTGAATTCAAGTTCTCGAATAAATCAAATTTAAATTGAGAAACTTTTTTTTATTCAATATATGTTATGGATTATTTAAAACATCTATATTTTGATCATTATGGTTTATTTTCCGTTAATTGCGATTTATTTGAAAATTAATTTAAATTGCGTTTAAAACGGTTTTTTGAGGTATTTATTTATTTCAGTTTTTTTCGGTTTAATATTGGATTATTTTAAATTGGTTTTAACCCAAGTTTAAAATTAGATTTTTCCACATTTAAAGTGTTTGATTGGGGTTAATTAGGGGATTATTTGAATCCGTCCGGTTACATAACGGAGGCACCAAAACTAAATTTTTTTAAAGGAGAAGCAGTAACATAAAGTTTGGAAACCACTGGGTTAAATGATTTTGTTAAAGAAAAGTCTTAAAAGTGATTTGCCGATGCTTTAAAGAAATTTATAATAATTAACTTGCGTCCAATGAAATGTTGTAATTATTTTTGAATTAATTAAGAAAATTATTTGCGTTTAAAAAATGTTTTACTTTCTAATAAAATCGATGTATGTGTTCTATTTGTATTCATCCCTAAATTAATTAAGAACTTATCACAAAAAATTTTTATTAAGTACACACATTTTAAATGACGTTACGAAAGCGCTTAGTAATAACAATTTTGCACATTTTGAATGGATTTTATTGTATGGAAAAGCCTAGAATTTGTTATCGAAGTGCCCCAAGTCTTTCGTTTCCTGCTTTCTTCAGTTGCGATTATTCGTTCGACCAGAAACAATGTCTCTGGCTTATAATATTTTTCTATTTAATTGGGAAAGGTGTTTTAAATTATTTAGTGTTACTGTGTATCTAGGGGTTTCTACCCTTACTCGGCTGCTCTTATGCGAAGATCAGGGTCGTAAGTGTTTTTCTTACACTTTTAATAATTTTTTTTGATTTTTCTATAGCAAAAATTGTGGTAGTTTAAAAGTTTTTATACCATTATGTGCAGAAAAAAATAGGCTACGTTTTTGACGTAGTGGCTTTAGAAAATAAAGCCTTAAATTAATATTTTGATTAGAATGTGTCTACGTTACGTAAAGGCATTAGTAACGAAGCCTTTTCGAGTCGAGCTTTATCGCAATCGAATTCTGATATCATTTTATTTTCACTTTTAAATAAAAATGAACTGTTATCTGTTATTTGTTGCTTGCTTAAGGTCGTTGGTGTGTTTTTTAAACTAATTAATTCAAACAATCGTAATGGGGATGCCTTTTTAAGCGAGTTTAAAGACTACTTCGAAATTGTATAGTTTTCTTACAAATTTTACATTTGAGTATTGTTTAAAATTTACATCGTAATTTGTATGACTTTTTGGTGCTAATTTTGGAACGCTACAACATTGCCCAATGCAGAATATAAAAATTATTGAACAAAAATTTATCTAATCTACGCAAAGAACGAAACATATTAGCATTGCGTTTGCAATCTTGTCAATTTCTAATCAGTTTTATTGATTTAAGAGTGACCTTAAAGACGTTCGAAAATTAATTTGATTTCTTAGTTGATTTAAAACAAATTTCTTTTATTTATAGATTGAGTGTTCATCAAGTGCTAAAGAGATGTTAATTGAATATATCTTCAACCCCTAAGCTGCAAAGGTCAACAATCCTTATGGCCGAAGTCCAACTAATATACATACCGGTTAAGAAAATTACATGTCCAGATCTTGTTTCAATATTTTTGGGGTGAGTTTTTCTTTAATAATGACCTTAAAGATGTTGGAAATTTAATTTAATTTTTCTGTGGATTTTAAACAATTTTCTAAAACAATTTTCTTTTATTTATAGAATGAGTTTTCAACAAGTGCCAAAGAGATGTTAATTGAATACATCTTCAACCCCTAAGCTGCAATGGTAAACAATCCTTATGCCAAAATTCAACTAAGATACATACCAGTTAAGAAAATGACATGTCCAGATCCTGTATTATTATTTTTGGGGTGAGTTTTTTTTTTGTACTTTTATGCTTTGGAATAGGGTTGTGAACAGGTATTGAATTAGTTTTTTTAAACTTGAACTTATAGTTTTAGACAAAATTACATTTATTTAAATGTGCATTACAAGATGAAAATTATTTTGGTAAAACAATTACAGAAAAGCTTTAATGGTTTTTTTGTTAGGAAAACTATGATCTAATTTGTTGCATTTACATTCATTTTCAAATTCAAGATTTAATAATAATATTTGTTATTAAAAGCTAATACACATATCATTTATTATATATATTTGTTTTAAATATTTTGTTCACAACCCTTGATTATATTTATGATGTTTTGTAAATGTGTATTGTTCCTTTATGCGTTCTTTAAAGACAAACGTTATTAATATACTTAAACAACAGTAATAGTTGTGTTTTGCAAATTATACAATTTTGCTTTTCAAGTTTTCTGTTTTGATAAATTTTATTTAGTTTTAGTCGAAATTATGAGCGAGTTTATTGTAACTTGACAAAAATTAATAAGTGCCTCATTTTTCAAAATATAAAAATTTAATTAACTTGGATAATAGAAATTCGAATACCTAATTCGAAATTAACCATAGGACGTTTTTGCAAGAAATAAAATCATAACGAGCTTCGGAACAGACTTCTAATTTTATAGACATTGTTTCTTCGTAGTTATAACTTAGCTGATGATAGTGGTGGTTACTCGTTTTGTTTACGAGCCCTCGCTATTTGACCCATTGTGTTAGGGTAGTTTTTAAGTTAAGGGAGGTTTGGGTATAGAGGCCATCATTTTAATAAATTCATAACATTTGTTTATTTGTACATTTACGTAAACACGAAAGATAACATAAAAATTTACTTCTTGGTGAGCTTTTTAACATTAATGAAAAATTCTTATAATAATTTAAAAATATTAGTGGAAAAGTAGGAAAAATTTTAATAAATGGCTGCTATACCTTGGCCTACCGTATTATACATACGCACACAAATGCACTTTTTTGATTATTTGTGCAATTTTTTTTTTTTTTTATATATTTTTTATTCTTGGTTTAAAACAAGGTGTTAAAAATTGATTTTTGAATTAACTTTAATTAAAGCTTAAGCAACTTTAAAAATAATTTTTTAAAGCCAAACACTTCTAAAACTTTTAATGTTTTATCAAAATTATTTGTCCAAAGTTTAATTGAGTTTCAAAATTAAAATCAAACAAACTATTAGATTTAAGAGTTAGGAAAAACATTGTATTATCTAGTTTAGAAGAAAATAATAAAATGACAGATTTGTTTTATTGTAATTTTAAGCGTTTAAGGAACAATGTCTAAAAAAATTGCGAGGTCTTCTTTGCTTTGAAAACACATAAGGGAACATTTAATATTTGTCTCGTCCACAAATTGTGGAAGCAACGATGGAAAAGTTAGCACAAAAGGTGAGAGCATACAATACTTTTTTTTTCTTTTTTGCATATGAACAAACACACAAAACTTAATAAGAACAATAGGGCTGTCCACGACCCAACTTATTTGCACAACCATTCATTGCGTTCTTTCGTTTGAAAACCAATCGGTACGATTTATTTTTAAATATTTAAAAATTATTTAAGAGAAAAACACCTTTTTTATTTCTAAAATTTTTGAAGTTATACTTCTTTTGGCGCTTGACAGTAAAATTTAGCAGGCAACGGAAGTTGCGCACGCACAGTTATCGAAATTTAGACAGTATGAAGTTAGCCGTCTAAGAAAGTCAATTAATGATTGTGAATCGTGCTTAAAACGGAGTGTGCGCATTCGAGCTCAAAGTGGCACATTCCGATCTCGGGAAAATGAAGCGCGCCGCTCCGCGTCGCGCTTCATTTGCATCCCTCGCTCGGAAATGTGCCACTTTTCGCTCGAATGCGCACATCATCGTATTCATCGGATTTGTCGACTTTATCCTTCGCTCTTTCAAATCTAGATAATAAATTTAATTTA